>CM056382.1:486495-862692 GCA_029718625.1 Synaphobranchus kaupii
GGGAGGGAAAGAGAGGAAGAGTTGAGTATCGTCAGCATAGCTATGGTATGAGAAGCCATGTGAATGGATTACTGAGCAAGAGACTTAGTATACATAGAGAACAGCAGAGGACCCAGTACAGATCCCTGCGGGACACCTGGGGGATGGGGAGCAGAGACGGAACCCTTCCAGGAGACTTGGTAGGATCTATCAGTGAGATACGATACAAACCAAGAGAGGGCAGTTCCAGAAATGCCCATCTCAGCGAGTGTGGAGATCAGGAGTTTGTGGTTGACAGTGTCAAATGCCGCAGACAGGTCAAGGAGAATCAGAACAGAGGAGAGGGAGGAGGCTCTAGCAGTGGCGAGTGCCTCAGTCACAGCCAGGAGAGCAGTTTCAGTGGAATGGCCGGTTCTGAAGCCAGACTGATGCGGGTCAAGCAGGTTGTTCTGGTGGAGAAAAACAGACAGTTGGTTAAGGACAGCACATTCAATTGTTTTGGACAGGAAGGGCAAGAGAGATATGGTAGTTCCTGACATCAGCGGGATCTAGGCTAGGTTTTTTAAGGAGTGGGGTTACACGGGGCAGTTTTAAAGGCAGCAGGAACATGGCCACAGATTAGGGAGGTGTTAATAATGGAGGACAGATATGGAAGGAGCTCAGCAGATATAGACTGGAGGACTGCTGAAGGTATGGGGTCTAGCGGACAGGTGGTTGCGCGATGGCGCGTCACCAGCTCGAGCACATCGAGCGCTGGAGTCCTCCAGAGTCTTGAAGGATGACAGTTTAGCGATGGGTTCAGTATGGGGGATGTGGGGTGTCACCGGATGCGTGAAGGAGTTCCGGATCGCGGCCACCTTCCCCTCAAAGTGGGTCAGGAAGTCATCTGCAGAGAGGGAGGAGGGTGAAGGGGGTGGAGGGGGGGTGAGCAGGGAGGAGAAGGTGGAAAAGAGTTTTCGTGGGTTAGATAGACATGTATCAATTTTAGACTGGAAAAATGAAGTTTTAGCTGATGTGGTTGCAGCTGTGAAGGCTGCCAGCAGAGTGTGGTAGGAGGCCAGGTCATCTGGGATCTGGATTTCCTCCACTTTCTCTCAGCGGCTCGTAGCATGGTTCTGCTGGATCTGAGAGAATCCGTCAGCCACGGGGGAGGGGGGTGATAGTCGGGCTGGTTTGGAGACAAGAGGACATAGTGAGTGGAGAGACTGAGAGAGGCATGAGTTAACAGAGGTGGCAAATCTCAGATACGAAAACTTTGATGAATGCCAAAATATGGCCAAATTTGTTAATACAAACGATTTACGTACAAATTCGTTCTGCTCACGTTTCATGAATGAGGCGTAATAAATGTGTGTAATAAATGTGGAGGGGGGGGGGGGTTACTGAGTTACTTGGATAACTGCACTGAGTAAAAACCCAGAACCCTCCCAAATCTGGACCACAGACTGAAGTAAAAACAGCGGTTCTGGATTTTTGCTCAGTGCAGTTATCCAGTTAACTCAGTAATCCTGCCTTTGTGAAAATACCCCCCAGGTAAAGCTATGAGCTGAGAGCTTCACAGGTCTCATATTCTCATATATCATATATGTGTGGATCATTACTGTGGCTATTTCGGTTAGGGTATGAGAGATCTGGGCATAAGAGATCTGAGAGACCAAGGCAAATCGCTCAACTCGGTCCAGCTTGGTAATGGCTGGAGTCAACTCCAGCCACCAAAGAAGATTTACATGTGTGAGTATTTATTATTTGTTCATTTTATAAATGATCTTATAAAGAGGTGAGCCACTACATAACCATGAGATGAGGCCTACTATAACAGTAGCCTTGTGACCGAGTGACATACAAGCACATTTAGAGGCAGCTAAACCCAACTGCATGAGACCGGAGCAGTTGTAACTGAAATTGCAACCAATCGGTTTGCAGACTCCATTCCCAGTTGGGCTGTTTTTCATAAAGATTTCTCCTCACTACAATGGTGGCGCTGCTCCAAAATGTTCCAGAAGCAGTCTGCGGGTCTTATTCTTGGGCTTTGTCCCAGGTCAGCTGTGCGCTAAGGCAAATATTGAAGCCAATAGACATAACCCCTCAACCCCCTAGTCCCCTTTTATTTGGATTAGCTGAAGGGTCGTTCAGGTAAATCTTTGCATGGTCTAATGGGAAAGGTGGCGGCTGTTGACGCGTCCCTCCAGTGAATATTAAGGCATACATGGCCAGGGAGAGCACAAATATTTTCTCCAGGGTTCTCCCCGTGTGATTCTGAATGACCCTCACAAGAGAAATCTGGCAAACAGGACCTTAGGCTTTGAATTATGCTATAACGCTCACAGTTCTGATGGAAGTCAAGACCATGAAAACACAGACCCCCCCCCCCCCCCCCCCCCCCCCAATGCGCTCATCACCCTCCACCCCCCTCCAGGTTCTATCACTCTGAAACTGTGGTAACCTTCTCTCCTGTGAAATTATTTCAAAAAGCAGTCATCTCACGAACCAATCCCATTCATTTACACTGCATTTACCATTCCCAGATGACTGTAATGACGAAGATGATAAGGATGAATGTGTAGATTATTAGGCCTTACAGCCAGGAGGGAAATACGCCTTCCTCTTATTTTTTTCTTTCCCTTCCAACTTTCTCATTACAATATGTATTTTCCCCTCTCCGCTGTACAGCTTTGATATGCCTGGCTGGTTTGGGGAGTAGCGTACCCTGAAATCTCATGGGCAGGTGTCTGGCGTCTATTTCCCAGAGCAAACGGGTACAACTAGATGCAGATTGCATGTGGAGATCACAGTCGGTGCTAGATGATAATGGTTTACAAATACTAGTGCAGGCCTGGGAAGGTTGGGGGGGGGGGGGGGGGCACATTTAAAGAAAAATGGATTATAACGGCTAGGAATGATTGCAGTAATGATAGACCGCCACCCCACACCCCCAGTGAGACATGTTTCATAACCAGAAACTTGGAATCCAGATTTTTAAAGGAAAAACAAACTATACACAATGCACCAGGTAATTTTGTGAATAATGTTTCCATGAAATTACCCCAAGGGGCGCTTTGGATCACCGGAAAAAGTGATAGAGTTCTCTATGATGCACGGACAATGTACACTAAAGCTGTTGAACACTTAAGGGGTTTGACAGCTCTGGTATCTGGAAAATAAAAATCCCCTTACCAGTCGAAGTCTTGGTCTATATCGATGTTACATCCTTTATCATGCATGTGTTTATTTAAAAATAAATAAAACATATCACTACTTTTCTTTTAAATAATCTTAGTGTGCATTGTATGTAATATAACAATTAAAGTACTTTTTAAACATTGACCACCACCTCGTCTCCTCCAGCTATATGAAAACATATATAACATGAAAAAACATTATGGTGAATACATGATGATAATTAGATGTTACAAGATACATTGAAAAAGGCACAATGTTTAGTGCATTTCATGTTTATTCCATATTACTGTACCTTGTTTGGCCTCTGTATATTTGACAATTCATAGCAGTAATGCAAAGCAGTTCTCAGTTGCAGCATTCCTGGCTCTGTGTCAAGCTTTTTTCAGTAAAAATAAGTTGACATTTATAGCAAATATATAGGCGTGCATTAAACATTAACGCACTTAATGAATATTTACACAAATAAGAGCTTTAAATGAACGTGAGGCCACTGTGTGAGCTTAGATCAGAGCGTCAGTCATTTTTGTTTAACGTGCTGCAATATTATGCATATGACATGTCTATAATATCGAAGAAAGTGGCATGCTTTTAGAGTAGAATCACTTTATATATACTACTCAAAAGAAGTTAAGGGTCAAAAGTATTTGTGCATATAAATATCGGCTAACGAGCTAAAATGGTGACGACTAATGACAAAATAATTCTTTGATGGCTCAAGAACAGAAAACACAAAACAAAAAACTTTTGATTAGACACTAGTTTATTACCCTGATGAAAAAAAGTCATGCACCCCCCAAAATGATGTTCACACAAGTCGCAGAAGCTTCAGTAACTGGTGTAGCCACCGCTAGCATTCAGACATTCTTGACAACGTTGGCGCATGCTGTTGATCAGGCGTTGGAAATAACGTTGAGGGATCGGTAGCCATTCTGCGACTAATCGCTGAGCCAGTTGCTGGAGGTTGACGGCAGGGACGTGATGTGATCGAACTCGCCGCCCTAGTTCATCCCACGCATGCTCAATGGGTGACAAGTTGGGTGAATATGCAGGCCAATCCATGTGCAGAACGTTCAATCATCATCATTTTGGGGGGTGCATTACTTTTTTCATCAGGGTAATAAACTAGTGTCTAATCAAAAGTTTTTTGTTTTGTGTTTTGTGTTCTTGAGCCATCAAAGAATTATTTTGTCATTAATCGTCACCATTTTAGCTCGTTAGCCTATATTTATATGCACAAATATTTTTGACCCTTAACTTCTTTTGAGTAGTATATATATATATACGTATATTATATATATATATTTAGACAGGTGACAAATGAAAGGAAAAACTAACCTTAGTAAGGTGTTGGGTCACCATGAGCCGCCCAAAACAGCTTCAGTGCGCCTCGGCATAGATTCTACCGCTAGTCTAGGATAGATTCTAGTCTCTGAACTCTATTGGAGGGATGGAACACCATTTTTCCAAAAGCTATTCCCTCATTTGTTGTTTTGAATTCCCTCATATGGTGTTTTGATGATGGTGGTGGAGAGCGCTGTCTAACATGTCGGTCCAAAATCTCCCATAGGTGTTCATTTGGGTTGAGATCTGGTGACTGCGAAGGCCATAGCATATGATTCACTTCATTTTCATACTCATCAAACCATTTAGTGCCCTGTGGATGAGGGCATTGCCATCCTGGAAGAGACCACTCCCATCAGGATATAAATGTTTCATCATCAAATGTTTCAAAGGTGTGATCACTCAGAATAACTTTGTATTGATTTGCAGTGACCCTTCCCTCTAAGGGGACAAGTGGACCCAAACCATGCAAGGAAAATGTCCCCTACAGCATAACAGAGTCACTGGACCCCCTTTCCTTTAATTTGTCCATCCATACATTATCTAACTCACAGGGGGCTGTAGCATATCCCAGCATGCATTGGGCGAGAGGCAGGAATATACCCACGACAGATCGCCAATCTATCGCAGGGCACACACAACCATTTCACTCACACACTCATACCTATAGGCAATTTAGAGTCTCCAATTAGCCTAACCTGCATGTCTTTGGACTGTGAGAATATTTTATTGAGGCTGAGGAAACCGGGGTACCCGGAGGAAACCCACGCAGACACAGGGAGAGCATGCAAACTCTGCACAGAAGGGCCCTCGGCCAGGATTCAAACTCGGTACCTTCTTGCTGTGAGGCGACAGTGCTAACCACTGCACCACCGTGCTGCCCCCTTTAATTTGTCACCCATCTATATATACACACATGGGAAAGTGTTTAATGGGAATAATAAGCTTTGTGAGAATCAGGGACATCTCATCACTTTTCCTGGGATGTGATACTTGTTTGCATAGATTTTCCCCATGGAATTGAGTTAACAACTGAGTGCATGGAGCACTGCTGCTCAAATGTGTGCACTCTTCCAATGTACTAGTCTGCAAACCGACACTACAACACATTACCTACCACAGGGAATTACAGGGCAGAGCGGGCACTGGTTGGAGTGGAGGCGTATATCTTGCTGGTAGCCTATGGGTGTCTGATGTGAACCTTGGCCAACTTAAACCCACCCTCCACCTTGTAGTATGAACCCAATTATGTTGAGCTGCTGCAGACTCACATAGTCTTTTAATGCTGTAGCCCGCGTTCAAAACTATGAGTCTAGGACCAAGTATGATGCGAAGCTTGCGGATCTTGTTTGAGCAGACAACTCCAGAAGCACCAAATCACCGTCAGCTCACATGATGCTTACGCCTTAAATGGGAGGGCCATTAAAATTGCAAACCTTACCTGTTCACGCATTGCTCATTCTGTCGTGATGCTGCTCCAGGGCTATCCCTGCTGCTGCTACCCATGCTTGGCTTACCGTGTATGTCTGTCAGAAAGTTTTTTTGCGCTACCACCACCACCCCAGCATCCACCTGTGGGCTCTGCTTCTCACATGCTCCCCATGCGGGGTTTGCAGTGGTTACTCCATGTTATCATTTTGTCTGTACGAAAAAATGTTATGCAAACAGGGAGCAATAAGAGGCAGAGCCTTGAGGCCAAAGTTGCATTCACATTAAATCTCACTAAAATATTATTTAATTCAAATTGTGAGTTCTGACTGAACTGCGCATATTGTACCGAATAAGCCACTCAGTCATTCATACTTTGAAATGCCATTCACATCAAGTGTAGCAACAAAGTTTAAGTCACTGATTACACAAGGGCTTTTCAGTAACTTCCCCTTTGAAATCCACAGACACGTGCCAGGCGGAAAGCGCACGCATATTCGATAGGCCTGGAATGCTCACCAACCGCGAGCGAACCGCAATTGGTAGAGGCGGTGTGGCTCATGTGTTTGGGAGGCCTGCATGACCGGAGTACTCGTTGACTGCCAGTGAGTCGTGCGCACGGGGCTCGCAGCACCCCACGCCTGAAATATTCATGGGCACATCAGTGAGATGAATGAAGCCGTGAAGCACCGTGTAAAATTTAGAATAGGGCAGACTCCCCAAGCTACCCAGGAACAATTTACCCTATATGATACCCTATGTAACATCAATTAATATGTTAAGCGCATTAAAAAAAACAAAAAAAACACAGCATTTGCCATTTGCCCAGTTGGGAAATTGATTATTCAGGAGGAGACGGATAATGCCTTCTTTCAACGATATAACTCAATGAGTTACACAGGTTTATTCGAAATACAATTATGTTAATCAATGGGCTTCCTTACAAATGGCTTTATGTAAGTCACGCTCTTAGCCCACTGAGCCATCAGTTCTCCTGACCTGGCTTCCTCATGTCATGGCATGCAGGGTCATCACTCATTCTTCCAGCTCTTTGGACAACAACTGTCACTGTTCGTAGATGAAAGTCACTAATTTATCTTGCTTCTTTCTATTTTTGTCACTTTGGGGGCCCATACAATGTACTTTAAAAAAAATAACATCTCGGTAAATCAAACAACCAAATTCTGTGTGTGATCACAGAAAAATCCGGCAGAAATTCTTCAAACTGTTGAAACTGGTTGAGACTCATCTGAGGATAATTAAACTGGACCCCCGCAGAGCCCGGATATCTGGAAATCTGTGCAGAAACAACTGACCAGCTTGTATTCTGCTGAATGTGACCAACTTTCACACATTGAGCTCATGGCAGGGACACATGCTTATCTCTCCTTAGGGTTCTCAGAGTGATGCTGGTCGCAAGCTCAGATTCACACAAGTTTCAATGAGAAACCCACCATACTGGCTCCAGATTGGATCATTACTAATTAACATGATTATTGCTCCCCAACATACAGAGTACATTTGGAATAGAAATTTAAAGATTTTTTCTATTATTTTGCTCATCTCTTAATAATAATAATAATGCCTGGCATTTATATAGCACCTTTCTCGATACTCAAAGCGCTTTATGAGGGGAAAACTTGCCTCAATCACCACCAATGTGTAGCACCCACCTGGTTGATGTAATGGCAGCCATTTTGCGCCAGTATGCTCAACACACAACAGTTGAGGTGGAGAGGGAGAGAATAATTTTTTAGCCAATTAAACTGGGGGATGATTAGGTGGCAGATTGAAAGAGCCTGGGTTGGGAGTTTAGCCAGGACACCAGGGAAACCCCTACTCTTTACGATAAGTGTCATGGGATCTTTAATGACCACAGTGAGTCAGGACCTCGGTTTCACGTCTCATCCGAAAGACTGCATCTCCTATAGCACAGTGTCCCCATCACTGCACTGGGACATTGGGGTTTATTTGACCAGAGGGAAGACTGCCCCCTTCTGGCCACCAACACCACTTCCAGCGGCAACTTAGTTTTCCCCAGAGGTCTCCCATCCAAGTACTAACCAAGCCCACACCAGCTTCAGCCATTCAGCAGGCGCAGATTGCATGGTGGTATGGCTGCTGGCCATATTATACAAATAAAAAAATTTGAATTATTTAATTATTCAAAAAATCAAGTTTACTTTTTGGGCTTTTGTGCTTAAGTTATAATTATTATTGAGTTTTTTGCATCTATCTCCAATCCCACCTGAATTTGGAATGTCCAATTCGCGAACTATGCACAAGAGTGCTCATATAAGCCCCCTGCTGCTGGCTCTGGAGAACGAAGACAACTTGCGGTTCTCCTCTGAAACACGCCGTAGCAGCCAGCTGCTTCTTTTCACACTGCAGCCACAAGCCACGCACGGGCAGAGCAGGGGCCGAGGAGACCCAATCATACGTGTGCACAGAGAGCAAGCCACGGGCGCCTGGACGTGCATTTTTAACTAGACTGGAAAGCGTTCCCTCAGCCAACCTAAGCTGTGAAACCACAGAAGTAAGCCCGTACTGCGTATATTGAGTGCAAAATATTGCAGCTCCTATGAAAGTGAATGGGAAATATCAGACCTTTGAAGGCAAAATTAAACTTGGTTGTAGTCATACTGTATGAAAAGTAGATTCTGAAAATAAGTTAAATCTTTTAGGCAAATGTACAGTAAATAAATCTTATAAAATATTTTCCCAAGACTTCTGGACCAAAATAATTATTGTTTCACAAACTGCTGGGCATAGTGACATTTATGATCACAAAAAATTTACCGATGCGGTTTTCTTTGGTTTGTTAAATCACCATGGTTTTCTACATTGAATTCAATGGGCAGCAAGCTCTTTTGCACTCAATATACGCAGTAGAGGCTGTTTCCCATTGCTCCCTAGGCTTCACCGCCTGGCCCCTCCTACCCTCTCCAGTTCCTCTGTACACTCCATGGCCCAGACAGGCAACTTGAGCAATGAATACTGCTATTTCCAACAAGGAAATCCCTCCAATATGTCCCTTGGGTGACGCAAAGACAATTGTGCACCGCCCCCACAGGGCTGCTGGCCACAGTGGGCACGGGCCAGATTTGATCCAAGAACAAGATCATGCACCACAGAGTGAGCGACCCAGCATCCCTCATCTCCCAATTTTGAATGAATTTAGAATTTTGTTGTATTTACTCAGTTGTTGTATTTACTCAGACAAGCACTTGACAAGCTCTCCTCCAAAACACATGATATCAAGCCACTGTTTCTTTTCACTCCACAAGTTGAAATGAATCAGAAAAATACACTTTATATGTAGCTTCAGCAACACACTGTAGGTGCCTAATTGACAAGCAGGGGTCACTGGTGAGCAATGACATCTTGGCAAGCCAATTTCTTTCAGTTTGATCCTTTTTTCAGATCCTGCCTACATTTGTATAGGAAATAGATTGGCATTTATATTTTATTCATTGTATTGATCCCCATCTCAACTCTTCAAATCTAATTTTAATAAAAGAGCTTTTGCCTTTGTATCTCTTGTGTTGTGCTTGGTCCTGTAGTATAAAATCTGGACCCCATGCACCCATGCGGTTTTGTCAATTAACGAGTGCAATCGATCGGCCAATCAATCTTAAATCTGTAAGTCAGCAAACCTGTGAATTAACTTTATGACCTGTTTCAAACACAAAAATGGTGACACGTCTCACACTGACCATACGTTTCATTTCTTTGCACTCTTTTAGATTCCTACACATTTAATGTGCACACAGCAGAGACAAAAGCTTTCGCTTTAATTTAATGTCTTTATCAATATTTCTGCATCATGCTTCCTTTTTGGGAATTTTTCAATTGACCAATAATAGCCTGGGTTGTGCTACATTTTGAGGAAACTAATAAGAAATAGAGAAAGGGAAGCTAGAACTGCAGTGAAGTACCAGAAGTGAGAAAACTGATGAGGAGAGAAGCATGGAGGAGGATTGGCATATGCACTACCACCTAAAACTTCATACAATTAATCATAGAAAGCAGACAGATATCTGTGATGTCAGCGGCCTCCACACTTGCACCCATCTTGTAACGCATACTCGTGAACTTCTGCCTTAGCCTTTCAACTTAACGCGGTATTGCGGTTCTGTTGTCAAGGAAAGCCAATTTTGTGCATTGTGGACAGCTGTCATTTAATCAGATTCCAGATTTCAAGAAGAGCAGAGGTTTCTTCTTCTGACCACACAATCCCTTGACCATCACCAGCAGGCATTCTGTTATTTGTTTTTATATACAGTATTTATATAATATATTCTTACCAATAAGCCAGCAGTTTCTGACAGCAGCGTTCTCCAAACGAGTGCCGACTGAACTGCCCCGCAGAATTAAGCTGTCGTGGGTCCCACCAGGCTACCGGGCCAGGACATTGAGCAATACATTTCGCATCACATATGAGCTGCACATTGATGTGATGGCCAGTTCTATTCATATAAGCAAACTTATCTTCGGATTGGAGCCTTGAGGCTACATGTGTGCAGTACATTCATGGCACTGTTGGGTAGGTTGGTAATTTCATAAAACCCCGAAAACAACTAACCAGCCATTCATCAACAAATATACGCAATCCTAAAGATGCGTTCACTCCAAAGGACGCCGTGCACCAACTCCTCCAACAGCACAAGATCATCCATTACAACACTGGCTACAGATCTGTCAGCCATTTTATAGCAAATTTTGTTCATTGGTAAAATGTGTGTTTAATTAGCATATTCAGTGGCATTTTTACATTAGGGGCAGTACCCCACCAGATGTGGTGCTGTCGTGCAAGATACTCGTAACATGTATTTTATATTTAATACAAAACTGTGATTCAATCGTGAAATTGGCGTGTATAAATATAATAAACTTGACTCACACTCCTTATAGTGCTGTTTTTGAGTAGTTTCCTTTGTGTGTATGTGTGTGCTCAAGCTGCAGACTGTGCTCCCTGTCCTATGTCTCTGCTGTGGGGCAGCGGAGCACTCTGGCCCACCATTGCTAGGGAAACAACGTGAGCGTGATCTGCGTAAGCAGGGAAAACCTGCTGCAAATCATGTTGGGCGGAGGGGCAGAAATGTTTTTTAGCCATTTAGCCGACCATGTGTTCCACACTATACATCTTAATCTAGTCCCACCCCCCAATTCCCATAGAGATCCATTCAAATGCAGATAGATTATAGTATCGCTTTTAAGAGTACCTGCAAATAAGATATCAAGAGTCTTTTGATGTTGTTGGGTCACAGACATCAGGAAGTCATGGCATGCAAAGTATATGCAACCAAATATTAAATATGATAACTTTATTAAAGTTTATGTTCATTTGTCCAATTACTTTTGGGGGGGGGGGGGGCTACGTATAAAAATGGCTACAATTGCTACACTGTTCACCCGATATGGACTAAAAACCCTCAAATTAAAGCTGAAAGTCTGCACTTTAACCTCACAGTCACTGTTCCATTTAAAATCCAATGTGCTGGAGTACAGAGCCAAAACAAAAATTGTGTCACTGTCCAAATACTTATGGACCTGACTGTATTCACTGCAGCCAAACTCTGAGTGGAAACAAAAAACTCCATGTTCTAGCTTTATTTTGTATATGATTTGTGACAACTCTGCCAAATATGGAGTTTGTTTTTGCCACTATTGTAGCATAGCTAGTCCATTTAACAAGCAACCCCCCACCCAGTCTCACCTGCAACTATACAGACCCGTGCGTGACACGGTGCACAATAGCGTCTATATGTCTAAATTTGTATTCCATCATAGCAATAAGATAAAGCCAATAGCCTGAACGTATGCCAATACAGTGGTGAACAGCCCTGCTCGCTCAATAGCAAAATAAACTAATGAAATTCTTGTTAAATTATACCACATCATTCTGCTATTAATATCTGCTACTAAACATGAAATAAATATACAATCCTACCATTGCCTTTATGCATAGAGATGTCCCTTTCAAGATTCATTGGTCATTTATTGTCTTGGACAATCCGTTTGAGAAATACGCACCCCTTTATAATGTTAATACACCATCTGAAACATTTACGCACAATTACGCACATTTACTTTATCCAATAATGGCCATTATAAGCTTGGCAACGTTGTTTGCAATATTTGATGCGTTGAACAATACATTATGGCGAATATATATTCTACGCAAACAACTACAGAAAACGCAGAAATAAATTTTCTCGCCGAGGCGTAATTGTTGTTCTATTTCGTTCCTTCGACCATTAGGGTAGACAACTTATGAATGTACTTTCTCGCATTGTTGTCTATTTGTATTTGTATACTTGTGCTAGCACTTAAGGCTTTGTGACTACAGTCGGAGCCACGGGATTTTCCCATCCTCCAAAGGCTGCGTTAGCACTTGCATGCAGTAATCCGCTGATAACATTGATTGTTAAAGACGGGATAAAGACGGATACTGTGTATCGCTTTGTTTGTTTTGTTAATTCTAAACTGTGTTTTTGTGTAGCATATAGCAGCATATAGCTAGTGCGGTTCAGCACTGGGTGCTGCCGCGTTTGTATTGTGCCTTGGAAGTGTTTGCACTCCTTTTTGGCCTATAGTGCGTTTGTTTATTAATTGTTTGGACAGCATATAGCTGGTGCGGTTTGGCACTCTGTGTTACCGCGTTTGTATTGTGCCTGGGAATTGTTTGCATAAATTTTTTAGCCTATTGTGTGTTTGTATATTAATTGTTTTTTTTGTTTTTTCTTTGTTTAAAGCTATGGTTATGGTTATTTTCCCAGTGAGCTGTTTTTTCCAATCGGTAAGCATGTGCGCTCTGTTGATTGGTTGAAGTGCTGCGAGGCTGTCTGTTAGTTCTGTGAAACTCCGGGCGTGGTCATTTCCCCAGGGAGATATTTTCCCAATCAGTAAGAGTATGCTCCGGTGATTGGTTTGTGTAACAGATTATAAGCGTGTGCGCTTTGTTTTCTGCTCTTTTCAATCTCCCCATTGGAATCCAGTTCACCCGTCCACGTTTGCGTCCTCTGTGTTCTTAATTTCTGCTACAAGCATGAGCGCTTTGTGCACTGAATGTGGGGGAGCCATGAGTCTGATGCTCATACCAGGTGTTATTTGTGCCTTGGTATAGGGCACCTGCAGGATGCACTATCCGATCCCTGCCCATCTTGCTTGGGCATGCCCTCGTAGACCAAGCAGGACAGGCTGGACACATTTACACGGCAGATGCGCTTGTGGTATCCCCAGCGGAAGCAGTTTGGGTGGATGCCCGATGCCCTAAGCTGCAGTGCAGAGCGACTGACGATCTGCTCTGTAGGTCATATGACGCTGCGGCCAGCATAGCACGTATTGAGAACTCGCTGTCCTGGCTGATGCTTTCACAGTCACAGATGCTGCTTGATTTGGGGGTGGATACCTCGATCAGCAACGCATTTCTTCAAGCTTTCGCTTTTATGTCATGTGAGCTTGGCCATGTGATGTCTTTTCTCACGGTGGCCCGGCATGAGGTGTGGCTGGCTCAGTCCTTTCTCCCTGATGCTACAAAGAGAACCATTGGGGACGTGCCAGTGGTCCCTGTCCAGGTCTTCACGGAGGCGGATAAGCAGGCCCTTGAGCACTCTGTTGAGGCCTCAAAATACAGGGAACAGCAGACACCCCCCCCCTTGGCTGCCCATCTGCTCATTGGCCGCAGCCTGTGGCTCGTGGCCGCGGGCAGCCCTTGTATAGGAACCAGGGAGCCCCTCGCCGTCCAGCCGCCCATGCTACAGTGTCTGGGTCACCTAGTGACCCCATGGGTCCACCTGCCCATCCAGCTAGGGGGCAGCAGTCCAACCACCGCCCCCCAAAGCCCCCAAACATACCGCCAAAGGGGCATGACGCCCGAGCCCGGCAGTGGGGCAGTTTCGCCAAGACAAACTGGCAAATTAGGCAGCACTTACAAATGACCCTTGGATTCTTTCCACAATTTTGAAGGGTTACTGACTCCAGTTCAACCGGCGGGCCCCAACATTTTCCGGGGTCAGTTTACACGTGTCCTGGACCCTATCCGGTCAGGGATGCTGATTAAAGAAATTGCAGCCCTCCGAACGGATCAGCGGCTCATGTATTTTCTGGTACCAAAAAAGGATGGTCTCTTATGACCAATCCTGGACCTGAGGGGCTTGAATTCACACCTAAAGCAGTACACTTTTCGGATGCTCCAGGTGGAGGAGGTCTTACACACCGTAAACCGGGGGATTAGTTTACGGCTGTGGAATTTAAGGATGCATATTTCCACATCCCCATCTGTATGGAACACATAAACCACCAGGGTGGGGTGAGGTCCTGCCGGTCTTTGAGGGTGGCCCAGCGTCTCTTGATCTGGGCTCTTCCTAGGTTGGCTTCTCTTTGTGCCATTCACCTCCCGGGTGTCCGAAACGAGGCAGCAGACTTTTTAACTCACCCGGAGGTCCATCCCGGTGAATGGAGTCTCCACCCCGAGGTGGTGGAGTTGGTGTGGTGATGGTTTAGTTGTGCTCAGACAGACCTGTTCGCCTCTCAGGAGTCCACTCACTGCCCCCAGTGGTTCTCGGTAGCTAAGGGCTCGATTCCTCTGGGGGAGGATGCGTTAGCGCACGTATGGCTAACAGGCTTTTCCGCAAAAGCCTCTGGTCGAGGCGACCTTGCACAGGGTCAGCACGGACCGACACAAGCTTCTGGTGGCCCTCAGGTGGCCGATGGAACCCTGGATCCTGATGCTCCTCTGCCTTCTTTGCAGAGGCTCCCGATCCGGACAGACCTCCTGTCTCAGAGGAACGGCTCTGTGTGGCATCCGCAACCTGGCAAGATGATGGATTTTCTGCAATCACTGCTTGATCGTAGTAGGGCAGCCAGCACTTTGAAAGTTTATGCTACCATATCCAGCAGGCATGTGGGGGTAAGCAACAGGCCTGCAGAGTAGCATCACCTTATTAGCCGGTTCCTGAAGGGTGCCTGGTGGCTGAGACCTCCAAGGTCCCTGGTAGCCCCATCTTGGGATCTCCTTCTAGTTTTATGAGCACTTACAACCCTACGAGCCCCTCGATACGACTAGTCTTAAGTGGCTGTCTTTTAAAATGGCAATGGCGTGTTGGTGAGCTCTGCGCTCTCTCCATCACCACAGAGTGTATAAGATGGCGGCCGGGTGACTCTAGTGTCACTTTGCGGCCAATCTTTTTTACACAAAATTGTTTCGGCATTCCATATTAACCAGCCGATTGAGCTTGCTGCGCTTCGCCCCTCACCAGGCGGGGACCTGGGGGATGTACATTTGGTATGCCCAGTGTGTGCGCTGCGCCACTACGTTGAGGCTACCGCTTACATCAGGCGCACAGGGCAGCTCTTTGTTTGCTACGGCAAATCCAAGGGGAAAGCACTCTCGGCTCAGAGGCTTTCCTGCTGGATAGTGAAAGCAATAGCTGCGGCCTATTAGGCCTTTACCTACGTTTGCCCAGTGTAGGTCCACCAGGAGTGTGGCTACATCATGGGCAGCACTGAGGGGTGTCCCTCTTCCTGATATCTGTGTGGCGGCGACTTGGGCGTCCACCTGCACATTTTATAATGGTTTTATAATGTCAACGTGGCGCCTGTGTCAACGGTCGGCTCAGCCATCCTGCCAGCGGCCTTAGCAGCCACTTAACAGTATGGCTATCCCTCGTGACTTGGGGGGGTATTAGTCATCCATAAGTTGTGGACCCTAATGGTCGAAGGAACAAAATAGAATGAAGATTACGACTGTAACTACAGTTACATGAGTTCCGGATGACCATTAGGGGTCATGGTCACTATGCTTTCAGGGGTGAGAAGGGTTTTGAGGACGTCCGTATTGACGGGACCTCTATTTATAGAGGAAGTGACATTGTCATGCGGAGGTCATGGCCATGACGTGGGTGGTATAAAAGTCTGGAATGCATCCGGCTGCGATAAAGTACATTCATAAATTGTCGACCATAATAGTTACATTACATTACAGGCATTTAGCAGACGCTCTTATCCAGAGCGACTTACACAACTTTTTAATAGTCATCCGGAACTCATAGAACCGTGGTTATAGTCGTAACCTTCGTTTTCCTGCTATGCTCGCAAGATTTTACTAATTTGACCAACTTGTCAGCTAGGCTAGAGAAAGTCCTCGCTTGCTTACATCGATTGGGAGTGAGTCAGAAGAAGAGACCATAGTATTGATTCTATCAGAGAATATGACTACGTTCATGACAGAGATTTCCTCCTTGATATGTAAGTATCACTGCTTGTAATATTTAAATTGTGTATATTAGTTTTTCCACTGTCTTGTACTATATGTTTTATATTCTTTTTTTGTTTTCGCATTTTGAGTGCATTTCACATATTATTGTGTAAGAGATAATAAATGGCAACATTAAAAAAACTACAGAGAAATGTCAGCCCAGGGCATGCAGCAAAAGATTATATACTGTACAGTGCAGAAAAAAGTGATTCTTTATTGAAGTACAAGAGTGAATGATTAGGCTACATATTTAGGTGTTTGTACTGTGTAATATCAATGTTTTCATCTTAGACCATCATAAAGGGAAAATTGATATGCTTTTTGATTGACAAAAAGTATTTTATTAATTTTATCACAGGTGGATAGGTTTTTGGACCCATAGATATCGAAAAAGAGGCCTTTTCTATAAAGCCTTAAATAGAACAATACCTAAATAAGCGAGAATTGACCAAGTTTGCCATCTGTGCAAAGGGGTTACATGTAGAAATTTGCACAATACTGGGGAGGCAAATCTTTTACATGAATTACACAAATGCCCTTCATAAAAGTGAACAGGCTCTCCAGGTCCTGCCAGGCACAAAAAAAGTAAATATTCAAAAAGTACAAATCCTGAAAAAAGCTACTAAAGTAGAGTATCAAGAGTATGTCCAATCTGTTACTCTATACCTCTGATTTCACTCCATGAGAGGCCTTTTCTATAAGAAGTGGGTGCACACATCCATATGCAGTTCACAGTAAGTGAATTTTGTGCTTGGCCAATCATGCAACAAAAAAATACTGGAAGCCGAGTATCACTCCACAGATAGAATATCTCCTTTCTGTCATTCATTTCAATTTATGATAGGTTCTTGAAAAAGCTATGCTCTCTGTTTCTTACATTCCTGGTATTTTCATGTATTTCTTTATTCATCTGTCCATTTACATTTTAGTGAAAAGACCTTTCCTTAAAGGCCTAATGGTAACACTTTATATAACCGGATTATAGCGCTTGAATAAATCAATATTCATTAAATTGACTTATTTGAAAAGTAGTTGGCAAACAGCTAGAGAGCATGAAATAAATAGATAATAAACTGACAAGAAATAGTGAAATTTTGTAGAATTCTTCAGTGTTAGATTTGAGTGATTTTTTTAAACATTACATGGACAGTTAATTACGGCTTCCTGACAAAAACTTTGCAAGACAACAACATTTAAATAATTTCCTGTTTGATAACTATTTACTTGCTACCTTTTAAAGTAAAAGTTATACTTCATTTACATGTAGTAACTGCCTACAAGGCAGCAAATGTCTGCAAAGATCCTAAGCAAATCTTCACAATCTAATTAACTTGAAGAATCACTTCTGTTAATTAGAGCATAAAAGGCAGGTAAGAAATGTCCTTCAAAATCCTTCAGACCGACTAATTTGATGATGAATATACATGGAACAAATCCTGTCTCACTCGTAGATGATAATTTAATCATTTGGCCCTTCGCTTGATTCAAAACCAAACAAGCAGCTGTTGTATACATACCTGTCCCTTTCGAAACTCAGCTGCAGCATCTGATTCTGATTGGCTGTCAAAAGCTGTAATGGGGTCCTACTGCTTGAACCTCCCTCCTCCCCTTAAATCCAAATGTGATTAGTTCCTTCCTTTCTTTGCCAGTGTTTACACACAGCGACTGATTAGTTCTTTGGAAATATAGCATCATGCCCGGCTTCACTGGCACTGAAAGCACACATGTGCTTTCTATTCAGCTGAACATCTGTTCTTTTTTTATATAAGGGGCCATACGAGCTCCTCTCTAGTTTCCTCAGTAGGCGAATGGCTTGACTGGAGGGGCATTGTATAAGCCCTTGTCATATAATCTGTGGAGGGAGGTTCTGGTGGTGGAGGGGTTGGTGGGTGGGGGTTTAGGGGTGAAAAGAATTCAACTCAGCAAAGTGCGCTCAATTTTTCATGAACGCCAAAACCACTGAACACACACAAGCTAATGTCGCGCTGCAAAGCAGATGTACTGGCGTCTAATTTATGGACGGCCCAAAGCAGAGCGGGCAGATGCAGTCAGGTGGAGACAGAGGCCTGTTACGAGACTGCAGTTTCCTCTGTGCCAATTCAGCTGTCACACACACACACACACACACACACACACACACACACACACACACACACACACACACACACACACACACACACACACACACACACACACACACACACAAACACAAACGCATGCACACACACACACACGCAGACAGACGCACACACACAGGCACACACATGCATACGTACACACACACACACACACACACATGCATGGAGTGCATACATACAAGCACATTCACACATATACATACACATTCATACAAATACAAATACGGATGCACACACAGACAAACACACCCACACACGCACAAACAGAAATCTGCAAGGATTTGGCTGTGATGCCTTGGTACATCCATTATTGCTTTGACTTGATGCATATTTGCACTGGGCTGCGTTGGTGTGCAGAAAGGAGACTGGCATCATGCTGCCTGGCCATATGCATGTATGAATATGCATGAAAACCTGGCTCATGCTCACACAAGAAATATAGACACCATAGGTCAGTTGGTAGGAAAGTTAAATTAGCCTACTTTTGCACATATTTCAAAGCCAGCTGCTCTAAAATATACAATTATTTAGAACATGCATGTAATAAAAATGCATATGTTATTATTTATTTATTTGCTTAGCATAAAATACAACCTTATCTAGACCCCTTAGCAAGCATTGCATTTTCCTATTGCCCTTTATTGATGTTGTTATAAGCACAGTATGAAATATAGAATAGGTCAGGAGGCACAGACTATCCATGAATAATTTACCGTATGATTTGAAAATCTAATTCTAATTCATATTTATACAGCCAGACATTCAGAGAAGTAGTTCAAGTTAACAACTTGCACAACCTTCTGGTCAATAGTCCAATCTGCTCCACAAGTCCTGATATCTGCACCACATTGCCCTCTGCTGGATGGAGGATTGAGCCAACATAGTTCAGTACATCAGGGATGTGTTCGGACCCAAAATTTATGGGGTGCGTCCCAATAATCTTTACTCCTCACCTCCTTTCTTCCACTCGTCTCCTATCTGGAAGTGTGCAAAACTGCCTGTACGTTTCAAGTACAAGTAGTTGCATGTACAGTATACAATGTACCTGACAATGCGGTTTGCACTGAGACATTAATTCACTTGTAACAATTAATATGTAATTAATATGTTATGAGCAACATTAGATTAGGACACAAAGATCGGTTTCTGGGCCACGGAGGAGAGGAGGTGGTCGTGGAGGAAAGAAGGATACATTTTTTGAGTATTGGGACATACCCATGCTTTCTTCCTGTCGTTCCCTTCCCTTGCTTCAAGGGGGAATCCCCAAAATGGCAGGATGAAATATGGCAGCCACACCAAGTGGGATTCGGTTCCAATTTAAGAAAGGGGACAGAGTAATTATATTCCCTCACTCCCTCGTTTATCCTCCATTCCACCAAGGGTATAAAATGCAAGCTTCCAGCAAGAAGGGAATCCCACAATGCAATGCTCCACACAAAAAAAGTGGGAGGTCACGTTTCAAGTGGGGTTGCACTTCCTATATTGGTTGCGAGGGCGGTTCAGTTCCATTTTTGTTTGTTTCTCGTCAATCCGCCCTTGCAGAGCACCTGTTAAGTTTGATTGCTGCATGTTGCAAATTTCATCACAAGACAGCTCACTCAAGGAAGAGAGCAAGGGATGGGAATGTATTCAATGGGATCTGAATGTAGCCCAGGAAATTGTTTTTGAAAAAATCAGTGGTAATGGAATAGCTCTTTTTTATTCAGATTTGCTGCTATTGTTACTTTTAAAAATTATGATGAGGATACATGATCAGTTTTAATAATTTTACACCATTCCTGACTTTCAAAATCAGCAGATTAAGCCCAAGGGCTCTATCTTACACCCGACACTAAGCGGCAGTGCACATTGTCCCTGGAATTGCAGGAAAGTGGGCTTGTTTTAAGGCATTAAGCTACCAGTAAAAACGCATTGGTCATATTTCCATAAGCAGGACAATATAAAGCATGGGAAAATAAGCGTAAACATATGGGTTCCCAACCTGACAGCTTTAGTGTATTTAGTGTCATCATTAAGTAAAAAGAACACTATTTATATTATTAATTAATATTAGAATGCACGTAATATGAACTTCGGATGAAGCTTGAACTTCGCTAGCTGAAGTTCACTGCCTATGAGAACAGCCTCATGGAATTGATGTTTGACGTCATTGTATAATCAAATGAAATTTGTTAAACAAGCAGGCTAATTTGACATTTTCTAAGCTGAGAGGGAAGCCATGTTCTGGCAGCTTATGCTCAGCTGTTGCAGGTGTTATAACAACATTAAACCGCATATATTTTGTAAAATAACAGCAGTGGTGTAAGCTAATGAAAATTTTTTCCTGTTATTATATTTCTGGGAAATAGTTTGGTCGGGAATTACCGGGAACCTATGCAGGTGTTAAACCCTAATGTGAAAGATTATTATTGTGTATATTGTGTCAAGATAGAGCCCCAAGTCTTTCTTTCAACTTGGAGCTATTGCATTTTATTTAAGGAGATTGTTTGAGTTGGAATATACTTTTTTAGTTAATTTGAAAGTCTATATCTACGACCCAGTTTTCTTCTGGATGGGCATTTCTGCTATATTGTTGAGGGTTTTGATACAGGGAACTCTGAACGTTTGTGACACTATTTCCAGTTCCAGTGTTATTTTGAAAATATTATAATAACAATATTATATATTGTAAAAACTATATAAAAAATCTGTAATGTGATGATCTGTAATAACTCCTGCATGAAAAATGGATAGGGCCCACTAATGATCAATTAACTATCCCGGTGGACAATTATGGAAAACATCTAAACAGTTAGAGTATGCTTTGAGTTTTACAACTGAAACATTATTTAAAAAATAAAAAAAAAGATTATTGCAATGCTTCTGATTTAGAAAGTGTAATAATAATAATAATAATAGTCACCATTATCATCACAATATTTACCACTTTTTCTTACTTTCTCTTTTGCTTTTGCGTGTATGTCTGGTTTTCCTTAAAAGTACGCTTGTATGGTCATAAAGAAAAGCAGCTCATTCTAGATATCCTGCCTGAATGCTTGGAACAATAATACAAGTATAAAAAAGAATACAGCTCAAGTGCAGGTCTTGAGAAAAATGTAGCTGACAGTTGACAGACTGGACAGTCTCAGAATTCAGGGTGAATCTTCGATAAAAAGGCAGTGTTTACTTTTACTCGTTGCACTATTTTTAAAACTGCTGTAGCTGGACCACAAACCACTTTGGAGATGTGCAGACGCATGGCTGCTGTTTCATATAGGCCTTGTCTCCCTTCTGCGCCGCCGTCCGAGAGGCTCACACATCGTGCCTCATGTGTCACGGGCCTCTCTCCTGTTTTTTTTTTTTTGCGCTAATACCGTTAACTATTTATTTTGGAGGCATTAGCGAAGCATTAAGTGCAATGAAAACACACGTGACCCCCAGTGCACCCAGCGGTCTTGCTAGGCTAAAAATCTTCCACTGAAATTTTCATGATCCACTCAGGGCAACATGTCTGTCACAACAACATTTTTTAGACCCGATAGCTGTAGCTGTGGCAGTCATGCCACCAAAAACACATTCACTAGGTCAAATTTTTTACCAAATGAGCGTTTTCAGAGCAGTCAGACTGATCATTTTCACAGGCTATATCTTTCTCTTGGTCTCATTCTCTTTCCCAAAGAACATTCCATTAAACACTTAATTATTCATTTGTAATGCCTGTCATGTTGAAATATTGTCCCTTTGCCAATGTGAATGCATCAAGCTCCTTCCTCTGCTTCCCTGGGGTTAATGACTCAGCCCTCACTTTCATTAACTCGACTAAATACGGAAAACCTCGTTCCTTAAGTGAGTAAAAAGCAAGGCTGCTTCCCGAGTGTCTGCTCCCCAAACCCCTGGCCTCTGGGGTCAATGAGATATCCAATGGACAGGAGTTGCAGGATTTCCATGCCCACAAGGGGTGTGGGTGAAGCTTGCATATCCTATGTCACATCAATACAGAGGAGGAGAGGATAGGTGTGTGTGTGTGTGTGTGTACACAATGGTTCCACCAGTCTCACCTTCCACTTCATTCTGGAATGGATGCATTGCCTTGTTATGACCAAATTACGGGAATTACATTAGTTATTCCCCACCACATCTGCAGTTTCAGAGGATATAAACAGTATTAAACAGATTAGGGCAGATACCAGTGACAAGGTTCTCAGGGGCCTGATGGTAAGATTTATTAGGGGTCCCGGTGTTAATACACTCTGGCATGTAATATTTTTTCCAAGCAAATATGCAATGTTAACAAAAATGATAGTTTTGTGCACTTAGCAAATTGCAGGTTGATTACATCTTCGGGATATTGCTGAAATGAAATTCACTTTATCACCGGTTAACAGGGCGTTACACGTAATGCGAAGCCCTTCTGGAATAAAAAATGCCAGCATTTAGGGTTCGCACCAATAAAGAAAAATGCTGACACTTACGCAAACATTTCACCAACGAGGCAGGTTTTCATGCGACAAATAAAATGTGTACCGACAATTAATTAATTTCTTCTGAAGGAAGGTCAATCTGTTTTAACCTGAGCATAACAAAAATGACAGAGAGAAAGGCAGAGTGATGCCAGAGATTAATATTGTGTCTAAAAAACAAGCGTGGGTCATTATTTTACAGAAGGCTGTTATTTGGTGAAAAAAGACACTGTGATTATTGAGGAGCTGTGTGTACAAACCTTAACCTGAAACTCCACGTTAATTGTTACAATGAAAAGGCCTAGTTGTCTAAGACTGGGGTGCTGGATTTAATACAAGGGCCTGACTAACAGGCCTACAAGCCCAGGTGGGGTAAAAGCAACCCCTCAGACTGTTGGAATCACTTTTGCATAAATAGCCACCGGGGGCACATTCGATTCCTTTGTTTCATTCATCGCTGGTCAAATGTTTGTTCCGGTAAAGTTAGTTCCTTGCATTAACCTCCCATCAAAAGCAAGAGCTTAAACTTCTTCAATTACAAACGCTTTTAAAACAAACATTTAATGGAAAATTATATTAAATACACACTTTAGAACAAAAATACATATTTTAAAAAATAGCATACAGAATGTTGTTCCTGGACAGACTGGAATATCGCTCCCATTCCAAAGGCTTCATTAACATGTATGAGAGAGCCAAAATCCTTTGGAGGCCCGTAAAAACGAGCGGCATTCCTGTAAGTCATCTGTTTGTTATTTGTTAATGACTCCTGAAGTCCAGCAGCATGTTTGGTGATGAAACGGCTGACCTTGGCAACACAGCTGTCTCCCCCTGCTGTAGCGCTCATTAGCGGGCCATCTTATCTCATTAGTGAGCCTGTGGCAAGATGGCGCAGCTAAGGAACAATAGCCTGCTGCAGGAAAAGGCACAGGGAGAGGTATTGCATAGCACATTCTCTATGCCTTTCCATAGTGTAACACCACACTGTGACATCACTGCACTTGTACATGCCTTCCAAGTGCATTTTTCACACACTATCAAATACTGTTCCCCAAGGATGGCGGGAAGTGAAAGAGTGTATATACTGATACAGTATACATATATATATATATGGTGCGTGTGTGTATACGTTTGTACTTGTATGCAAGTACGCAATATGTATGCGAGAGTGTGTGTGCATGTTTACATGTATGTACATTTCTGTTTGTGTATGCACGTACATGTTTTGACATATGTTTGGATGTTTGCATATGTGCACATTGTGTGTGTTGTCTCTTTGCTCTTAGTTAAACCCTCGCATAGGTTTCTTGGACTCCTTAAAGCACTGCTGTTGTGTGACAGATTTGTCACTTCCGACAAAACAGCAGGGTACAATTATTTTATTTCTTCCAAGCAGATACATCAGCTCTTAGGCCTTCAGGAGCACATCGTTTATAGGTGGTTGTAATGTATTCGTCTCCCAGTCTACTGTTGTTGTAAATCACCTGGTTTACGTAACCTCATAACAACTTTAATGGGTGCATCTTCTAATAAAATATTGGCATTACTCACCCCCCCCCCCCCCCCCCCCCCTCCTCCTTCGATTGAGATACCTAATTCAGCTATTCATCTCAGCTCGCTTAAGCCTATTTTCCCTGGACGTGTACATATATTTACCGTCACGGCTTATTTAAATAATTGCTTTCACATGTGTATGCGTTCCAGCCCTCTATCAAGCTAATAACACTTTGTCATTGCTGCCGGAGTGCAAATATTAAACCATAGATCAATGTTTACATTTATGCAATAATATGGCAGGTAATGCTTTGTAATTCGAATGGAGGCTCCTGTGGCGGAATCTAGAGCACTTTATCAAGAGAGAGAAGGATCATTTCATACACTGTTGCGTTGGTACTAAAATTTAGAGAAAGCAAAATGGTTGAATATTGTACCAATTGTGATTCGAATTAAAACGTTTTTAACCATTAAATGTTAGTGCTGGTATGTGTGAGCTGGTGAAGTTATTCTGGCACTCTGGGCATTATTGTGCATTTGTAGGGGGTGTGTGGGGCAGTACACTGTGTTGATAGAGGTGTGTGCAATGGCACAGTTTGTGGGTGAGTGTGTGTGGGGCAGTAGAGTGTTTGTGGGGGTTGTGTAGGGCAGTAGAGTGTAGGGCCAGTAATGTGCATTTTTGGAAGATCTGTGGGGCAGTAGAGTATGATGGTGGAGGTGTGTTGGGCAGAGTGTTCTGGTAGGGGTGTGGGGCAGAAGTTTGCATTTGTAGGAGGTGTGTACAGGAGGTGTGTGTTTGCTTATGTGGCAGTAGTTTGTGATGGTTAGAGCAGTGGTGTGTATTTGTGTGGGTGTGTCAGACAGTACTATACATTTGTAGGGGGTGTGTGGGGAAGTATGTTTTGGACAGGGTGTGTGGAAGTGTGTGTTGATTATAGGGATTAATAGGAGAGAATATATGGCCGATTAAAAACAACAAATTACTTCAGATGTAAATGACCAAGCCGAAAGTTCTGTCAGAGGGATTTCATGGGGAGATTGTGATAACTGCACAAGACTCGGTCAACCTAGTGCATGCCGGGCGCTGGGGGGTCTTGCCCCGGCGATGGCTTTCTCATCCTAGTGCAATAAGTAGGCTATTCTGTTAGTGGTTCTGCGTGTGATGACGGGTCTTGCCTGGGAAGTGCTTGTGTGGAAATATCATGTAAGCTATAGACCCATTTCTTGTTTGTAAACAAGACAGGATGCGCGCACAACCCTGGGGCAAAAAGTGTACCTTGGCAGGCTATCATAATGTGACGGGCTTGATCATCAATTAAATTCAATTAAATGTATTTTGTATACCACTTTTTTTTACAGAGAACTGTGGCAAACACGCTGGCCTACAGAGAAACTATTTAACTAAACTATTTAACGTAGCCTACTAAGTGCATCTAATTTTGTGTCTGGTTCTTTTATTTCACTTTCATCTTGGCAAAGAAATACAAATTAGCTAGCATTATTATTATTATTATTATATAGTTATTAGTCTTATTATAACTTGCATGTCTTGCTGTAGCCTATTTAGGCTAGTAACTTATAAATGAGTGCAAGCTAACCATCATAACTGTCGATGTTTGATCAGTGGCATCAGACCGCCTGCTTATAGCCTACTGGTGAATACATCCATGAATGCTTCTGTCAAATTTAGAGATACGGTCGATTGAATTACACTGGCAGAAAGCTGTGGTTCTTGCTGTTCCAGGCACATATAGGCTATATGTGCGAAATCGTAGGGTAAGTGATTGCTACTAGCTAACTATCAATTAATTAAATAACGTTGCTTGCTGTGGGGCTAGGTAGCTAGTTAGCTAAACCGACCGATCGATCAGCCATCATGCCTAGCTACTGTTAGCATCCCCACACATTTGGAGTGACGTGGTCGTTCATCTGTCATGACAGCGCATCTCCAAACAAGCCTCTGCTAAATAAATCCCGTCAGTGACGACTATGTAGCCTACTGACTTTATTTTGTGGCCATGCTGTGGAGGTGTGCCACAGATGGTGAATGAGGTTCAAAAGTTTGGTCAGCCCATGGTTTCACAAGCATTAATCTGCCATAGACAGCTAGCAAAAATGGTAATATTGACTTTTGCCAAATAACATTATAGCTTTTCATCTAATCAGCTGCCCATCTATAGGACTCCATTATACAGTTTGTAGCAGGAGAGCAGCCACTCTTACTTTTGCCATGTAAGCAATCGGTGAATTGCATAGTTCCGAGGCTAATTTTTCTTCAGGCTTCTATTGGCACACCTGCACTTCCTAGCTAGCCTGTTTAGTAAAGGGCAAAAGATAACGTTAGGCAACAGAGGTGAAAGCAATGGCTTTAACATTAGTGAAGTTGGTGTTAAATTTGCTAAACCGAATTTATTGTCAGCTAACTTAACAAATAAATTGCGCACCTCACCACTGATGAAAAAATGTGGCTAACGTTAGCCATCGCTCCCCCACCCGCTGACTGAGTGTGAGGGACCGCTGCACCGCGAAATAGGTCCTAAATATGGCGCCGTGTTTACACTGTCATTGTGATAGAAACCTATGATGAATACCTATGATGAATGATTTGTCTTCATTCAATCCAACGTTAGTTATTATAGGGTATGATGAGATGGGGGCCAGCATAAATACTTCCTGGACACTTGCTAAATTGAAAAAAATATTTGTCTACACATATTTACACCAAACTGCTTAGCTAGCTCAGTGTTGATGTAACTAAGATATTCAAAGTTAAACAAGTGTCCTTCATCATCCATTTCAGCTTCTGCAATTACAAGTTGATGTTGATTTCTTTTAAAATATTGAATATTCTGCCCCAGCATTGTGTGCACCTCTACTGTGATGTTGCTTAGAAACCGGTCTATTTACGCAGCCGATCAGCTGTGCATGATATGAAAAAAGTGGCATCGGTTGTTAGGTAACCGTGCTTACACACAAACACCGCGAGATCAGTATACTACCATCATTTACTCTGCCTATTTACGCCACTTCTCGCGTGACTTTCAACAAGGTAGACATCAGTCAGTCAGTTAGCGACTCTCGCTCTTCTAGACCGACCTGAAGCCCGGTAAAAATGTATACAGTATACCATGCATGCTCAACATACTGTATAAGACATGCTGCATGGTGCTTAAATGTGGATTAGAAAAAGTTCACATTTCAAAAATAATTCTTATGTTAAAAAATAGCTACATTCTAATGGGATAATTAGCACTAGAAGGTCTAAGCAAACAGTATCATATTTTAAAGTGTGCACTTTATGCTCCTTCTGAACATGTCCCTCGCCCTTCTTGCACACCCTGGTTCTTTTTTCCTCTTAATCTAGAATTATCCGCTCTGGACCAACTGAGGAGACCTCATCTGAACATCTAAAAAGTAATGTTTGGAAAGCGTAATGAGTAGTTAATGGGAAGGATCAGCGAAGACGCACAGTAGTTTGCAAAATGGAGCTTAGATATCACAAGACAACTAGCAATGTGAAGGCTCACTTTACCCAGCAGAATTAACAGATATCACCAAGTTGGAGGCACCTTCATATAAACAGCCATGCATGACTGCATTTTTCTCCCCTGTCACATACACTCGCAATAAATGCTGAATGTCAAGAGACCATTTCTGGTTGACAGCATTGATGTTTAACTATATGTAATGTATTTCCAATGGAAGATGCTGCTACTGCTGATGATGATGAAGCTGATTGTGATTGTGATGATGATGATAATTATTATTATTTTGTTAATGTTATTATTGTTATTACTGGTGGGTATAAAAATGATTGTTATTGCTAATTTTTTATACCCACCAGTGGCATAGCCAGTATTTTATAATTAGGTGATCAAAAATAATTTGCTGGTGATCTGACTGTAGGCCTGCAATAAAAATGACAATTTATATGACGTGATTAGTTTGATATTTAAATAGGTGGCTCAGACCAGTGAATTTACTCAATGTGATATTGTAGATCAGCCTTTATAGGCCACAGTATACCGTGATGTTTTAATAACCTAAACACACAAATTTTGCAGACTCATCATGTTTGGTAACAATTCAACACATTCAAAATTTAAAAGGCCGAACCAATTCCAACATGTTGTGAGCATGGTGCTCCTAATAGAGGTCTTTATGAGATTAATGCTTGAAAAAAGTATCTCAACTGTATGTGGGTGAGCTATAACCAATGCGCCATCCAGGCTTATGGCGCTACAACATTTTCCAATACACTAAATCGAATAAGATGTACTTTAATCCACCTCTTGTGAGCAAATTATATAGGTTATTATGGCTTTGTTGAATGCTCGATTCTGATTGGTCAATGAGCAGTTGTTATTGCTGTATAATGACCACTGTTTCACATTCTTTATGTTATTAACTCCCCTCTATTAACTCCCCGGTTTCGCTACAAGCCTTTTTTCCCTGCTATCTATTTCCTGTTACCTGCCACCTGTGTTTTTGACTTTTTGCCTGTTTCCTGTTTTCTGCCTTTGGATTGTGATTTTGTACTTTTGCCGTGACTTCCTGGTTTGATCTCTGCTTGCACCCTGATTACGACTTCGCCTTTTCCCTGGTTTTGACGATAATAAACTTCAGTTTATTTTACTTGCTGTATGCACCTGAGTCCCTTCCGTACCCCTGACAGTACGAATTCGCCAGGATGGATTCAGCGGCCAGCTCAAGACCGTCTTGGACCGGCAAGGAGCGCTCTTGGGGCATCACCAATCATAGCTGGACTAAGCAAGACCCTTGAAACATTCGCCACGAGTATGAATAACCCTTACGCTCAGTTCCAGCAGCTCCAGCTTGAACTGCGGTGTGGGACGCCCGGTCTCCAGTCTGCTCCTCCCACACCATCTTCATGGAGGAGATGAAGCGGGTGTTCAACTGATGCTAGTAGGGTCATGAAGCAGCACAGGAGATGCTCCAGATCCGTCAGGGGAAGAACACCGTTTCTGACTACGCCATTGACTTCCGCACCCTGGCCACCACCACCGGCTGGAACCAAGAGGCCTTCCTCCATGGCCTGGCAGACGATGTCAAGGATGAGCTCATTACCCGGGAGTTGCCGGCCGGCTTCGATGCACTGGTGGAGATGGCCATTCGGATCGACTGACATTTAGCCACACGCTGCAGAGGGAGATCGGTGAGGGGCCACTCCCTCCGAGGAGAAGCGGAGACCTCATCTGAGTCGTTCCTGGCACCCATCCTGGAATCAGCACCCCTGCCTAACGCACCCGAACCCATGCAGATCAACTGCACGTGACTGACCCCTGCAGAGCTTCAGCGCCAAATCAGATCCCGCGCCTGCCTTTACTGGGGGAACCCCGGCCGCTTCATCGCCAACTGCCCGCTAAAAGCCAACGCTCACCCATAGCCAGGGGATTACAGGTGAGCGTTATCCTTTTGCAGAAATCCCCTAACACCTGTTCTCTGCTGTCTGCCTCCCTCCTCTTTGACGGTCTGGTCCAGGTGGTCTCAGTGCTGGTGGACTCTGGCGCCGATGGGAACTTCATAGACGCGGACCTGGTCTCCCAATTACACCTACCCAGCATCCCTCTCCAGACCTCTTGGAGGCTCTCGCCATCACTAGCACTCCACTAACCTCCCCAGTGAGTCTCCTGTTATCCGGCAATCATCAGGAGGAGATAATTCTCTATGTTATTAACTCCCCTCGAGCTCCTGTAGTGTTGGGACACCCCTAGCTAACCAAGCACAACCCCTGGGTCGACTGGGCGACTAACAGTATCTTGGAGTCCCTATTGCCTGTCACACTGTCTCCAAGATGCTCCAGTTCCTGCTGCTCCACCCGATACCACTAAGAGGGAGGCTGTTGACCTGTCGTCCATGCCCCCCGAGTACCTGGACCTGAGAGAAGTGTTCAGTAAGTCCCGCGCCACCTCACTGTCGCCCCACCATTGACCTCCTGCCGGGTATCTCCCCCCAGAGTCCGCCTGTTCTCCCATCCCTTGGTCAAGGCTAAAAACTAAAGGACTCTCCTGTTCAGACTGGCCTTTCTTGTCCTGTTGTTTTTAGTGTTTTACTGCCTTTTTAAAAAAAAATTTGTTTTTATTTCTTCTTTTAGATATTTATTCTTGTGAAGCACTTTGTGACTGTTTTTGAAAGGTGCTATATAAATAAACTTTACTTACTCCCTCTCCCTCTCTCGCCCGAGACAGAGACCATGAACAAGTACATCAGGGAGTCACTAGCCGCAGGCATCATTCGCCCCTCTTCTTCTCCTGCTGGGGCAGCGTTCTTCTTTATGGGCAAGAAGGATGGCGGGCTCCATCCATGCATCGACTACTTTGGTCTCAACGCCATTACGGTAAAGAACCGCTACTGTCTTCATCTCATGTCTTCTGCTTTTGAATCTCTTCAGGGGGCCACCATCTTCACGAAATTGTATCTCCGCAATGCCTACCACCTTGTCCGTATTCGCGAGGGTGATGAGTGGAAGACCGCGTTCAACACGCCCAAAGGCCACTACGAGTACCTGGTGATGCCGTTCGGGTTGCTAACTCCCCCGCTGTCTTCCAGGGTCTGGTCAAGGACATCCTCCGCAACATGCTCTGTCAGTTTGTATATGTGTACCTAGATGACATCCTGATCTTCTCCCGATCCAGTGCCAAACACACTATGTATGTCCGCCGGGTACTCCAACGACTCCTTGAGAACCGGCTGTTTATCAAGACTGAGAAATGTGACACGACCGGGACACTGTCTCTTTTCTGGGCTTTGTCATTTCTACTAAGGGTATCCAGATGGACCGACGGAAGTTCCAGGCGGTGGTGGAGTGGCCCAAGCCCGAGTCCCGTCGTGAGTTACAGCGTTTCCTGGGGTTTGCAAACGTCTACCGCCGCTTCATTCTTAACTATGGCTCTGTGGCCACCCCCCTCACCTCTCTGACGTCCTCGGCTAAGAGATTCACCTGGACCCCTGAGGCCGACAATGCCTTCCAAGACCTGAAGGGACATTTCACCTCAGCACCCATCCTGATCCCGCTCGGCAGTTTGTGGTGGAGGTGGACGCTTCAAATGTGGGGGTAGGGGCCATCCTCTCACAAGTCTCTCCCACTGATGGCAAATTACATCCCTGCGCTTTCTTTCCGCACCGCTTGACTCCCACCGAGCGCAACTACGACATTGGGGACCAATAACTATTGGTCAAGCTGGCTTTGGAAGAGTGGAGACACTGGCTGGAGGGCTCGAGTACCTGGACGGACCACAAGAACCTGGAATATCTACGTTCCGCTAAACGCCTCAACCCCCGCCAAGCACGATGGTCACTATTCTTCAACTTCGTCCTCTCCTACCGACCCAGCTCCAAGAACAGGAAACCTGATGCTCTATCCAGGCAGCAGGGGGCCTCTGAGGAACCTATGGAGAGAGACACCATCCTGTCCCCTCACTGCTGTGATTTCATATTATACTTTTTAGTTTTTTTATTTTACTATATGAACTTGGATATATAAATGATTATGTATAGTAATATTATTATGATTACTATTATTATGCTTTATAAAATTCAAGGAGAAGACTTAAGGATTATAGCCTAATGATTTATTGAGAAAACCACTGTAAATGAAAAAAGTAAAATGAACAGTCCAACAAGATGCATTTCTATGCTAGCAGTAACAACAAAGTTCTATAACACCTGAAAAGCTTTTAATTCACGAAAATGAAAAAGTCTGGATATGGCTGCATAGCAACAGCTTTTAATATGCTTGTAGTATTCCATTGGTTAAACTGATCACCGCGACAAGCCTTTTTTTCTGCAGTGTAAAACGTCACATTTTTGTTTTTTGTTAATTGCGTTGCCAGTTTGGGCAGATGGAATGGCAAGATTGACGGAATTGATTACGCAGCAATACGGAGGCAGAACGGACGGTCGGTACAGTTTAAAAATACAAACAACACAACTAGCATAAATACAATAATGATTTTGATAGCCAGTAAGTGACATTTCAAAATGGGACATAGGTTACTGGTTCTAGCTGTTCCTTTGCCTTCTTTTAAAATGTGTTTTTACATTCTGAAAAAGTGTGGAGATTAAGTGCAGCTAAATTAAAGCGGGCATCATCAGTATCGTTTGCAAGATGTTGAGATTTTTAATTTAACATTTTGTTTCTTTTTGACGTAGGCCTATATGAACAAGGCACACTGTTCGATTATAACGAGCACGTTAAAGATATAGGTTGATTATCCATTATTTCAGGGACTGCTGATTGAGTCACATGGCTCCATCCCTAATTATATATTTTAATGTTTTAATAAACAAATAAACAATCCAATGGTTAATTCTGTAAAGTTCAGAAGAGGCATACAGACAGGTGGGCACTGAATCAAAGATTTCCCTGCTGGAATTGAATTATTTCCCGAATCCGAGAAAAAAAAGAAAAAAAAGGAAAAAATCCGTTTCCAACCCACTCTCCGTGCACTTCCGGATTTCGCCTTCGGGCACACCCCTACTGTCAGTATTTGAGTCTGTCATGTGTGGTTATGTTTTTGTTATGTTCGGTTTTGTTTGTGTGTTTTTGTTTTCATTCTCCGTCTCCCATCCATGTGCTTGTGTTTTCATTGCGCCTGAGTCCCTTCACCACACCTGACATTGAGAGAAAAACAAAGTTAACCATTTTTGATGGACATGGTAATAAATTGGGATGAATAATAAGGTCGTAAGGTGTAACTGTCAGATAGCTATATAGGCTACAAAAATAGCCTACTGTAAATCCATGAAAATACTGTAACGTAGCTATGATTCACCTGGCGCTAACTGCACAGCAATGGGAAGACGTTACATTATGTCCTGAACTTTCAAAGGCAGGATTGGCATGACAGGAATTGATGGTAAGACGGAGGAAAAGGTCTAAGGGGGAGTGTAGGGTTCGGAGGACCAGGTGCGACAGAGAAGGACTCTAAAAGTGATTACCGTAGTGATAACACCACGAAGCGGAAATAATCCGCACAGGGAGTGGGAGAAAATAAAGAATGGGGAAAAAACTCCTGGCGTAAGCCAAATCAGAACAACCCAGATAAGGTGGGCGAAAGCTCGAGTCTCGAGCAGAGTAAAGGAGGAGACAATTACCTCTCGCTCTCTATACGAGAGAGCGTACTAATCAGAGGTAAGGAAAACTAAAAAAATAATAGGGACCCAGAGGAATGGGCAAAAACTGGAAACTCGAGTCGCAAAAAAAATGAAAGAAACCTCTCACTCTCAATAAGAGAGAGCACTTCAATAGAGAGGTAAGAAAAGGAGGTAATAAAGGAAATCTGTCTCAGGGAGAACAGAACGGAAAACCAGAGCGAGGGACAGAAGGAACAGAAGAGGAAACAAATCTAAACTCTAATGCAACTAAAAAGCCAGTCCCCCATTACTTAAGCAGAGCCTAAAAGTGAAGTGACAACACAGAAGCACCGGAAGGCGGAAGCACAGAGCTTTTATAGCCAGCAGGAACCCAGAAACAGGTGCGCCGGATAAGTACAGAGAGGAAGGGAAAACACGGCACGGGCGGCGTAAAAGTACAGCAAGAGCGCCCTCCAAGCAGCTCCAAGAGGAAACGACCGTACAGATAACGGAAGGCTGCCAAACCATGACAGAAGGGTTATCACATAACGTTAGGCTACAGTGCCTTAAATAGCCTATACTTGGTGCAGCGATCTCCGCTACCTCAGTTCAGAGAAGGCTTTATGCACAGCAGATTTCAGGAATGGTGGGAATGTGTTGTGTTGTGCGGAACGTAGTGCTGTCACCTTGTACTGGTTTGGTTCAGACTGTGGGTGAGAACGGAGAACACGCTAGAAAATAATAGCAAAAGGCAAATCTTTATTAAACAAATTATGAGCAAGCACCAGCTATACAGCAGTTTAGAGCAGACGCATACCCCCCGATCTCACAAAATAAGATTAGTCTACCATGTGTTTTACTTGTGTGTACGCGTTGAACAATTGGGCTACATCCGATCTGTGTTAGATGTGTTCAAAGAATCAGAGAGCATCACAGTACGCCCTAAATGTTGTGGTCTAAGTAGCGAGGTCTAGCTAAGTAGAATAGGTCCCAGAACTTCCATATTATCGTGTTCTAAGGGTTGTTGCCTGAGTGACATTGTGATCTTTCCCATGTGGATGTAATAAATTGAAGTGATTTTGTTGGAATGGTTGGATAGTTTTTTCCAGTTTTTAAGAATACATTTCTTGTTAATATGATCAACAGCTTATTTCATTTAAATCATCATGTTGAAATCAATTTACATATGTCCTAAAAGAGCTAAAAGATACTTTAAGATATACAAAAAAAGAAAAAAAAAGTTTGTTTACGTTTGAAGGGCCATAAATAAGTTACGCAGTGTACCTTTAACATGATTATACATTGAGGTCCAGAATTGTTGGAATTCCCTGACAAAGATGTGCAAAAAGCTGTACAATTTAAACAATACCATACTGGTAATGAGCAAATAGTTGTTTATTCAATTAATGCATGGAGCTGTTCCATCTTATTTCATTTGATACTAACTATTCGGTTCATACAGATTTCAAGTATCCAAATATTGATGATGAATATTGCATAAGGTTTACACAGTTAATAGATCACCTTTTTGTTTTATATTAATGTTCAGAGAGGAGTAATAGTTAGATCTTTGTATTTGATAGGGCAATTAAATCAATGGTGTGCTTGTTTGTTTGGGGAATTTGACCTACAGTTCATGCGCCTACCACGTTTAGGTGCATGCTCAATGGACAGCAGCACCAAACAATTTGAACTTACTGTAGGTGGAGAGCTACCCCACAGATAGTAATAACAGTAATCCATACCATATATATGCTAATAGTTAGCACCATACCTGGCTGAAAATAAACATAGGACAACTTTGTTGCCTGTTGTTGGAAATGAAAAAGTTTTTTTTTTTCCTGTAGGCTAATACATAAGCAGGCATACATTCTAGCACAGTAGAGCTACAGGTGTTGTATATTATACAGCCTTTTCACACTGTTTGATCTTTATCAAGGGAACCCTTAGCCTAATAAGTTTAATAATATTATGATGATACAATATGGACCTAGGTCACTTACAGCAACATGGGCATAGCCAACGCGATGCTGACAAAATAATGTTAGCTAGTTAACGTTAGAATAGTCAGCCGAAGTTGTGACTGCATTAGGGAACTATGCTTGCTACAAAAACAATGCCAAATAGCTTATGCTGCGGAATTTGACATTGACTGACTAAGTGACCACCAGCAGTAGGTGACGGTCTCACTTTATGATAGCTTTACGATTATGTTATCTTATCTTATTATCATCAACATTAATTGAATTAATCATCATCATGACATGGCACACACACACTACCTCCCTGCTCCCTCCTCCCTGCGAGTCCCTGTTAATCATGAAGCTACCATGCTTACTGCTTCAACTACATGGCCAGCCACCTCCTTCAAGTTCCACCTGTTGCTGCACAATGTCGGGTACTGTAGATGTTGAAGCTACTGCAGCCCCTGCAGCAAACATATCTGTTATTTTTGCACATTTGGCGGCATCGGCCTCTAGATTTTTTATTTTTTTGGCCCGCAACTTCTCCGCACCCCCCTTGCACTTTTGTTTATCCATATTGACGCCCTCATCCATCCACAGATTTTTGGCTCTGAGCCACGGCATTTGACACGAGAAACAGAGAGGACAGAGGGGGAGGGGTAGGGCCTAGTAAGAGATGTGATTGGGTCAGCCCAGTGTCAGTATAGTAAATGAACCAATGGGCCGCTGTCCCTGCTTTATGGGCCGGTCGTTGGCCAAAAAAATAGTTAATAATTTAATAATTTTTTTATTAAAAATTATAAATTCAATTATATTGGCCCCAAGGGAAAATGCCCAGTATGCCAGATTACCAGTCCAGCGCTGGATAGGCCCCAATGTCTTGCTATCCATCTAAAATTTATTGGGCATTTTATGATATCTTGACAACATACAGTGTAACTGCAACATTTAGGTTCGCTGAAAGAACATTTCGATTCAGTTGTTGCACAGCCCTTACAAAAATATAGGCCGTCCAGCAAATTTGCGGCAAACTTTTGGCATTGTTGCCACAGGTTTGCGGCAAGCTCATATTTTCACATGCAAATTAGCTTTGTGGGAACTGCCATTCACTTCTGGCAAAGTTTTAGTTCGCCAATACTGGCAAAGACTGACAAACCTCGGGCAACATTTTGTGGAAAACAATTTAGTTTGCAGCAAATATTAGCTGCAAGTTTGCAGCAAACTATCCAGTTTTGTAAGGGAAAAGTACATGCACGCTTAAATGATTTGGGTAGTACATTGTAAAATTGGCTGGTCATTGGCCACCTTGGCCAAAGCATGCCAATGCGCCTGATACCCATAGTCTGCATTTCTTCCTTTTTTAGTGATCCCTGAGTATTTGTGGGACAGCCTGGGAGACTAAATCTCTTGTGAACACAGAGGTCATGGCTCTGAGAACTTATTTTTTTCAGCTGCCAAGCTGCCGCCGGGGATACCGCTTCATCCGCTTGATGGACATTGGGGACTCTGTGTGTGTGTGGGGGGGGCATTTTCTTTCTCTCAGCCACCACATTCCAGGTGAGGGAGATTAACTCTTTGCTGGAGGGAGTAGCTGTGGTTGCGTTGGGGTGGGTGGGGGGCAATAGGAGGAAATGAGGGGGCCTCGCCTTGAAATCTAATCCAATTACAAAGGGGTTTGATACCTCAGATGCAACTTCATGGCCGTTAATGCAGGCCTGAACTTTGTGCTCCTGAGGGGCCCTGGGGAAGGCAGACTTGTTAGCAGGCTGGCAGAGTCCCCAGCTTGCTTATGTAATTTGCCTTTACTTAACCATATTTTTCCTTCATGAGGACAGGGGTTCTGATGTCCATTTCCTCTCAAATTAACCCTTATTCCTCTAATGATATTTTATACTTTGATATATGAGATTTCCATTACAGTATTTTGGAAACATTTGAATCTCTCTTAACTACAAGTGTTGAGTGCAGAGCCTCTATGAATGTATTTATTTAACCAGGTTGTCCCACTGAAATGAAATCATCTCTTTTACAAGGACTCACAAAGTCAGTGCGAAAATAGATAAATAATGCATGACAGAAGACAAAGTGGAATATTAAATGGATAAGTTTTACATGAGTAACCATATAAAGTTAAATGCATAAGTACTGGGACAGACGTGGCAAATTTCTAATCTAATCATTTTTATTTAAAAAAAATTATGTCTATGAGGCAAAATTCACAAATTCACAATGTCTACATTTACAGATGGAGCCATACAGGCCCAAGCCATCACACTGCCACCATGCCTAACAGATGGAGTTGTATGCTTAGAGTCCAGAGTCCATTCCCCCTCGTTCAATATACTTTCACCTTGCCATCACTCTGGTAAAGGTTTATCTCAACAAAAAACATTTTTAACGTACAAAAACACCAAGTTACTCACGCATAGCCTACAAAAGCACTGTCAGTAAGTCATTAATTAAAACTAGCAAAACTAGGCCTGGTGCTAAAAATTATTTATATCAAAATGAGGCCATGGTACAACAAATAATATTAGCTATCGTAGCTCACACTAATTAAAGTAGATATATTCCAAAGCAATGCTACCCAATCTTTCCTAAATTATGTCATGTAACTTGGCCCTGTGTTTTTTAATCTTAAACGGGTCTCCAGCGTCAGAGCCTGCCATGCTAATCGCAATGCTATAATACAGCTACATTTGGTCAATGTCAGCTGGACAATATATAGTGAAGTGGAATGGGATATTTGTTCTGGTACTTACTCACCACTGTTTAAGTATAATGTAAACAGTTAACAGTTAATATGTTCAAAATATTAGCCTTTGCACGATGTTCTTTATTGTGAAAAGAATATTCTTATATGTGAAAAGCATAAGATGTGCATGTAGTTTTTGTTGAAAATCGAACTGTAGTGAATTGGTGGGGCTCGAACCCGGGTCTGCAGCGTGATAGTCCATTGTTGTAATCACCAACCTCATGGCGGTTTCACATTTTGTGGGGCAGTTTATAAGCATTCAGCCTGTGTATCCTGTGATTGTGTACTTTGATGAAATGTTGTCATTGGCAGATCAGCTATTGTTATCCAATGGGGAGAATTATTCTATGAGGGCATGGAGCATTTTGATAACCCAGGTTTTGGGCTGAGAGTATGTGGTCATTGTGGTTATTTCTGTAGGAAAAAAGGGGAAAACTCTCATTGCTGTATAGCGGGTATGGCCCGCCAAGTTGTAACTTGGCGGATGGTATACCTGCCATCCAAATCTTTGTCTGACCTGTCCATAAGACTTGTTTCCAAGATCATCTTTGTGTATTTTTTGTTGCAAATTCCAATATCGCCTTTCTGGTCTTTCTGCTAATGAGGTTTACATCTGGAAGTGTAGCCTCTGTAATTTGTCTTTTGCGCACAGTGTCCTGTGATACTTTTACCCCCAATGTATGGAGATCATTAGCAATTACTCAAGATGACAATTTAGGATTTTTTCACAGCTCTTACAATCATCCTGTCATCACTTTCTGATGTCTTCTGCAGATGGTCTGATCGCTGGTCCTCCAATAGTTTCTTCTTTTTGACCTTCCATACTGTTGACTTTGCAATAAACAAACATTATTTTGTTGTTTTTTTTACAAACAAGTTATTTTTTCTTTTCTTTCATCCACACAATAGCTTTCTTGGTTGTCATAGTTAGTTCTCGCCCTCATCTGCAGTTTTCTTGTTGTGTATCTTTTAGCTTATAAAGTAGACTCTACAAATGCTTCAAATGGATATAAACCATGCCCTTCAATTCACAGCTTTCCATTTACAAATAATTAATGTAATATGGTAAACCTGTGAAATTTGAAACAGCTGACGGTGATGTCATCTGACGGAAGTTGGAATAGGAGGACTTGACTCATTGAATAGCATTGTTGTTATATAGTTCAATATCTGTTTAAAACCACATGAAACAAATGGAGACTTTGTGAATTTTGTCTTATAGTTACTGTTTGAGAGAGAGAAAGAGAGATGATGTAAAATTAATTTCAAACAAATTAACACTTCCAATCTACCACCTGCTCCGATTTGCTTGATGATGTCCAACTAAATGCTCTGTGTTTAGTTTTTAAGCAAATTTATTCAAGGAAAAATTATGGGAAATGCACTCCGATCAGCTGTACATGTGAAATGATAACTGTAAGATAAACCACTGATGTATTTTCAGACAACAGACCAAAAGTAAAATATTGGTGAAAAACCTGTGCAGACAGCATTATTATGCACAAGCTACTCTTTATGTGTCATTCCAAGTAAACAATACACAGTCAGGCATTTAATGTCTTGATTTTTGATTGAACGCTCCACTATAAGATCACTTTCCTGTAGAATTTCTAACGATGCGGCATTTGTTTTATGTGTTAATGGCTTGATCGCATTTTACGTATTAATAAGCACTTCAGGGTGCGTATCTGTGTGTAAGGTGCTATATAAATAAATCATTAAATTAAATAATTAAATAAACAGAGCCAGCATGCTGCCTGCGTTTCCTTGTGAAGGGTGCTTTAAGTTACACCCTGCCAAGCAGAGCTGACTTCACTTTTCATCCTGTAGATTTATGTTTGTTTTCAATTAGGTGCAATTAACGACCCTTTTAATAACGGCTTTGAAAAACAGACAGCAGACACAACATGTAAACAGACAGCCCCGTAGCTATATCGGCTTATCGCAGAGTTTAAGGTTGCCTTGGGAGCTGGTGTGAGCTCTGTTTATCGATAAACCATTTTCTTTATGCAGTAAGAATTGCCTTCGGTGATTAAGTTGCGAAGCGGAATAAAAAACATAAATATTAATGAATGTTTCGTGATAGCATCGTGTTTGCTTTGTTTCCCCCCCTCAGGAACTGAACCTCAATCAGTTCTTCACTATTTCTAAATACAGTATTATGATATTTCTGAATCTGATGACTACGGTCTGTCAATGGCAGCAATGCTAATCCGCTATTTTGCATGGAAATATACAGCTTAGTTTAACTGTAGTTTAATCTGTGGACAGATTATTCCTAATTGACTGAAATGTGATAGCATTTTATATTTTTTAAGTATAACAAATAAAATGCAGCCATATCAGTTCACTGGTATTACTGTGTATTACTGACTTTAAGTGCGTTCGATACCCATGGCTATTTCCAAGACACACACAACTAATTTATACATCGTGGTATTCCAAATCACAATTCAGGTTAAGTGTCTGTCTTGAATGGGAATCAAACCCTGCAAATTAGAGACTGGGAGTTGGGTGATCACTGCAGTGAATTGGTCTATGTCGTTGCTCTGAGTAAGAGCTCTGCATTGTAGTGTAATGCTTATAATGGTTAGGAACTGGGCTTGTAACTCAAAGGTTGCGGGTTTGATTGCCAGCTGGATATGTACCCTTGAGCGATGTACTTAATCTGAATCACTTCAGTAAAATATCCAGCTGTATAAATGGATTGTCTGTAAAAAAATAAAAAAAACTATCTATTTACGTCGCTCTGGGTAATAGCGTCTACTAAATGCTGAAATGTAATGTAATGCTATAAGTGTGTGTGAATTAGTGAAGCACACACAAATAGAAAAAAGCAAAAGACAAAAAAAAGATCTGATTTTTAGTTCAGACCCTATAGTTACAGGTTTTAGTCAGACCCTATATGTTTAAGTCTCAGTCGTGGCCATGACATCCCTGACTGAATGTACTGAATTTGGTCTTGTCCTGCCAGGGGTTGTGTGTGTGGGTTGAAATCAACTAGGGTCCCTCAAAATGTACAAATCACCAACGGGCTACCAGTTGTTATAACTACGTGGGTGGCATAGAAGTAACTCCAGGGGCAAAAAAAAAAAAAGCCCAACTCATGTCATGTTTCTTAACCACAGTGGGGTCACAGTTTATTTTACATTAGTCTGTTGCCTTAACATACTGGCATGAACAGTTTATAAATACACTGCAGTCTTTGAATTAACTATGCCCAAGGGTGTAACCCTTGTGTATAGTTCCATAGTTCCAAACTGAATGAAATTAATTGTACGTGGCATCACAGTACTAATACGCAACATTCACAAGAGACTAACGTTGCTTAGCTATAAACTGACCTGCTGTTACCCAGCTAATAGTGCTCTGGATTTTCAGTCCATTGGCTTTTCATGAACAGACTACGGTATGAGGGCACACATTAACACATTTATTTGTTTTCATTTTTCATCAAATAAAGTATTGAGTAGGGGGCCATAGCCTTTTTTTCATAGATGATCACCTCTGATGATATACACTATCCACTCAAAAGCTGGATTCTGCAGTGCTACTGGGAAAAAGTGACTAGACAGAGGCGGGAAAGCCATAGTAAATGACAAGCCATTGACCAATAAGTGATTGATATTTCACTGAGCGAACAGGTCCATTGTAACTACTAGTTTAGGACTAGTTTTTAAAATGTGATGTGAATGTGAGGCGGGCACTTGTTCAGTGAGTCCTCAAGACTGGAGCGATTTTCAGTGAGGGCAACATGACCAGTTGCCCTCAGAGAAAGATCAAATTTAATTACATTTTTAGTATGGATGTGGAAAACATGTTAAATTATTACCTGCTTATTATATGTTGATTATCTGTTTTAAATAAATATGGCATCCTTAATTATTTATTTAACATATTTATTACTTGATTTATGACAGAATAAAGTGTGACACTAGTCTTTATTCTGCACCAGCTCCCTATACATGAGGCAATTTTAGGTTGTTTCACGCCTTCCAGTCTGCCCTGCAGTAGAGGGGAAGGGGTGGTGGGAGGGAGGGGGGTGGCAACAGGAAGCCGTAGTTAATTAGTTCTATCAGCCAGGTAGACAGTGGCCCGCACCCCTCTACGGGTGTCTGTGCAAGGAGCAGCGAGGGGCTGTCTTCCTGTCCTCCAGGGAGCCATCGCTTAACAAGAAAATAATGAAAGAAAGTTGCCCCTGAGCCAGAACAAAATTAGCCACCGAGCTACTGAAACAGAGGCCCATTTTCAAGCGTGTTGTCTTTTTCCTCTTCTCTCTCCTCCCTCATCTGCACTGCATATTTAATTTGCTCACTTCTGCATAGTGTGCATTCAGTTTAGCAGGGACTTTCTTTAAGGCAAGTGTGTACATGATTTAGAACCCACATGGCAATCAAAGTCACCATTGAATCAATACACTACAGACCAATAGAAGGGTTGCTACCCAGATGTCAGAAACCATAGAAACGTGAACAAATACAACCTAGTCAATTGATTAGTCACTCATTCAATCAGTTGCAATCAAAGTGTAATATTATGCTCTTGAAGCAATTATGTGCTCTGTGAATTGCTATATATATACATATATATATATATATATGTATATATATATATATATATACACCGATCAGCCACAATATCAAAACCACTGACAGGTGAAGTGAATAACATTGATAATCTCATTGTTATTTTGGTTCTGTACTCTAGCACTTTGAGTTTGAAAGGGTACAATGACGTTGAAGTGCAGACTGTCAGCTTTAATTTGAGGGTATTTTCATCCATATCGGATGAACCGTTTAGAAATTATAGACTTTTTGGGCATCAAAAAATATTGGACAGTTTAACATAATGTAGATATTTTTAATATTTGGTCGTATATCCTTTGCATGACTTCCTGATGTCTGTGACCCAACAACATCAAACAACTCTTGATATCTTATTTTCAGGTACTCTTACAAGTTATACTATAACCTCTCTGCATTTGAATGGATCTCTATGGAAATTGGGGGGGTGAGACTAGATTCAGCTGTAAATTACACTGGTACAGTATGGAACACATGGCTGGCTAAATGGCTGTAAGTTATCAAGGGTCTGAGCTATCAAACGAGCCCCAAACCATCACTCTGTTGTCAGATATGGAGTAGATGTGGATGGATCACTGCAAGGGTTATTTCTCCGGACTCATTTTCCTATAGAACTCTATGGGGAAAAAAGTCAAGTGGCCTCTTGGCCGACGACTATAGCCTGAGAGATATGGCGGACAGCTCTGAGTTTGCGGAGTTAGAGGACGAGCTTTTCGATTTTGACGAAGATATACAACCGTACAGTTTTGAACCGGAATTTACAGAGGAAGAATTACGTGAGCGAGAGAGACAGAGAGCGGAGGACGAGGCAGCCGAAGCTAACAGAGAGCAGAGAAGTGAGAATATAAATTGGTGCCAGTGTAATTAGTTACAAGTTGTAATTTAGCTAACGTTTGCTAAACTTATGTTAAAGTCGATATGTTGTGCTTGCCAGCATGACACCAAGATTCGGACATTCCATGTAACGTCAGTTAGGCTACTGTCCGAATCAGTCGCTTGTTGGCTATACCTAGATGGCTATCTAGCTGCTCATTTAGCATCCTTTGTGCAACAACAGATATTACATAACTATAACCAGTTTTTTCTATCACCCCTTTATTTAACGTTAGGCAATTCAGACTGACCGCTTATCGTTGGCTATTGGAATGGGTACTCCATGGCGAACGACTGGGGAGAGGTGTAAAGGCCAGTTTATAGTCCAGCGACAGAGTGTCGCTCGACTGAAATCGCAGAACTTTCATAAACATTCTATTGTCGTGCTACATACACTGTGGTCGTTGTCGTTCACAAAAAGTATAAACGCACTCCAGCGACAGTTTACACTCAGGGGACAATGGAGGAAGAAGCAGCTTTTATAGGCTAGCCTACATCTCATTATGTCTTCTGCTTTACCCCTTTTTTTGTCGGAGGTCTCTGAAATAAAGTTTATAAATGTCTATTTCGACGGCACCGTATATTGTTTGAAATATGATTCACTGCGTCTTTCACACACTTGTAGGATGTGGGTTTTTAACGAGGTAACAAATAAAACGTTCAACATCGATGCAACTCATATTAAACGTTATTTAGTTGGAAAACACGGAGGGCATAGCCTAGGCTACGTTCGGGATGTAAATAGCTAGTTACAAGACAGGACTCATTGGGGGAGCAGCCTACAATTATCTAGTTAGAGAATGAGGTTCAAGAATGTGGAGTAGCCTATTTCACTCGCTATCAGAATGCCACGGATCAGATGGGCTGTCACTGAGTCGTTGCACAAAGTTTAATCTGGCAAATCTAAGTTAGTTACTGTGAAAGCAAATAACTTTGCAATGCATTTGCAGGCGCCTACAACGCTACAAATGTGTAGTCAAGCTGAAAATTCACAATAGCCTACAGACTAATAGACTATCGTAGGCTAAATTGTAGCATTGGAAGCGAGCTGCTTCTTGTTTTGGATTGTAACGTTTTCTCAACCTCTAGCAAAGCATCCATCGGTGAAATTACATCGTTATTATTATTAGGCTATTTATAATAATAATATTAAATTGTGCTCATTTATAATGATATTCACGCGCTTGCTAGGTATGTAAGCTATGGGTAGGTAAGCCGACCCTATGGCTGCACGCACAAATTTTTCCAACAGAGAAATCTGTACATTTAGCTTATGTGCTAGCTAGTAAGTTGACAGCTCGACCGAAGCCTCCGCTGTCCGAGACAAACGTTACCATAACAACAGAGGCAGCGACAGGGTCAAAGTTGAATTTATTTTATGTCTCAGCGACATCTTCAGCGACCGTCGCAGCGACCACAGGACGACAGTCGCCCGAAGTATAAACCAAATGTCCATGGCACGTCGTTGGTCGCAGCGACACTCTGTCGCTGGACTATAAACTGGCCTTAAGAGTTGTGCTGCCATCGTGTGTAGTCTCTGCAGTACGTCAAAGATACCCTTCTCCCAATGGTCAATATGTTGGATTTCTGGACATCGACGAAGACTGAACCAGACTCTGCACTTTGTGATACCTCACGCTTTACTTTTGTTTTATTATTGTAAAAATGTGGCCATAATTGTCAGAAAATTGAGCCCATAGTGTTCAATAATAGACATACAATGCTATAGTTACTTTTTCTCCTGTTGAGTTGGCTTAGTATAAATTTCCAACATATTTGTTGGTTTACAAGGTCTAAGTTTGAAAATGCATACCTCTGTCACATTCAATAAAATCACTGGGATTGTAATTGATTATTTGGAATGGTTGTTACTTCAACATAAGATTATCTTCATTATGGCAAGGTAAACAAAGAAAAAAAAATACAGAAAGGTGATATTGTAATAATAGTAGTAGTAAGTCTTTATTGTCCCCAAGGGGCAATTATTGTGCAGTAGTTGAACAACACATACTGAAATGTCTAAAAATAAAAATGCCAGAATTTCCAATATTTCTTAAGGTACCGCAGACTCCACAAGCAAATTCTTTGATTTAGCTCCCAGTAATTCGCCACTATAGTCGCGCTGGAAGTCCTCTGGCTTGAAGTGTTTCGAAAAAACTTTGTCGTAATCCTTTTTTGGCAAATTTATCGGATACATCGGGTTGTTAATTGCTGCCAGGCACTGGATGCACCTCGTCTCATTTTTGGGCAAACGGTATCCTGACTTAATATCGCACCCACGTACGGCGCACGATGGCATTTTGGGCAGACACGCAAGAATTTTCTGCGGTATCTTCACTTGAACAGTTAGCTCGTCACCGTGCTCGCAGCAGTGGCATGTACGCCCCCTATTACATATTCATGCACACCAAACCTAAGCGTGCGCAGGGAGGTATGGGAAATGTGGTAAATAAGGCTGGAGCTGCTCTGGAGATGGAGCTGTTCTTGAGGGCCCATATCTCAAAAACCACAATTCCAATCTTTATGATTTTTTGGAAAATATGAAACATTGAAATAGTAGATTAGAATGCAGAAAACATGCATAAGCGTGACTGTGCTCCTTTAACAGGCCGTCTACCTACCATACCAACTGTGAAAGTTCCTGTAGCTTAGTGGTTAAAGCATTGGACTACAGTGTAATAGGTTGGTAGTTCGATCCCCACCTGTTCCCAGCCTTTTTTTTGAGGCACACAATATGCACGTCATGCTAAGAATGTTCTTTTAACATAAAACAGGTTATTTTTTATTGGAAAGGCTAAAGAATTTCACAAAATTACCTGTTAACTGTTTGAATTATTAAGTCAGTACGCCAACACAGTCTAATACCGCAATACAAAAGTCTTATTTGGCCACCAGGTTTCTGTTAACCTGCTTTGGCCTAGTGGATACAATATTGACTTTCCATGTGTGTGGTCACTGGTTCGATTCCAGCTTGGTACCAATGGCTAAGTTAATGTTTGGCTAATGCTATGCTTCTTTTAACTCTATAGGCTTTGGCCCCCTAGTGGTGGGACGTATCCGTCTACATTTTTTATAGTGTTCATATTTCTCTTGAATTCTAAATTAAAACGTTAATAAAACACGGAACTTTCGATGCAAATTTGTTAAAAACAGTCACAGCCTGCGAACACATTCGTTTATATGCTTATCAGCTCTCAGGTTACACTACAGAGCCATAAAGCAGCAGGGTGCTAATAGCCCAACCCACTTTTTTTATTTGTTTACAGCCTTCACCTCGCCGCAGTCACAGGCAATAAAATGCGTATCACAAAAGCTCTTGGTACCATTTCAACACGCTAAAAAATCAAGATCCGATTCAGGAACAATTGTATATTATTGAAAAGTTGTATAAATAAACATTAGGTGTTTTTTTCCCGTGCTCACTTCAGTATGCATACAACCGATATACTTCCGGTTTTGTATAAATACATTTTATTTTCTACAAATTCTCTTGATAAACATGTTTAAGCAACCAAATACGATACCTGGTTATGCAGTTATAACCCTTTTCTGAAGAATCCTCAACGTTTTTTCGTAACCCATTTATCCATTATCCAGGAAAGTCTCAATTTCCACAGTGCGTACCCTTCGCTTTTGCGTTTGTACTACGTTACTACCGTTGCGTAAAAGCATTACTAGACTGCTACAGGAATGATCTAACGTAAAACACGTAGATTATCTTCTACGAGGGTTCCTGCCCTTTCAAACGAAGTAAAATATGTCATATTCAAGCGACTGTGAACGGCGCTGTATCCACGCGTAAAGACAGCCCATAGGGCAATCGGCTGTGCGCTCCTGACTTGTTTACAGCATCACATGACGCCTGTGGCCATTTTGACTGAGTTTATCATGAAGGGGATGGGCTGGATTGCTGTTACAATTACGTTTGCAGTCTATCCCGATGTATTTAGCAATGTGTAGATTTTTTTGTGAGCTGAAAAAACGTCACAGACCAGTCTTTCTCTGTACGCAGGCACGAGGCAGCTGTATGATGCAATTGCGCTGGTGATGTCTTTGCTGCTTCAAAGTTTACGATTATTTTATACATTTATACGCGAACCGTGGCAATCAACGGTGGAAAGAAGAGCGCTTATTTCACGGTTGCTCTGGTTTTGGAGGTGAAGAAGTGTCCCAGAGGCGAAGAAGTCTGTGTTCTGGCAGAGCAATGACTCTGGCATGGACCCGTGCCTGGACATGTAAGTGTTTTTAAAAATATATAATACAAATGATTATTATTATTATTATTATTATCATCATAATCATCAACAGTATGGAGCGCTATTATCTAGAGTATTTTTAGTTTGGTGATAAATGGATTCTCGCAGGAGTTCGCTAGTTAGCTTCTATGGCGTCACAGGCTGGTAAGGAGCGCCTGCTCTTTGTTTGTTTTCTAGTTCATTCGCAGTTTCTTTGTGCAGCAACCAACACAAGGCTAGTTGTTGAATTTACGCATGAAACGACAACCATTCTCAGTACTTTATTTCACGGTTCAGTCAAGACATTACAGCATTATAATAATGTAATTTAGTTTGTGCAAGCTGACAAACTAATTCATAAATCCTAGTTAGCTACGATTGCTAATTATGTTGGAGCTAATATCAGACGTACTGTGGATGTAAGATTTTTTAATGTATATACGTATATATATATAATATATATATATATATATATATTATATATATATTATATATATGTGTGTGTGTATATATATATATATATATTTTTTTTTTTTAAAATAAAATAAAAATTTCCACTTAATTGTAATACTTGCCATATGTCTTTTTGAGATAATTTGTGTTCTCATTTTTAGTGATTCTACTTAGTAATGTACTTGAATCTGTCTTTTTCAGGGAGGACAGTGAAGACACCCCTCCCCCACCTTGACACCTCTGTCGTAGGAGGTGGTAACAGACAGGTTTGCCAAATAGTGATGTATAATTCATTACTTTTGCTGTAAAATGTCAAGTTGAAGGCTTGTTATAGATAAACCTGTTATTCTGCTGGCTTATGGGGCTCTGGTAAATCTAACTTTGAAGTACAGTGCCATTTTAAATGTAAAGCAGATTGGTTGGATAACATTAGGGTAAGTAATCCTTTTCGGAGAGGTATTTGGGGCACTTTTGGGCACGCTTTGTAAGAGAATACCCTCATACACATAAACACAAAACATGTGTAGGTTAATTTTCTTCACATTCTGTATTACAAAAAATGTTTTAAAAGAAAAATAAAGTTTTCTGATGATTGACATGCCTAGACAGAAAGATATGCACATGTTTTATATTTGGAGACGTTCGGATAAATATTGGGACACTGGGCACAGTTTTGGAAAAATTACCAATGGATAAGGAAAGCCTGTAGATATCTTTACCAAATTCTATACACAAGTGGACAACATATCAGTGCACTAGTGTAAGGAATTCTGGCTTGCTCCAGTACTTTGAAGTTGAAATATTCAGTGCTAGACTGTAAAAACACAAGGCGTTTTGTACTTTTTTTTGTTTTTTTATGTGTATTATGTATAAACTGTATGTGACCATTTTACATAAATTTATTCTGATGCAAATTTCTGAATGGTACAAGCCTCTTCTTTCATTGAAACTTTCAACCATGGATGTGCAGTGAAGAGTTTTTGAGATATTGGCACTTAATTGACACTAGTAAAAACTAGGCGAAAATTGGGCCAAATGGGCCAAAGTAAATAGGGTTAATGTTGTTTTCACATTAAGAAACACCTTCTTATTGCAGAGGTTAAGCAATTTAACAATATTAACTGTTAACTGTTTCACTTGTACTTAAAATATGTAATATGCAAGCCCTTACTGGATCAGGTTAAGATACCATCAACAATGGTAAAAGCCCTGATTAGAAACAAATATTTGTATTTTGGGTCAACCCTGTCTAGAGTTGTCTACCATTTTGCAGTCTCTGTGTTTGACAAATGCTGCTCATGCCGCTCGTTCCCCGGGAATCGCTGCTTGCACCTATATTTAGGGGACCGAGCAGCGATGCTGCTGGTACCCTATTGTATCTGTTCAGATTCTTTTTTTCTTTTTTTTCTCCCCTTTCACCTAAAATTCCCGTGAGCTGGTTTGTCCTAGAATCACCACACTTGGCACGCTTGTTGGGATTCCCAAACTCTTGGATCCTCTATATTATGACGCAGATTGAACACCTGGTAGTGCTGTAGTGCATGTGACAAAATTTTGACATTGACACGCCCACTGCCGACGCCCCGTTTCACCTAGAGTCAGAAATTTTGGTATACATGTCCATTTGCTCATTCTGAACAAATTTGCCTCAAGGACCCATAAAGTCCGCCATATTGGATTTTTTTGCTAATTAGCATTTTTTGTAAAACGCTTAAAATGCTACTCCTCCTACAAAATTTGACCAATTGAGATAAAACTTGATACACACACTCCTTAGACCATGTCTCATAAAAATTATATTCAGAATTTTGATATTTTCAAAGATGGCCGAATGACGAGCCAATTAAATTTCACTGGGCGTGGCTTATCTCAAAAATGCTAATAATTCCAAAACCATTTCACAGAAAGTTATGAAACTTGGAAGGTCTTTTAAGAGTAACATCTGGACCTGACCTCTCCAGTTTCAACCCAATCGAGCCACGTGGTGGCGCTATAGAGATCCAAATATAAGAAAATATTTAAAAATTCACTAAAAATCATTGACACGCCCACTGCCGACAGCCCGTTTGATCTTCAGTCACAAAATTTGGTGGATACATCCCGCTACTCCTGCCCAACAAATCTGCCTAAGAAACCATGAAGTCTGCCATCTTCGATTTTCCGCTAATTAGCATTTTTTGTAAAACATTTAAAATGCTACTCCTCCTACAGAATTAGCCCAATTTGCACCAAACCTGTTCAAGGTACTCAACCCGCATCCCGACATACATGCATTACTTTACTAAAGCGTATGTCAAAAATTGGCCGAAGGAGAAGCCAATGAATTTTGCATTGGGCGTGGCTTATCGCACAAATGCTAGTACTTCTAAAACCGTTTGATATAAAGTTCTGAAACTTGGTGGGTTGATTGAGAGTTAGATCAAGACTTGAGCCCTGCAGTTTTAACCCAATCAATCAATCAATCAATATTTATTTATATAGCGCATTTCACAACAAGTTGTCACAATGCACCCCACAAGAGCAAGCCAAAGGCAACAGTGGCAAGGACAAACTCCCTGGTGTAACTAGGAAGAAACCTTGGAAGGAACCAGACTCAATGGGGGAACCCATCCTCCTCTGGTCGGCTCAGGGTCTAGGGCTTAAGGACCAACATGGTCAAAACAGCCAATGTCCATGATAATACAATTTGCAGCAGCTAGATGACAGTCCAGATGTGGCGGCAGTGATGGTGGGGGAACCGGGCGCCGATGGCGGCGGGAGCAGCTGGCAGCGGTGGTAAGGAGGGAGGGGCAAGCGGCAACGGACAGGAAGCCGGACAGCAACTCTCGAGATGCGGGGCATAAGCCCCGCCGGCAGAATGTGAAAAAAAGAGAGAGAGAAAACAGTTAGGGGAAGTGTAATAGAGCAGCAGGAGCACCAACTGGAGGGGTGGGGAAGGGGTGGGAGGGTTGGGCAAGTGCCCCCGCCAGGAGTAATCTATGGCTGCATAGCTATGAAGACAGAGTTTGAGGAACCATGCAGTCATGAGAGGGAAAACAGTCCTACCCACCTATCAAGAGCCAGCCCAGGAAGATGGGGTCACAGCTGTTGACAGGTGACAGTAAGGAAAGGATGCCACCCCACATTACTCTATGGCTAAATGCTTCTCTGGTCCTGTCTCCAGACTATAGCTCATTATAAGCCTGATCATAGAGGTGCGTTTTTTAATCTAGACTTAAATATTGAGACAGTGTCTGATTCCCTTATAAGTTTTGGTAGGGTGTTCCACAGTAGTGGCGCTCTGTAAGAGAAAGCTCTACCACCCGTCAAGTTTTTAGATATTCTTGGGACTACTAGGTAGCCTGCGTCTTGGGAACGGAGTGATCTTTTTGGCTTATATGGTAAGAGCAGATTACATATATACACTGGCGCAAGTCCATTTAAGGCTTTAAAGGTCAGAAGCAAAATCTTAAAGTCTATCCTAAACTTAATTGGTAGCCAATGAAGCGATGCTAGTACTGGGGTAATATGCTCATATTTCTTAGTTCTAGTTAAAATGCGAGCGGCTGCATTCTGTACAAGCTGGAGATTATTTAGCAAGGACTTAGGGCAGCCAGATAGCAGGGCATTACAGTAATCTAGCCTAGACGTAACAAAAGCATGGATCAGTTTCTCTGCGTCCCCTATTGATAGGAAGTGCCTTATTTTAGCTATGTTCCTTAACTGAAAGAAAGCTACTCTAGATATGTTTTTTATGTGCGCGCTAAAGGTTAGATCTGGGTCTATAGTAACACCTAGGTCTTTCACAGCTGAGTTTGGAACAACTAAACAACCATCGAAATTTAAAGTAGATGTACCCAGTTTCTCCCTTTGGTTTTTTGGACCTAAAACCAGCATTTCGGTCTTTTCTGAGTTTAGGAGCAGGAAATTGGAAAGCATCCAAGCTTTAATATCTGCAATACAAGCCTCTAACCAAGAAAGTGGTAGTGCCTCACCGGGTTTCATGGAAATGTATATCTGCGTATCGTCCGCATAGCAGTGAAAATCTACCCCATGTGCCCGAATAATATCACCAAGGGGTAGCATATATAATGAAAAGAGTACTGGGCCTAGCACTGATCCTTGTGGAATACCATATTTCATTACTGAGTAACTGGATGATACTTCATTTAATTTAACAAACTGCTTCCTATTGTATAAGTATGATCTGAACCATGCAAGAGCTTGACCATTTAGTCCAACACAGCCCTGGAGTCTGTTCAGTAGAATCTCGTGATCTATTGTATCAAAAGCTGCACTTAGGTCAAGAAGTACAAGAACAGACACAGAGTTTTGGTCGGCTGATAATAGTAAATTGTTAATAACTTTAACACGTGCCGTTTCAGTGCTATGGTAGGGTCTAAATCCTGACTGGAACATTTCATGGATATGGTTTGAGCTAAGGTATGCACCAAGTTGCTTAGCAACAGCTTTCTCTAATATTTTTGATAGAAATGGAAGATTTGAAATGGGTCTATAGTTTTCCAGTTTGTCAGATTCGAGGTTTGGTTTCTTTAGTAATGGCTTAATAATCGCCATTTTTAGTGGCTCTGGTACATATCCTGTTACTAAGGATGTGTTAATAATTTTTAACATATGCTGGCCTAGTATGGGGAAAAGTTCTTTAACTAATTTTGTAGGGATTGGGTCGAGTAGGCAGGTAGTCGGTTTTGAGGACATAACCAGTTTAGACAGCTCCTCCATGTCAATTGGCTTAAAACAGTTTAGTGCCACTGTTGATACATCTTCCTGTGTTAACCAGGATTTTGGCTGTTCATTGATTAAGGGAGGAGTGATGCCTAGAGGAGGAGGCAATTTGGAGATCTGGTCTCTAATATCTTCAATCTTTTGATTGAAAAAATTCATGAAATCATTACTGCTGTAAACGCTGGGGTAGGATTAAAATTCTAATGATGGTTTTTTAGTCAAATTGTCCATAGTGCTAAACAAGAATTCTGCGTGGTGGCACTAAAGAAATACAAATGTTGGGATGGCAGGTATGCCATCCGCCAAGTACACTATCTCTGTTTAACAGGTCGTCTACCTACTATACCTACTGTGAAAGTTCCTGTAGCTTAGTGGTTAAGGCATTTGACTGCCGTGTAGTAGGTTGGTGGTTGGATCCCCACCTGTTCCAAAGTTTTTTTTGAGGCACACAATGTGCACGTCATTGTAAGAATGTTCTTTTTATTGCAAAGGTTAGGAAATTTCACAATATTACCTGTTATCTGTTTGAATTATGAAGTCTGTAAGCCAAAACAATCTGATACCGCAACACACAAGTCTTATTTGGCCTCATCATTTCTGTTAACCTGCTTTGGCCTACTGGATACAGTATTGGCTTTCCATGTATGTGGCAGCGGTTCAATTCTGTCTTGGTACCAATGGCTTGGTTAATGTTTGGCAAAACTATTGTGCAAATTCTATGCTTCTTTTAATGTTGTTTTCACATTAAGAAACACCTTTTTATTGCAAAATAAATTTAACAGTATTAACTGTTCACGGTTTTCACTTGTACTTAAAAGACTTAATTCGCAAGCCCTTACTGGATCGGGTTAAGATACCATCAGCAATGGCAAAAGCCCTGATTATAAACAAATATATGTATTTTGGGTCAACCATGTCTAGAGTTGTCTACCATTTTGCAGTTTCTGCATTTGACAAATGCCTCTGATGCCGCACGGTCCCCGGAAATCGCTGCTTGCAGCTATATTTATTATTATTATTGACTAATATCTCAGACTCCAATCACATGGTGACGCATGAATCAGTCCCCGATTAGTTGCGAAGAATGAAAATCTTTCAAAGCATTGTGTGTGCAATTTGCCTGAATATGAATAATCAAGAGCCAGTGGGTTTAGGTACTAAATTTTTTATGCTTTGTAATTGCTTTTGTACATTGTGGCCACCACAGGGTGAGATGTTACCACATAAGCCATAAGCCAGAAAAGCTGTACCTAGATGCACCTAATTAACAACATTATCATATTTTCCAGCTGATGTAATGAATATTATTAAAATGCACAACAGTGATTAGGATATAAATCCTCAATTTAGGGGTGCTATGGACGGTCGGATACAGGGCTTGCACTGTATCTAGGTTGTTGTTGAACCAAACCTTAGACGGGACACGGTCATTGTTTCCTTGAACAAGGCAAAGTCGTCTGAAAGGTGGCATTGAGTGTCTAGCTGTGTAAATGGACTGTATGCAAATATTTTGGCTGTGTAACTCACCCAGGGTAATGGTGTCTGCCAAATAATGTAACAATTCGTTTCTTTCTTCAAGTCATTATCTCAGAAGCTCAGAAGAGGGTCTTGATGAATATGTCGGTGTGTGTATTTTAAGCCTTGGATGTACTACTGCCTTCATTGTGTGTGTGTGTGTGTGTGTGTGTGTGTGTGTGTGTGTGTGCGCATGTGCGAGTGTGTATACACAGACACACACACAATTATATTGTGGGGGTCCCAAATGGGACATTTTCCCTGGTCTCCCCTCCTTCGCCCAACCCCCAACTCCAATAAATTTCCCTGATCATGATCAAACAATGAAATTTAATCAACGCAACTTGGCCCCTACACTGCCGTGCATCAGACACATTTCACTAATATAAAGTTCATTTCTATGAATATTAAAGCAGCCCATGATCTCATGAATGTTTCATTTATATCCTCTTCAATAATGCAAGGGAAAAAAATAGAATTAACACTTTTGATCATTCGGGACTATCATTCTTCTTTTTGTGCGACACTGTGCGGCTCACACCAGCGCAGCACCTGGTCTGACTTCACACTAAATTCCAATGTTTCGACAAATCATTGCCCCTGTACTTGGGGTATGCGCTGAAACAGCTCAATTCAATAAACCTCTATGCATTGACTCGCAATTAAATGCTGGTGTTCATTATTTTCCCCACAAACACAGTCTGCAAATTAGCAATGACCACACCTGACTTACTAAACTGTGAAGAAAAAAAATAAACATGTGCATTTAATTAGGACAGATGATGAGTCGTCACCGTGCTCCTCCCCCATAGAACATAGCATTTTGGGACTAAATTACATGAATTTTACCAGTTACCTGCATGCGCTGTATCGTTAATTAATCTCATACCATGGGAGCATTTTCACATCTCGAGTTTACTTTCCCTTTTGCCTAATGATAACGGGCTTCAGCTACATTAAAGTCCTGTGTGCTTGTTGTTGCGTTTACATATGTAAACAGGCGTAAACCTTACAAATCTCAAGGTGACTTGCAGTGGATGTTTTGGTCAAGTTTATGGGGCTGAAGCCTTTGTCAACACAACAACTGCCAGGACTCCGGGTCAGCAAAATATTTGACAGCCTTGCCTTGTACTCAAGTGCAGTGCACGGCGCAATTTCATCATGCAGCGCGGAATGATCTTGCACCAATTGTGGGCAGCTTTCGGTTGCTAGGACAAAGTGTACATTTCATCAGCTCCTTCTCTGGAAACATGGCCTTGAACACCTCTTTAAGTGTCTTGGCATGTTCAATGAACTTTATCTTTACCTAGTAATCTGTGCTTCAGGCAAGTAGTGCCATTCCTCGCACTCCTTGGCCATTTTTGTGACATTGGCACTGGATGCTTGGCATTATAAAATGTCCAAGGTAGTGGAGTGTAATTCATTTGGGTAAACAAAGTGGACAGGAGTATGCATTCATATGAGAAGCAGCAAAACCTTTGTGAAACTGAGATACGTAATAAATTTAGGAGATTTTTAAATTTTAGTGGATATTACCTGTAATTTTATGATCCATTATCATGTGCTTCTCTTTTAATGTACTAAAGCTGCACTCAAACTAAGCCAGTTAATGTTTTTAGATAACAAGGTTTGAGTAGTTTTCTTAATTCAGATCACACATCTGTCTATATTCATTTTTTGTGTGGCGGCCCCACTATAATGTGTTGATAATTCAGTGTATTTTAGCCACTAAGGCTTGGCGTTGGCTTATGCTGGACAAACTGTCAAATCACTAGAGAGCCTTTTGTCACCTTGGGCCCTATCTTACACCCAGCGCTAAGCGGTGCTAACCCAAACGCAAGTGTCTTTGCTATCTTACACCTAGCGCAGGGTTCATTATAGCCCCTAGGGCTCACGTCGGTTAAATACCAAGTGATGTTGCGCCCATAGCAAGTGAACTGGGCGTGTTGGTCATATGATGAGGTGTGACCAGGATTATTTTTGGCGTATTGCTATCTTGAGCCAGCAGAAAGCATTTGCGCTAAAACCACCAAAAACCTGGTCTAAAGTCATGTTGCAGTTGTTTACATGTTATTTTAAGGGTGCATATAAGTGCGTCTCGTCTACATAGGCGTGTGCACAATGCGCGTACACCCTCCTGTCTGTTCCACACAGCACAAGCATGACTAAAAATATCAAGATTACAATGTGAAATATTATTATTGTGTAGCACATACCTGTCCCTCAGGCCTCAGCGAAGGGGAATGTCGCATTAAATTGCTTTCAGCCCACACCATCAATGTAGTGCATGTTCATTGGGAATCAAACTGCATTTATGTGACCCTGGACTGCCCATATCATTCGCTCACTCCAAATTTAGCCTTCGGTGTAAACTGGGTTTGATAACCCACGTGTAGTTAAACACTTAATTACTCTGTACCGCCGCTGAACCTTGGATGATTTCTACAACTGCATCCTATATCTAAATAACTAAATTAACGATTTAGTATTTTTTTTGTTTTTGTTTTAGCGAGCACGATGGAACGCATTAGCATGGAACGAATTCGCTCTCGCATGGCCCATGGCTTGGCTCCAGAATACCTGGATGCCTTGGATAAGCGCAGCTACAGCGATTGTAGCCAGGAAATCGCCACCCTAATTAATGAGGAAAGCAATCCTCAGGTTCGGTCCTTAGACCGTCAGAAGCTACTCTCCTGCCTAGTTTTGAACCTCTTTAGGCAAGTTAGCATTACTGCTCATAAAAGCAATGAGAAAGCAGCTGAGCTACAAAATGTGAAAGTGTCTGTCGGTAGCATGGTTAAGGAGAACCAGGTTCACCAAAAGGAGCTCTTAGCCACCACTAAAGATGCTATAACCCATCAGCATGCAAATATACGCCATGTTGAGGAGTTGCAGTCCACTAGATCAGATTTGATAGCTTGTCGACTGGAGCTAGCCACACATAGGCATGAATATTATGTGCTAGCTCAAGAAAAGGAACGGGCTGAACACAATGTCAGCCGCGCTGAGAGACAGCTGTATAAAATCACGCAGGAGCTCACGCAAGCTCAAGCTAATGTAAACTGGTGGAAGAGAGAAGCCACTGGTGCCCACAGTCACCGTGATGCTTCCTTTGACATAAGTGCCACCAAGGTCCATGACGACCAGAAGCTGTTCTCCTTTTTTGATGTAGGCGCCGCTACTGGACCTACATGTGTTCCATTTAAGCTTCTTGGAGAAGAGTCTTCTCAGCCAAATCTCTGCCAGTCTGATTATGGCATACTGACTCCCTCTTCTCACCAGAAAGAAGAGACATGGCAGTCCCACATTGACTCCGGTTTTTCAGATGAACATTCATCTGACTCCCCCCTGCTGCTTCAGGGAGAAGAGTACCTCAACCCACCTTCTTCTTCTTGCCACAGAAGTGAGACTGAGAGTACAGATTCTGACTCTCATTATGAGCGCTATTCGTTAGCTTTTCCAATTCGCCACACAAAGCAATCGGAGGACAGTGACTCTCGCTATTTTTACACAGTGACTCTCGCTATTTTTCTCCTCCTCACCCACAGCTGGTAGAGGAGAAACCTTTTTCAGTTTCCGCTCTCCTTAAGAGAAAAACAGAAAGGGTTAGCAGTGAATCTTTGCCTCCTTTGTTTCTAGCTTTGTCTTCTCCCCAACACCGGGTAGAGAAAACCCATACGTCCTCTCTTCGCCACAGAGAGGAGATGGTAGAAACCACTCCTCATCTCAGAGAAGAGGAGTCCCGTTTTTCCGGCTTGTCCGCTCGTCACCAGGTGAGAGGCCGGTCACCTGACTGCCGTTTAGCTCAGCCCCCTTTTGGCCAAAGGGAGAGACATTGGTTGGCAGATTCAACAATTCAGTTGCGCCTCACCAGGAGAAACGCAGGTCCACACATACTTTTGCACCTAGTGTGAAGCCATATATAAATATATATATTCTGCACATTCATTGGTGCCTCCATGTGATGACTGTTAAGACGTTTTAATGATCTGTCTTCACTGCCAAATTCTTAATGTACCTAATGACACTACATCAACATCCAGGCGATGTGCGATGGTACGTGTAAGGTTACATGTATATATGTACGTGTAAGGTTACACAGACACCAGACATATGACTATAGACTATCCGCAATCATCCTGGATCAAGCTATGATTTAGCCTATATTTGCCAATAATTCCTGTAATCTTCTGTGGGGTCAATCTTCTGTTACGGGACAATGGTTATCGATTAACACTCATATCAAGCCTAATGCATGAATTGTCATTTACACCTAATGCGTGAATTGTCATTCAATGGAAAACTTTTGCACACTGCAATAGACATTTGAGTTCTGAAAATGCGCTTCAGATGTCATTACAATACTGCTCTCTATAGGCCTACAGCCTGCAAGTAAATAGAATGGTTTTGACTGAAAGAAGTTCAAAATTTTGTCCTGTGAATATTGAATTTATTGTTTTTCAAATAGCCTATAGCACTAGCGTAACTTGGGGGGGCATGGAGGGCACTCGCCCCCCCTGGAGGCAAAATGCCAAGAGCCGGGCCCTCAGCCGCTTGGAGACAAACAAGTACATTTTAAATTAAATAAAAATCAAAAATGAATTATTGTCAACAGTGTGGGCATAAATGAACAAAATATAGGCCATAGCCTATATTTAAAATGTGGGGAAATAGTTTCATTAATATAATTCATATTACGTTGTTTTACTTCCACAAATGCACATTGCACGCACGTTCGTTTCCGACGTCAGTTAGCAGCACAGTTAAAAATAAAACAAAAATCAAAACAAAAATCACAGTTAAAAATGAAACGTAGCCTAAACAAAAAGAACAGCGGGAGAAAACAAAAGCTGTGTTAACATGTGTAGCCTACCACTAACTAACTTATTTTTGAAGCATAACCAACCAAGGAGGGCCTAAAGTTGAGACTAGCCTACATTCTCCAAATTGAGACAATCAACAAGTTTGCCAGGGCAAAAGAATGAAGAACTGACCTGTAAGAACGACCGCGACCACATAGACAAGAAAACGCAATGAATGAACTTAATTTTGGCCATATGCTATAACATTTTAAATATACCACATAAATGAATGAATGAACTGAATATTCAATTTCTCATATAGCCTAGACCTACTGTGTCAAAATTAACGATTCTGTTTTGTGTAGACAGAAACTTTAGCCTGGCCTATACACTTTGTAGCTATTTTCAAAAGCAAAATAAGATGAGTTCAATGCATAGGACCACATGCAATGTCATATCGAATTGGTTTGTTTTTGTCAGAAAAATAGGCTAAAAACATATTTATAAAACATCTTTATTTGCAGACATTAATTAGTTATAGGTAGCCTACTATTGCTACTGAGTGTATTACTTGCCTGAAGTGATTAACGTTATATCAGCAGAGAGATGAGTTAGCTATTTCTGTAGGCTATTGCTGCCTTAAGTGCTTTTCAGAAGCTCCTATTTCCCAGTTGCCAAATCGTAATTACGAGGTTGACGCATTCACATGCTCCGAAATCGGAATTACCAGCAAACATGGATTACATTACATTGCAATCATTTGGCAGATGCTTTTATCCAAAGCAACGTACAATAAGTGCATATTGAAGGTCATTGACTACAAAGCAAATCTGACAAAGCATAACTTTCTCACAGTGTAGGAGCTATCCCTAATAATAAACATGAGTAGTACACACAGTCAGCTATACATTCTGAACTATAAAATAACCAAAAACACAAGTTAAATAGTAAACAAGCAAAAAAACAGGAAGCGAGTACTATAGAATGGCCCTATATAGGTATTTTAGTCGAGGCGGAGTCTGAAAAAGTGCGTTTTCAGACCACGACGAAAAACAGACAGTGTTTCAGCTGAGTGCAGCAGAGTGGGGAGTTCGTTCCACCACTGGGGAGCTAGGGTGGAAAAGCTCTGCAGTTTGGACGAGCGGGAGCCGTTAACACGGAGGGGGGGAAGTGCAAGTCGCCCTGCAGCAGCAGAGCGAAGTGGTCGAGCAGGAGCGAAGTGCTGGATTAAGTCCTGTAGGTAGGAGGGGCCTGACCTTTTGGCTGCAGTGTAGGCCAGGGTCAGAACTTTGAACCTGATCCTGGCCACGACCGGCAGCCAGTGGAGTGACCTCAGCAGGGGGGTGACGTGCGAGAACTTTGGGAGGTTGAACACAAGCCGAGCAGCCGCGTTCTGGACCAGTTGTAGGGGCAGAATGGCGCAGGCTGGTAGGGTTGCGAGAAGGGAGTTGCAGTAGTCTAGACGTGAGGTGACCATGGTCTGGACAAGAAGCTGGGTGGAGTAGGTGGTCAGGTACAGCCAAATTCTCCTGATGTTGTACAGGAGGAACCTGCAGGACCGTGCCATTGCCCTGATGTGTTCTTTGAAGTCTAGCTGGTCGTCCAGGACCACCCCCAGGTTCCTTGCAGAGCAGGAGGCGGTCACCATGGTTCCGTCAACGGTGATGGACAGGTCTAGGAGCGGGGAGGTCTTGTATGGCATGAAGAGCAGCTCAGTCTTGTCGAGGTTGAGCTTCAGGTGATGGCTAGACATCCACTCAGAGATGTCAGCCAGGCAAGCAGATATCCTTTCCTTTACCTGTGGGGTAGAGGGAGGGAAAGAGAGGAAGAGTTGAGTGTCATCGGCATAACTATGGTAAGAGAAGCCATGTGAATTAATAACCAAACCAAGAGACTTAGTGTAAATGGAGAACAGCAGAGGACCCAGTACAGATCCCTGCGGGACTCCTGTAAAAAGTGGATGAGGTGCAGAGACAGAGCCCTTCCAGGAGACTTGGTAGGATCTATCTGTGAGATAGGATGTAAACCAAGAGAGGGCAGTTCCAGAGATGCCCATCTCAGCCAGTGTGGAGATCAGGAGTTTGTGGTTGACTATGTCAAATGCTGCAGACAGGTCAAGGAGAATCAGGACAGAGGAGAGGGAGGAGGCTCTGGCAGTGGCGAGTGCCTCGGTCACAGCCAGGAGCGCAGTTTCAGTGGAATGCCCGGTTCTGAAGCCGGACTGATGAGATGTCTGGATGTCTAGAAAGTAAATGTTTCTTTTGTTCCTTTACGAATAAAAAAATACATGAAGAGCTGCTATCACTTGTGCAACTTCTATGTCGGAAACTGACTCGTATTTCCGATAATTCAGACAGCACTTGAATTCAGCATATGTCTCTGGCTCGCCGACATAGGGTCATATAAATATTTTTTAGCGACATATATTAGGGCCCCGTGCTGACCTAATTTGCCCCCCTGAGCTGATCGTGTAGTTACACCACTAATAGGCTACAGTCCCCGGGATTCACTGTGCATAAGGTTTTTTCGATAGCTTACGGTTAAAAAACGGAGATAAATTTCACCATGTTAACTGAATTTTAGCCCTATTCTTCATCCTTCATATTTTTTTAAATTACAGTGACCACGACCAGGTTTCCATACTCTCATCTTATTAAAACCCAGCTGATTTCACCTGTTATACCGTAACAAAATTATTTTAAAGAGAACAATTAATTCACAATTCATTTTAATGCCATTCTCTGCATGTGCGCTTTAACTTCATGCAGGAGCAGGTCTGTTTCACCTGCTGTAAATTGCACTTTTCACGGTCTTCCCAGGAAAGTCAACTTGTTTTTAAAGCATTAACCTGCTAGTAAAGCGTGTTGGTCACATTTCCATAAGCAGAACATTATAAAACAAGGGAAAATATGCGTGAACCTCTGGGTTGCCAACCTGACAGCTTTATTGAATTTAGTGTCATCATCAAGGCAAAATAACGGTATTTATGTTATTAATCAATATTAGAATGCAGGTAATGAACTTTGAACTTTGAGAACTCCATGAGAACAGCCTCATAGAATTGATGTTTGACAATGATTCATTGCATAATCAAACGAAACTCGTTGAACAAGCTGGCTAATTTGGCGTTTTCTAAGGTGAGATCGAAGCCATTGGTAGCTTATTCTCTACTGTTGCAGGTGCATTTAACCGCATATATTTTGTAAAATAACAGCACTGTCTGGAATTACCGGGAACTCATAATGCTTAGTCTGAATAATATTGATCATACTATTGATCCATATAGCCTATTCCTTGATCGCACAAAACACACACGAGCATGTCTGTTTTGCCATCATATAAGCATATAATCTTCTTAGGTGGAAAAGCAGGCTTTTAAAGGGAATGGGATATGACATTTTGATTATTTTATTGCATGTCACGCCCAAGACAAACCTATAATTAATGAAGAGACTAAGTTCAGCCCATTTGCACGTTGCACTGTGCTTAACGCTCAAAAAACACGCCGTCTAAATAGCAAAAGTGGACTTAGACACGCCCTAAATGCACTTAACGCCATGCATTTAGACCAAGCGCTAAAATTGCCAAGATAGAGCCCCCTGAAACACTTTTAGATTGGGCTGACATGAGAGATGCCCCATCGCAGGTAAATCCCACTACTTTCCCAAAAGGGTAGTTGTTTTGTCCATTTTCCAAACAGCCAATGGCAGATGTGGTCAGATTTTCAGCTTAAGAATGCTGATAATTTTCTATTAAGCAATTTACTGCTGGTCCTGTGCATTCACTGTGGAGGTAATTACCTACATCATCAGTTTTTCTGGCTACTATTTTAGCACCACAATGCAGTATTTAAAAAGTATTTGGCAAATTGTACATGAAGCAAAGATCATTCTGAGCATCTTTTTAGATCCCAGCTGGGAAAGTCAGTCATTGTCTTCACCAGGCTTCCTGTTTTTTTCCCTTTCATGAATCATTTATGTCAGGGTGTTTTCTTGTTGTTGCACCGTATCTGTGCATTTTTCGTGTGCTACAGTTGAGTAATTTAATTACTTGGCTCCATCTTGTGCACTCCATGAAACCATCTGTGTCGAGATAATACCTCAGTGACCATAGTTACTAGGTGTTCTTGTCAGTGTAGTACTAGAGGCAGACCACATTTTGCTCAGAATTGCAAAATGCACCACATGTGTTCAGCATGTAAGACTGTAAGATTTACTTTTTACAATAAGCAGCCACAGACACCAGACATTTTGTCTGGCCATGTGATAGTTACACATAATCGTAACTGGGCTGATGGTATTCATTGTCACTAGCAGAATCCCACCGGAAAAGCTGGTGGCGTTCATCGCCATACACAATTGCAAGTGCTTCCACAACAATATGCTGGGGATAGAGCCTGTAGTAGAAGCTCAATTTCCAAATGTTTTTGTTTGTTGACGGATCTCATCATCTGCGGTGGGTGGTAGTGATGGGTCGGGGGGGGGGGGCAGGTTTAAATGGCTTTTCTAAGAAGACATGATGATTATAACATAGACTTTAATGCCACCTTAAAGTAATTATCTGACATAATAAGCATGCAAATTGATTTTACAGACATAGCACGACTTGGTTACAGACTTGCTGCATGATTTCAGTCTGCTTTCTATATTGAATTCCACTTAGCCTCCATTTTAATTGTATTGTCACTGTCATTATTGTCATTATTAGCGGGAGCCTCGCTATTAAACATCGATGTATAATACATGAACGAAGGCGATAATTGCATCCAGAGACCGATTAAAACAACTTTGGCTCCAGCATTGTAATTATTCAGACGATTAACACTTTATTAAACCCCATCAAATGGCATGTCTGACTGGTTCAAACTAGCAGAGACAATGAGTCCCCTGCTGTCAACATGAAAAATATTAAAAAATCTAATATAATTTGTGTAGTGTTGTAGAGCTGAACCAAATGGTTGTGATGTATAATGTGCTGGGCCACAATGATGAGCAAGGTTTTAACAGCAGCTAACAAACAGAACATAGAAAAAAAGAAGTACAAGAATATAAACTCCTTTGAAAGGCAGAAAAATATGGCCCTAGATTCAATCCACATTTTTCTTAATTAACACAAGCATAGGCATGAACAAATCATTAGAAAAGTACTTACATTAAGCATCAGCTAAAGTAATATTCATTAAGGAAGCCTTTCCAATACTGTATATGATGATAATAATGCACATAAACATATTTTGATTGCTTTAATGTTTTGATAATGTAGAAATTAATGATCTGATTGTCTTATTTCCCCTGCTGTTCTGAGCGGTGAGGGGTTAACTAATCCATGTTTATGGTTTAATGTACATTACTATTGCTAATGTTTTGTAAATACATTAACAAGTGATTTGTTCCTGTAAATTAAAGCAAGTTTATGTTAATTCATACAAGTATATTCTAAAGTGTTTAAAAACAAAAAAAACAGCCCTGCTGAAAACTCCACCTGTTCCTCAGGATCCAAAGCAGGTGAGCTATGCAATGCAGCTTGTTGCCAAGGTGCTCCAACACATGACGCATTGTAAACCCCTCAAATTCATTAGGTGGCATGGAGCCATGGCCCTATGAACATATGCACGTGGTGAAAAAATTTGTCTTTTATTTGGACGGCACCGTGAGTATTAAAGTGCTCCAAAAAACGCCTTTGATGTAGAAGGATAAATTGAAAAGCAACGATTTACACCTGACCATAAACTGGTGTGTTTGGTACCACTTAACACAATTCAGAGACAGGCCTGGCAAGGCAATTCAGAATATTGATGTCGGCAAAAAAAACATGATATGCGACACTATTTTTTATAACCAGGTTTAACTCAATTCAGGCATAATTATAAGGAGATATACACCTGGCACTTGTACTCGCTACCACATTCCAACAATATTTAATATGTTGGCTTCTCCATCAAAGGCTCATTGGGATGGTATTTGGCATGGGTCACACCAGGCCCTAATAAACCAAATATGCCACATGGTGCAATGCAGCTCATTTGTTTTTCATTCCTCTCAAGCAAAACACACAAGAAACTGATAGGAATACTGAAGTATGAACAAAGATAAAAATCAATAAAAACAATACTTGCATTTACTCTTTCACACTGTTTTCTGATTCCAAGTTACCTATTCACTTTCTCTCATTTCCATTTATTGAATTCATTTATAGATCGTTCTGCTGAGGCCATGCCCAATACACAGTGCCTTCCCCTGGGCAACTTGAAAAACTTTGGCTTGACACGGGAAGCTAATCAGACAAACTTAATGATGGAGTTAATTTTGTTTTCAAGCATGGTTGGTCCATATTTCAGTTAGGAGCATTTGTTGTGCTTCACTTCAATGTCTTCAACAAAGTTATAAGCATAATTTATAAAAGTGTTATGTTAAACTGTTAGCAGTTACCCATAATTCCCCCGGAGTGCACGGACTGTTACATGGAAACAAAGTGACCATTGGGTGGTATCAGTGCTGTACAGATAAATCCTACTGGTAGATTTGCAAAAGCCTTCGAGGTGATATATCTGGATCCCTTCTCCACAGAAGTTAATTATCCGATTACTCTTCCTTTCATTTGTGTTGGAAAATAATCAGATCAGGGACTCCTGAGTGGCAATATTTTTCTTGGTATAGTGGCACCCCCTAGGTCTGAATCCTGAGGCTGCCCCAAACTCATCTACAGGAATGCACCGCTGAGGGTGATTGATAATCAGCACAAGTGTGTCTTGTTTCTTTCATCAGATGTGTTTATGAAGACACTATGGGCTCTATCTTGGCGATCTTAGTGCTTTGTCTAAACGTATCGCGTAAAGTGCATTTAGGGCGTGTCCAAGTCCACTTTTGCTAGTTTGACGACGTGTTTTTTTAGCGCTAAGCACGGCGCAATGCAATTATAGGTGTGTCTTGGGCATGACGTGCAATAAACCAATCAAAATTTCATATCTCATTCCCTTTAAAAGCCTGCTTTTCCACCTTGGCGGATTGCTTATATGATGGCGAAACAGACATGCTCGTGCGTGTTTAGTGCGATCAAGGAATAGGCTATATGGATCAATAGTAGGCCTATGATTAATATTATTCAGACTAACCATTATGAATTCTCGGTAATTCCTGACAGTGCTGTTATTTCACAAAATATATGCGGTTAAATTTTGTTAAAAGCACCTGCAACAGCTGAGAATAAGCTACCAATGGCTTCCGTCTCACCTTAGAAAACGCCGAATTAGCCTGCTTGTTTAACAAATTTTGTTTGATTATGCAATGAAGCATTGTCAAACATCAATTCCATGAGGATGTTCTCATGGAGTTCTCGAAGACCTGCTCCTGCATGAACTTAAAGAGCAGAGAATGGCATTAAAATGAATTGTGAATTAATTGTTTAACATGCTGCAAATTTGTTTTTGTTTCTAATTACATGCTTAGTTCTCTTTAAAATCGTTTTGTTCAGTTATGGAATAACAGGTGAAATCAGTGGGGTTTTAATAAGTATGGAAACCTTGTCACTGTAATTTAAAAAATATGAAGGAGGAAGAATAAGGTTCAAATTTAGTTAACACGGTGACATTTATCTGTTGGCTATCGAAAAAACCTAATGCACATCGAATCTGTGATTTTTGTTTTGATTTTTGTTTCATTTTTAACTGTGCTGCTAACTGACGTCGGAAACGAACGTGCGTGCAATGTGCATTTGTGGAAGTAAAACAACATAATATGAATTATATTAATGAAATTATTTCCCCATGTTTTAAATATAGGATATGGCCTATATTTTGTTCAGTTATACCCACACTGTTGACAATAATTGTTTTTTAAAATTTAATTTAAAATGTACTTGTTTGCCTCCAATCGGCTGAGGGCCCGGCTCTTGGCATTTTGCCTCCAGTGCCCTCCCTGGTAGCACCATTCTGTTTATTGTACGTTATGTTTTGTGTTCAGGTTTTGTCGCTGTTTTTTGGTTGTGTGTCTTCCTAGTGTCTCTCGTTCCAGGACTTCCAGGGTATGTTCAGGTAGCAGACTGAGAAGGCGTCACACAAGCAGAGCTGGCAGTGGGGCTGGTTAAATAGTGCTTGCATTGGGCCGGGGCGGACGTGTTAGACACCGGAATGTACCATTTGTTAAATGGTAGTTGTTGGATGTATTCATGTAAATATCATGTGTGTAAATGTATAGAATGTTGTGAACGTAAACTGTGTTACTGTGCTGTTAGGTTAGTAGTGTTTCAGGCATTGAGATGCAGTTCACAACTACCTTTATATTTATATGTTGAGGATGGCATGTTCCTGTGGGCGGGGCTTAGCATTTAAGAGGGGACTCATTCTGAACCCAAGGGGAGAATGGGCTGGGAAAGCCAGATGACACATGTCAGGATATATGTGTTAGAAGTATGTATAAGATGTCCTCTTTGTTTGTAATAGAAGCACTGGGAAAATAAAACACCTTTGCACTCAAAGTGCTACTGCGCCTTTTGCCATCATTGGTAAGATCCCCATCTTTTGGAATCCCCTTTACGTGACATTTGGTGGCAGTGGAGGGGTCAAGGGTGTGAGGACAACTCACACCAAACACTGAAGCGCATGTTGCGATAGTTTGTGTCGGACATGGGTAAGGACTAGGACAAGTGGCTACCATTTCTGCTCTTTGCCTACAGGGAGGTGCCGCAGGCGTCCACAGGTTTCTCACCTTTTGAGCTCCTCTATAGCTGGCCAGTGCAGGGACCTCTGGACCTGCTGAAAGGACGCTGGGAGGGGGCCGATGGTGTTTCGACTGGGCAAGGAGTTGTCCAGTATGTACTCCAGATGCGGGACCGGCTAGAGAGGTACAGGGAAGAAGCAAAGACCAACCTTCAGGAAGCCCAGAGGACCCAGAAAACCTGGTATTACAAGCAGGCCCACCAGCGGGAGCTCCAGCCAGGCCAAAAGGTCCTGCTACTGCTTCCCTCATCCACCAGCAACCTCCTCCCTAAGTGGCAAGGTCCGTACACTGTCGGGAGGAAGATGGGACCTGTCACATATGAAGTGCTGCATCCAGAGAGGGGTAAGGCGAGCCAGACCTACCATGTTAAGGCCTGGAAGGAGAGACAGGAGCCCTCCAAGGGGACAGCCCTCTTGGTGCGCCAGGCCGAGGAGGAGGACGACTCCGAGGGAGTCGTGGAGGCATGGAAAGGCTTGGGTGAGTTGGCTTTGTCCCATCTTTACCCGTGTCCGACACAAACTTCCATAACATCCGCTTCAGTGTTTGGTTGAACCTCTCCACAAGTCCATCAGTTTGGGGATGGTAGGGAGTTGTCCTCACACCCTTGATCCCTTCACTGCCACCAAATGTCACGTAAAGTGGATTCCAAAAGATGGGATCTTACCAATGAATTGGGACTACAGGGAGGAACGGCAGCGGTTAAATTTACTGAGGGCTATGTTAAGCTATACAAAAGTGAAACATCCCTTTAAGGTAATAATCTCTCAAACAACTAAATTAGGTAAGCAGAGTAGCTACAAAGCTAGCTTGCTTCAGTTCTCAGTGCCGTTAGTTGCCGCAGTGGAATTTTTGTTTGACTCCCGACATTTATGAATAGGCTCCACAAAATTAGCTTACTTGTTAAACGAAAGTGAAATATCCCTTTAACGAAGCCTACTAAATGTAAAGTGTTATAATGTGTGCCATAATAGCCTAAAATAGCTTGAAAATGTCAACATCATCATCATTAATAATAATCATTAGGCTATTTAAATTAGGTTTTTTTCAGTAGCCTAGGTTACCAAGATTGTTGGCAATGTAATAATAATGAAATCATGTATTTTACTTCATATAGGCTATTGATCTTATAACCTATTTTTGGGGATACCTTTTCATCAATTAATTTCTGCATTTTCTTTAAATGTTTTACATTGGGGAATGCGCATTAGCGGATGATGAAAATCATCCTTTGGTGATGAACATAGTGTTGGAGGCCTAACTGTAATTAATGGACAAAAACGAGAAGGTAGCTTTACTGTCTGTAGCATTCTAGTAGCTACAAAACACTGTACAACTGCAAGGTATATGCTACAACTGCAACGTAGAGCCTACTTCATCTATCCACATACTAGGCTTATTTGTGAGCGTATACTGCCACCTACTGGTGTAATTGTATGCAATAATATGCAACGTGACACATAAGCTGGGCAGGCCTATATGCCACTATAGCCTAGGCTATATAAATCACTAGATTCTGCAATTTTTTGAATGTGAAATTTTTTTCCCCTCACAATATACCATACAAGTCGGCGCCTATGATCATTAGTATGTGAAGTACAGATGGTATGCGGTTTCAAATGCAGCCGTAATATACATCCGGGTCCTTTTTCCTTACTGTCACAGTTAAGTATGAGAAGTACACTAGTATACGGTTTTGAACACAGCCTATGCTTTCGAGGGAATGTTCATGGACCATTCATATGTAAGGTATGTAATATGTGCTCTGTGAATAGATTTTGTAAGAAAGAAATTGTTGTTCTTCCATATTTTGTTGCATATTCTGTTGAACGAATTTGTGCGTAAATCGTTCATATTAGCAATTTTGCTCGTATTTTGGCATTCTTACATACGTACAAACAAAATTTTCACCTGCTCAGGGTATCGTTTTCGTATGCCTTTACGCTTCTGAATGTCAAATAGAATAATGTTGTTCATTTTTATTTTCTGTTAAATTCACAAGACTAAATGTAGCCTTTGAAATGCACAATGCAAACATAATATATTACAATACATTACAAAAAGAAAACACTTTGGATTACGCCTATTAATCAATATTGTAGGCTATGAACTTATTTAATTACACCCAGAACGTCATGGATGCTCCCAGTAGCATACTATTTTCTAAAGTGATCTAATTTAAATGTTAGGCTATATGATGTTAAATATACTAATTAAAACATGCATTTAACCAATAAAAACTAAATTTGCTATAAAATGGCTTAGAGGTCTGTAGCCAGCATTGCAATGGCTGATCTTGCGCTGTTGGAGGAGTTGGCGTACAACACCCTTTGGAGAGAATGTACAGTTAGGGATTGCACAGACTACAGCTGAGAGTAATAATGCCTGGTTAGTTGTTTTCAACTACTTGGAGCAATTCCGTTGCATTTGTGCAGCATTTTGGAGCCTAATCTGAGAAGGCAGACAAAAAGATCCCATGCCATTCCGGTACATGTACAGTTCTGCTCTTGGCTTCTTAGCCACGGGGACTTTTCAGTGCGAGATATCCCAGCCATCCCTGAGCCGCAGACTACCTGGTGTGCTGATCAGCATAATCAAGCTAATGCCAGAGTACATTCAATTCCCCCACAGGATGCAAAGCCAGGGGGGTAAAACAGGTTTTTTTAAAATTACCCAATGTTATCGGTGCCATAAACTGCACACACATACACATCAAGACTCCTTCCGATGATACGGTTTGTGACAATACAGAGTTTCTAAGTGTCACTATTTTCCAGTAGCAAGTCCATTTAACAAGCAACCTCCCATCCAGTCAGTACATACCCATGCGTGACATAGTGGACAATAGCATCTACGTGTGGGTTCATAAATATATTTATTAATCATATAAAATTAGAATTCCGAATAATAGAATAACAATAGCCTGATCGTATGCCAAAACAGCCGTGAAAAGCCCTACTCACTCAGATGCAAAATAAACAGAAATTATTGTCTCATTGTACCACGTATTCTACTATGAATATCTGCTACTAAATATGAAATAAATATACAATCCTACGGTTTTACATATAGATGTTCCTTTCAAAATTCAGTGGTCATTTATTGTCTGGTACAATCCCTTTGAGAAATATACAACACTTTATATATATCTGAAACGTCGACTTGTAATACCCCCCATGCACTACAAGCCTGTCTCATTCATTAGAGTTAATTCTGGTTCAATTGTCGGCTCTTTTATCCAATACCTTAGCAGCGCTATATGCATTGTCTTATTGGGTGCTTTGAAAAATTAATTACTTTCAAATTCAGAGTCATTGTGAATGGGAACATAAAAAAAATTAAGAAATAGAAAAATGCAATCCCAGGGCAAAACTATACATACTGTAGAGCACAGGTAAAAGTGATGTTTTATTGAGCTATAAGAGTGAATGATCAGGCTACATATTTAGGTGTATGTCACACTGTGATATCAATGTTTGTATCTTAAACCATCAGACGGGGCAAATATATATGCTTTATAATGGACAAGATTTTATTAATTTCATGACATGTTTTGGATAGGGCTTTGGACCCATAGATATCTATCACCCTATACTCATAAAAATATAGTAATTCCCACTTGAACATGATGCAAAAGTGAGTTTTATGAGCCAAAACTGTTGATTTGTAGTTAAATATATAATTATTTGTTTTTATCTAGAGCAGTGCACAATTTAGCTATTTGGATGTAAATTAAACAAATTAAATTAAATTAAACAGAGCACCCGCTAAATAGGTGAGAATTGACCAAATTTTCCATCAGCGCCAAAGGGTTAAACAATCTCAAGTTAGTTATCTTTGTCATTGTCATTTCTTAATCATCATAGGCTACATATTGGTCTTGATTATTCAGTGACTTCATTGTTTGATTGTTAGACTACTCAAGCTAAATAAACGGAAACAAATCTAAAGCTGTAACCTATACCCCGCTTTTTCCAGCGCACCAGCTATCAAAACATATAATAAGTCAGCGCTATACATTTTATGACACAAAGAAAGATGCTAGCACAGAAAAACCTGCTCTATTCATTGATATGTTATTCAGTTAATTACTTGATTGATCATTATGAACTATAAATGGAAACAGGTTGATATTAATATCTGTATAAAAGTAAGGTTACAGAAGGCCTATTTTACAGCTGATGGTACGCTACTGGATCATAATCATGTTTCCTTTCAATAAGACCAATTGGCCAGGGCTCCCTTGAAACAGAGATGGATATCTCAATGGGACTCACCTGTTAAAATAAAGGGGAAAAAAAGACAGAAGATTGGCATCGGGAATGATACCGGAGGCCACTGAGTTGGATCATTTGTCCACCCTATAACTGCATAGGACAGCACTTGAGTAGCCTACTGTTTGGTTTATTTTGCCGAAATATCTTTAGGAAACAACATGTTGATGTAATTCTCTGACATTATAATTAAATAACAACGATAGTTTGGTCTACGATGTGTCCCGACCATCAAGATATATAGGAAGAACATATACTGTATGTTGTCACATCCCGTGCCTCCACGTCTTAAGTCTACGTCTGGTTTTTCCGTTTATATGTATTTTCTATCTGGCAGTCCGTTCCGTGATTTCCCTCTCTCCCTCCATTTTGTGTCTCCACTTCCCCTCACCTGAATTGCATTTTCTCATTCGTTCTGTCGCACCTGTTCCTCGTTGTTTCTTCGTTAGTTTGGTATTTAGCACCTTTGTTTCTGTGTTCTCTGCCAGATCGTCTTGTGCCCTGCCTTGTGCTTGTCGCAATTCTTTTCAGCCTGTTGACATGCTTATCCGGCCTTCTCTTTATCGGGAAGGTGATGTCAAGCAACAACGGAGGTATGCCGGCCCATAGGATGCGGCTGAAGAACACAATATGTTTTGATATGGGAAACGATGTTCAGCTGCGTAAGTCATTCAATTAGTTTTTTTTTGGTTGAGAAGGTATTGAAAGGTTTATTTGATTTGGATCTGGAAACGGTTTATTGTTTACAAGATTTTTCAGGAAGAGGTTTATTTTAACTTTTTTTCTCTGAAGCTGCATGTTTTAATTTTTATGCACGCTATATGGAACACAAGGAAGCGCAGGAGTTAGTGGGTGTACGGGTGGAGTTGCTATACTCAAAGGTGCTCCGCCCGCTGACTATCCACATGTACAACCCGTTTGTAAGGGAGGCAGAGATTTTGTGTTTTTTATCACAATATTGCGTTGAAGTCAAGGAGGGCATGAAGTTTCGCAAACCAGTATGGCTACTGGAATGGGAAGCACAGATACAATGTCCGTTTTCGCCAGGACCCGCGAACCAACCCGTGGGCCGGACAGAGGCTATCTCTTTTACCCAGGGCAGCCAGAGTATTGCAGGCGATGTGGATTGTTTGGCCATGTCAAGGAGGTGTGTGCGTCAGACAGGACAAAACAAAGGACTGCACAGCTCCGAAGGCATGCAGACAATGTGGGTCGTCAGAGCACCTGTTCCGCACTTGCCCTGAATGAGTGAAGACATTTGCAGGGCTGTTCCAGTGGGAGCCTGGGAAGGAGGGAGGTTACCTGGGGCCACCTGTGGGACCAGCTCCCCCTGGTGACTTGGAGGTGGTAGTGGCAGGTACTGCATATACATCTGCTACAGCTCCTGTTCCTGAGGCGGCTTTGGAGGAGACTGCTGTGGATCTGGCACTCGTTCCTGATCGTGGCCAGGTTTCCAGCATGGAGCATATGTTTGGTCCTTTGTCACGTTCTCTTGTAGCCCCTGGCATGTCAGTGGTCCTGGTTCCTGTTCAGAGCGATCCTGTGACTCCTGTCGGGAGGTCTTGGGGTGAAGGGACCCCTGAGCTCTACTCCCCAGTGCCTGTGGTGGGCTCTGGGGAGGGGGCATTGTCACCTTCGCCGGAGGGAGCGGCTCTGCTCACTTCCGCGGACATGATGATACCAACGCTGTGAAAGCACAGTCCTCCCCCTGAGGGGGGTCCTGTAGAAGACTGGGCAAGGATACCGGTAAGGAAGCGGTTTGTGGGATGTGCTGGACTGGGTAGATGAACGGAATCTGCCCCTTGCCCTGATCAGCATTGACCAGGAAAAGGCTTTTTTTTCGGGTTCAGTATGGGTTCCTGTTTGGGGTCTTGCGGCGCATGGGCTTCAGGCCTCATTTTATGAGCTGGCTGCACATGCTGTACAGGGACGTGTACAGCTGCGTTAAAATTAACGGGTTCTTGAGTGGGGCAGTGGAGCAGGCTGGTGGAGTGAGGCAGGGGTGCCCACTTTTACCACTGCTTTATGTCCTGTACATGAAGCCCTTTGCGGAACTTGTGCGTCGTGATACTGGGGTGGATGGTGTGCGTATCCCAGGAGCGGCAGGGGTGCTGCTCAAGATTCAATAATATGTGGACGACACAACACTCTGTGTCGTCTGCTCGGTCTCTGGCTCGGGTGCGCACACTCATCAATACTTTTGGGGCGGGTACGGGTTCCAAAGTGAACTTTAAGAAGTCCTCGGTTCTGTTCTGTGGTAGGTGGACAGAGGACGTGGGGGATTGCGGCGGGTTCAGCAGGTGTCAGGATGGTCTAAAGATCCTTGGGGTCTGGTTTTATCCCCGGGGCAGTGCAGAGCGTAACTGGGAGACACGTTTGGCGCTGGTGTGGGCATGTTTGTGGATGTGGTCTAAGCGACGAATGTCTTTGTCAGGTAAAGTGGTGGCAGTGAAGTTGGTGTTGCTCCCGCTCCTCATACACCTTGCCTACATCTTTCCGGTGCCAGTTCGTACCAAGCTAGCTTTGACTAGCTTGGTTTTCAAGTTCATGTGGGGTGCAAGGCGTGGGTATGTGTGCTGGGAATGGATGTACTTGCCAGTGGATAAAGGGGGTCGGGCGTCCTGAGGGTGCCCTTGAAGCTGGACACATTGTATGCATGCTTTGGATGCAGGGTATTGCTTGATTGTGCTCCACACAAATGTTTTTATTTTGCATGATTGTTCTTGTCAAACGCGCTTCGGCATTTGGTGGTTGTAACGCACGTGGTTCCGTGGGCAGATGTCCTATCGCCAGCGTATCAGGCAGTGGTGCGCTTCCTCCGTCAGTGTCCATCAACCCTGGCATGGGATGATCTGCGGCACAGGGTTCTGTATGCGCGCTTGGCTTTTAGACCGATAGTTGCCCCCTCTGGGATTCTTCTGGGGATCGATTGGGGAAAGATAAGTGGAGGCAGGGGGGGGCTGGCAAGGGTCTTCCGTTTTTGATTGTATTTATTTTTTTTATACTGTTTTTATTTATTTATTTATTTTCTTACCTTTTGTGTGGGTATGCTTGATTTCTCAGGCTTGGTTCATAATTGGAGCGGTTGGTTTGAATTGTTTTAAGTAGCTGGTAAATTCACCACATATTATGTTGATTATCCTAATCATGGGTTTCTGTATAAAGACCTGTCTAGGTTGTTGCTGGGGTTGGGGAGGGTTTTGTGCATAGTAGTGGGTGGGCTGATAATTTTGAGGTGTTTTATGAGGTGTTTAACTTGCTCTAAGAATTGAGCCTTACCGGCTTCCTGTTTCCTTTTTGCTGTTTGAACTTGAACTGAAGGCGTGTTTGCTTCGCTTGTTCAACTCAACGAACATTTTTTTAAATCTTAAATACTGAATTATTTTCGATTTTTCAACGACGATTTCCACGACTACTTTTTTTCTACGTTTTCCCACTTTTGTGACTACCGCTCCGAAGTTGATCACATCCAGACCCAGAACATCTAACAACAACCAAGGATAAATACGGTAAGCGCACATTATGGCTTCCACTGCAAGTGTTTCCTGCGGGGTGTGTTTCATGTTTAGCCTTAGTTCTGTTGCTAATTTTCCCAGTAATGGTATATGTGCAAAGTGTCAGCTTAATTCAGAATTGGCACGGAAAATAGCTGAGCTAGAGGCCCGCATCCGGACGTTATATCAGATCCAGGAGAGTGAGAGTTTGATAGATTCCCTCTTACCTGAGCTGGATGCCAGTTTAGACGCTAGTATTTCTCCCCCGTCAGAGGCCTCACTGCGGGACGATTTTGTCACGGTGCAAAAGAAACATAGCTGTCGGCTTAGAGTTGCCGAGCACCACCCTACTCGCGTTTCAAACCGATATTCCCCACTCAGTAAGCACACCTACTGAGAAAGCCCTGATCATAGGGGATAGTATTCTGAGAAACGTGAGATTAGTGACACCAGCGACCATAGTGTAGTTTATGCCTGCTGCCAGAGCTACCGATCTGAGAGTGCTGGCTAAAAGTAAACGTAAATACTCTAGAATTGTTATTCACGTCGGCACAAATATACCAAAAATAACTTTGTTTCAGTGTGTGCGATGGCTAAAAAGATGTATCGGGAAGTAATGTGCTCTGGTCCACTCCCAGTTCGTAGGAGTGGCGAGGTCTACAGTAGACTTACGTTGCTAAACTGCTGGCTGTCTGAGTGGTGCTCATCTAGTGGCATAGGGTTTGTGAATAATTGGCCTGATTTCTGGAGAATGCCTGGCCTACTGAAGAGAGACGGACTCCACCCGAGCTGGAGAGGTGCTCTTGTCCTAGCAAATAACTTATATGCTAGTCTTAGTAAGGCCAGATCCTGACACCTTATCAGGGCGCCGGCCAGGCAGCAGGCCTCTGATCCTACATCGGAGCCTGTGCGTTTCCCAATGCCCGTGACTCAGACACATGGCCCAACGCCGTTGTCCGCAAGGTGCGTTTCAGAGCGAGTAATTGGCAATAGTACTCATCCTCATCCCATATCTGAGCTAGAAACTAGTATTTATTATATTGAGACTGTGTCTGCCCCACGCATCTATGCTAAGCGTAAACAAACTGTGATATTAACATGGATAATCTTATTACTCTAAAATTAAAACATGTTGCTGCTAGCAGCTGTTGTAAATCACTCCTAAAAATAGGAATACTGAATGTTAGATCTCTTGCTCCTAAGGCAATTCTTGTAAACGAATTGATCACAGATCATAATCTCAAAGTACTGTGTCTGACAAACTTGGCTAAGACCTGGTGAATATGTCGCACTGAAGCGTCTCCTGTAGGTTTTTTAAGTACTCAGGTATCGCGCCAGTCAGGAAGAGGGGGTGGTGTTGCAGCGATCTATCAGTCCACCTTAAGCTTAACCCCTAAGTGTGGAAATACGTTCTCATCTTTTGAAGTTCTTTCTATGAATTGTGTACAGCATGACCTAGCTAAAATAAGGGGTAGCATGCAGTCCTTTTTCCTAGTGTCTGTTTACAGACCACCTGGGCCCTATTCGGATTTTCTAATAGAATTCGCTGAGTTTTTGTCTTGCCTTGCTATTTCGGCAGACAAGGTTGTGATTGTTGGTGATTTTAACATACATGTGGATAAACAGGGTGATCCCCTAGGAACAGCCTTTGCCTCTATTATTGACTCTGTTGGTTTCAAACAAAATGTCTGTGGACCCACTCATTACCATAGCCATACCCTAGACTTAGTGTTATCCTATGGTATCAATGTTAAGAATCTTACTATTGCACCCCATAACCCTGTATTATCTGATCATTTCCTTTTTATTTTTGAAATCGAGGCAACCACCACTTCTATATCAGAGCCAAGACATTATTACAGCCGGTCGTTAAACTCTGACGTCATTCCAAAGTTTATAGATATGCTTCCGGAATAATTCCGTTCAAACAAAGAAAATACCACTGAAGTATCGCTGGATGAATTGACTAACCAGTTAAGTTTAACTCTCAGAAGCACCCTTGATATGGTTGCACCTCTAAAAAGAAAGTTTTGTCAGAAAAACCGTACTCCCTGGTACAATGACGCTACCCGTGCCCTGAAGCTGTCCACAAGAAAACTGGAGCGAAAATGGTGGTCAGCTAACCTAGAAGTATTTCGTCTTGCATGGAAAGATAGCCTCCTCCAGTACAAGCAAGCTCTTGCATCAGCTAGATCTGCCTTTTTCTCTAAATTAATTGAACAAAACAAATGCAACCCAAAATTTTTGTTTAGCACTGTGGACATTTTGACTAAAAAAACCATCATCAGAATTTTCATCTTACCCCAGCGTTTACAGCAGTAATGATTTCATGAATTTTTTCAATCAGAAGATTGAAGCTATTAGAGACCAGATCTCCAAATTGCCTCCTCCTCCCATAATCAATGAACAGCCCAGATCTTGGTCAACACAGGAAGATGTATCAACAGTGGCACTAAACTGTTTCACGCCAATTGACATGGAGGAGCTGTCTAAACTGGTTATGTCCTCAAAACCGACTACCTGACTACCGACTACTTTTCCCCATACTAGGCCAGCATATGTTAAGAATCATTAACACATCCTTAGTAGCAGGATATGTACCAGAGCCACAAAAAATGGCGGTTATTAAGCCATTACTGAAGAAACCAAACCTCGAATCTGACAAACTGGAAAACTATAGACCCATTTCAAATATTCAATTTCTATCAAAAATATTAAAGAAAGCTGTTGCTAAGCAACTTGGTGCATACCTTGGCTCAAACCATATCCATAAAATATTCCAGTCAGGATTTAGACCCTACCATAGCACTGAAACAGCACGTGTTAAAGTTATTAACGATTTACTATTATCAGCCGACGAAAACTCTGTGTCTGTTCTTGTACTCCTTGACCTAAGTGCAGCTTTTGATACAATAGATCATGAGATTCTACTGAACAGACTCCACGGCTGTGTTGGACTAAATGGTCAAGCTCTTGCATGGTTCAGATCATACTTATACAATAGGAAGGAGTATCCAGTTACTCAGTAATGAAATATGGTATTCCACAAGGATCAGTGCTAGGCCCAGTACTCTTCATTATATATGCTACCCCTTGGTGATATTATTCGGGCACATGGGGTAGATTTTCACTGCTATGTGGACGATACGCAGATATACATTTCCATGAAACCCAGCGAGGCACTACCACTTTCTCAATTAGAGGCTTGTATTGCAGATATTAAAGCTTGGATGCTTTCCAATTCCCTGCTCCAAAACTCAGAAAAGACCAAAATGCTGGTTTTACGTCCAAAAAAAGAAAGGGAGTAATTGGGTACATTTACTTTAAATTTCGATGGTTGTTTAGTTATTCCAAACTCAGCTGTGAAAGACCTAGGTGTTACTATAGACCCAGATCTCACCTTTAGCGCGCACATAAAAAACATATCAAGAGTAGGCCTAGCTTTCTTTCAGTTAAGGAACATAGCTAAAATAAGGCACTTCCTATCAGAAGGGGACGCCGAGAAATTGATCCATGCTTTTGTTACATCTAGGCTAGATTACTGTAATGCCCTGCTATCTGGCTGCCCTAAATCCTTGCTAAATAATCTCCAGCTTGTGCAGAATGCAGCCACTCGCATTTTAACTAGAACTAAGAAATATGAGCATATTACCCCAGTACTAGCATCGCTTCATTGGCTACTAATTAAGTTTAGGATAGACTTTAAGGTTTTGCTTCTGACCTTTAAAGCTTTAAATGGACTTGCGCCAGTGTATATACAGTATGTAATCTGCTTTTACCATATAAGCCGAAAAGATCACTTTGTTCCCAAGACGCAGGCTACCTAGTAGTCCCAAGAATATCTAAAAACTTGACGGGTGGTAGAGCTTTCTCCTACAGAGCGCCACTACTCTGGAACACCCTGCCAGAATCTACAAGGGAATCAGACACAGTCTCAATATTTAAGTCTAGAATAAAAACGCACTTTTACGATCAGGCTTATAACGAGCTATAGTCTGGAGACAGGACCAGAGAAGCATTTAGCCATAGAGTAATGTGGGGTGACATCCTTTCCTTACTGTCACCTGTCAACAGCTGTGACCCCATCTTCCTGGGCTGGCTCTTGATATGTGGGTAGGATTGTTTTCCCTCTCATGACTGCATGATTTCTCAAACTCTGTCTTCATAGCTATGCAGCCATAGATTACTCCTGGCGGGGGCACTTGTCCAACCCACCCTCATTGCCGCCACATCTGGACTGTCATCTAGCTGCTGCAAATTATATTATCATGGACATTGGCTGTTTTGACCATGCTGGTCTTTAAGCCCTAGACCCTGAGCCGACCAGAGGAGGATGGGTTCCCCCCTTGAGTCTGGTTCCACCCAAGGTTTCTTCCTAGTTACACCAGGGAGTTTTTCCTTGCCACTGTTGCCTTTGGCTTACTCTTGTGGGGGGTTTAGGCTGGGTTTTGCTGTGAAGTGCATTGTGACAACTAGTTGTGAAATGCGCTATATAAATAAATATTGATTTGATTTGATTTGAATGAAAGGTGCTTATCTTGGTTGACTTGAGTTGTTGGGGTAGTGATTGGAATGATTAAGGTGGCTTTATGTTTATGTTTGTGATGTATAAGTGCCATGGTTTTCTAATAAAAAAAATTACTTTCCAGCATTTTTGATTCCTGCCTGTTCCCTGCCCGCTCCTCAATCCTGTGTCCAGTCCTGTGTACCTGTCCAGTTCCTGTTCTCCTGCCTGTCCAACCTGCTCCTGTCCTACCTGTTCCTGTCCAGCCCTGCTGCAGCCCTCCTGCCTACCTGCCCTTCCCCATCCTAGCCCTGCTCCTGCCCTTCGTCCTCCTGATCCCTTGCCCTGACGGATTCCCCGGTTCTGACCCCTGCCTGTTCCTGGACGTCGCTCTTGCCTACTCTGTATTGTACTGATTGCTGGACATTGACCCCTGCCTGGTTTTGACTACGTTTCTGTCTGCCCTCTATTGCACTGTTTGCTGGACATTGACCTGTGTTTGTCGACTACAAATAAAGCCTATTCCTATTACTTCTGGTGTCTGCGATTGGTTCCGATCAGTTCTCATAACAATATATAGGAGACAGCTTCCGCTTACCGGTTCCATGGATTCCTATGGGAGCTGTTCATTAGCCAATTCATAGAGGAGCCATGCTAGACTATGGGGCTTTTTGGAACCGGAGCATGCGCACTGGGTAATTAACATGGCTTTTGGAACCAGAGGAGCATGCGCATTGGGTACCTAAACATGCGGACCCAATTAGAATGAAGTTTAAATTGTATCATTTGGCCTGGGTAATTTCATAGTTCTTAATGGAGAATGGGGAAATTTGCTTTTTGGCACCAGAAGCTGCAATACCTCCGGTGGCCACTGGAGTTTGCGAGCTTCAAGGAGAATGTCAATACCTGGTCCCCTGGTCCCTACAGTGGGTGGACCATACCCGAGTTGGCATGATCTCCATTCATTTTGCACAAAAAGCGGCCGCCGGGCTAGAGGCGAAGTCGGCGAAGCACTTGTGAATGACATCAAACGCCAATCAGTGGTTCCAAATGAGCCATGCCGGTTTTTGGATCTTTTCATTTGCTTATGATGCACGATGCCCGTTTATACTCGATTCCAGCAGCGAGCTCCTCCCTCCCCCGCCACGTGATGCAGGATAGCCCAACAGGTATAGGGCTAGCCAGAGATGGATCTGACTGCGATGTGGACACCAAGTATCCCATTTTATTCCCTCATGTGAGGAACATTGATATAATCCCTGTGTAAAACAGAATTCAATCCAAATCTAATTTGTGCCCTGCTCAAAAAAAAAAGAAAAAAAAAAAAGATTAATTTTCCAATAAAATCCATTTCCTGCACCCCTTTTGTCCACCTATTTCCAGATGTTTATTTCCCAGGTGGTCTGAGTGCGACCCAACATCCTGCTCACAGTCTCTACCCCCCTTCCAAATGCTCGGGACAACAGGTCGCTTCCTGTTCAGCGGGGCTGTCGATACAGTATAAGAAATACGGAAGGAAGCCAGGTTGCTTCTTTTATTTTAACCCCACAGCTGTTCCTGTGACCTCATAGACTGTGGCCCACAAACTGAGCAACCACGTCTCCAGCTGTGCGGGCGAACTCTCTTTCGAGCCGTGAGGGAGGTATAACTGGGCTACTTATATAAAGTAAACTCAGATCGCCGTGCGGTAGCGATGTGTCAGTTGGCTGCTTGAGGCTGTTCTCCGGAAAAAGACTTCACAATTATCATGTCACACAAGTGTCTAATTGGGGTTACATATATATATATATATATATATACACATGCCTATATATATGGTAGTATGCTGTATGGTATTACAGCATTCAGGATTGAACCCCAGGGCAATATATTAGTGGGATACACGCCATGTCATCAGTACCTGATGGATTTATGAACACTAGACGCATCCAGGCACTTTCACAGGGTTTCAGCTCCATAGAGATAGTGTAACTATAGTGAAGATAAACATTGTTATACGTAATACGTATTACTCTATAAACAAACTGTACTTTTAACATATGAATGCTGAAGTTTTAATATTTGAATATGAGGAGGGGGTGTGTGTTTTATTCTTCATTACATGCATATGCTAACATAATGTGGCTTAAGAGGGCAAATAATCCCTGTATACATGAAAAACACCTAATTAAGGAAGATTAACAGCTTGTTAAAATTCTGGGATTGCAATTGTAGTTGGAACAAAAACCAGCATACACAGGAGGCCCCCAGGACCGAGGTTGAGAACCACTGCCGTAGAGAATGCAGCTAAAGATGTATTTGTAAGTACAATACAGATACAGTTGTAAGTTAAGTGACACTAGCAATATGTACAGAGACAGCAGTTGAAGCATACCTAATTACACAGCTATTGGTGCTACTCAGTGCAACGTGGGACCTGACTTTAAAACTGAACCGTCTGAAATGTCTTTGTTGAGTTTTTTATAAGCTGTTGGATTTTCATTGATCGAGTCAAGAGGTTGCGTGCTCATTCTCTCCCATATTTCTATATCTACGTAACAGCAGAGTCAGCACTCTGTAGTGGACCGCACAACAATTTCCAATGCTGAGTGAAAGACAGTGTGTTCCTGTAGCAGTCACACATGCCCAACGCACTTCATGTAGAAGATTACTGTCCACTGAGCTGTGAGATGTAAAGATAAAGCAAAATTTTAAAAGGAACAGGGTAGCGATCAAGCTGTAAGGGTACCCCTGAATTCATATGAAACGGTTGCAACAGGAAGAAACACAATGGCTTATTCCAAGACACCAGTGTCCGGCAACTTTTTGTTCACTGGGAAAGAAAGGGTTAAGCGGCGCTAATCCTCTGTCCCCGACCAGCCCACGATTTATAACCGGACCTGACAGCGGGCGACTTGTTTATTCTCCGCTCCCGCCCCACATTTTAATAAATCTAATTGGCTGGCTCTGAGTGTAATCTTCTCTTCCTGCCACCTGAGCGTGACAGCTTGACGCCTGGCCGTAATTGTCCGGCACGCATGTAAAGTTTGGGAAAATTGGAACAGAGCTACGGATGTTTATTTCTTTCTCCCAGCAAAATTACCTCATTTACAGTATTGACATTATTGACCTTTGGGAGGGTGAGCGAAAGGAGTGTGGTGACCTCAGCCAGCAAACATGTGAGAGGATCGATACTTCAAAGTCAGAGTTCGCCTCTGCTCTCCTCTGGGGTTGATTGCTGAATGAACTCTATTAAAAGTTTCCAAAGCCAAAAAAGTCAAACATTATTTAGTTTAGGGGAAGCGGGAGGCTGTATGCTGGAAAGCCCGGACGTGTGGTGACTAACGGAGTTAGTCCATGGCACCCGAAGAGAGGTCGGCCCAATAAAACAGTGAGATTCACGAGGTTCTTGCTTAGTTCGGGGTTGCGAAGGGGGTGGGAAGATTTGTGATTTATTTTTTTTCGGAGGGGGAGTGGAGGGAGATGATTTAGTGAACCTTTCACTGGGTTGCAACCGAACTGGACGGCATATCTATGCAAACGGCAGTTCTGCTTACATAAGCACCTTCATCTTATTGGTGTGGTGGCCTATATTTGTCACTGTTACTGGATAAATATACAGTACAGGATAATCAAGCATGCAGATAAAATGTAATTGAAATGGGGAGGGGTACAGTCAGCATAAATTGTAAATATAGTATATTGTTTGTGTATGTGTGTGTGTGTATGCACATCTATACTGTTTTATGAAAATTCAGTTGCTTTATTATCTCAAGGTAATAACACCAGATTAGTCAGACATTAATAATAGTCAAGAAATGAGGCCCGGTTTGCCAGATTGAGAAAAATCCACACAAAAGTTGCAATACACATTTCTTATACATTTTATATGTTCCCATCTCAACAACACAATTTTAGCCTTGTATGGCCAGGTCTCATTTTGGTTGACTGTTCCAGCAATTGTGGCAATTGTGTTAGAAGATATTGCCACAAACGAAGGTCGCATTCCAGCATAAATACCTCACTAGGTCCACAGCCCATTCATCACTCAATACAAAGACTCGCTTTTTGTCTGTTTACACTGATAATGGCGTAATGAAGCCCTTTCTGGCCCTTTTTTTCTTTGTCACGCTGAGAACAAAAAAAACAAAACAAAAGAAAACAACATCCTTTCTTTTCATCAAGTAATAGCTTCAATTAGCCATGTTACAGTCTTTTAATGAGTGTTCTCTGACCTTCAGGCTACTCCGATTTAACTGGATCTGATGGTGAGTTTAAGGGGGTGGGGGGTATTGAAGGGGGTAGTGTGTAGTGGTGTGCATGTGTGGGGGGGTTAGGGTGACAGGTTTTGTTTACAGACTGATAAATGGGTGTAATGCCAGGAGATAAGGGGGGGATGAAACTGAGAATTTATGTACTCCTCCCAGCTGTCAGGGGGGGGGGGGGTTTCTACTATACATTCCCTCTGGTGTAGGGAACTGTATTTTCTTGTTGTCCTTACCCCTCTGCACTCTGTCTCTGTAGACAGCCCATCTCTTGGTGGCCCTGTGACTCACTCAACTGGGGATGGCTATGTGTGTGTGTGCGCCTGTGTGTGGGTATGTGTGTCTGTCGGGGGGGGGGGGGGGGGGGGGCTTGAGGAATAAGGAGATGTAATCGGGCGTTACAAATCAACTTTCCCCGGGCGTGCTGGGGAGCCCCGATAACTCCGTTTTCTAATATCCAGCCCGTCTTTACGAGACAAAAAACACATTGATCTAAAGGGCTAATAGCCGCGGCGATCGGCCAGTCTGCCGCAAAGTCATAAAAATGAATAATGCCCCGTGACTGGAGCAGTCAGAGCTCGGGCTTTCCGCACCCAAGCCCAGGTTGGTATTGCTGCATCACGCCAGGTGCGTTCGCCGTGGCTCTGTTCTGTCTTGTCACCTGTCAATGGGCTTGCATCATCCATTATACTCAACCCCCTGCTCATAAAACCCAATTTTTGTGTGGATAACACAGCAAGCAAAATTGTACATACACTGTGTGGTTTGTGTGCATGGACGTGTACGCATTTGCCAGTTTTATGGCAACCGTTCACTTAAATGAGATAAGTACACATGGAGCACGTCCTAATTACAAGGTGTAATGTTGCATGTTGAATGTTTAATTTTCATTTATTTAAATGGGAAGTGGAAATCATACATGGATGGGGCACAGTCCATCCACACCTTACTCTCATTTACTCTTCCGCATTTACCATTGAGTTTTGATAAAAATTGTTATATAGAATAGAATAACTTTTATTTTCCCGCTAGGGAACTTCAGTTGTAGCCCCAGCAACAATAAAAAAAAAACATAGACAGTGGGGCAGACCCACAACACACAAACATATCAAACAAAGACATTCAATATAATCATTACATTAATCAAACTAATTAAGTGAATTAAAGTGGAATACAGCCATGATTAAAAATAGCCCCCACTGTCCCGAGATGGCCGAAAACAAAAATTTGAGATGGGGTTTTTGCTCAGATTTAGTACCGCTTTTATTAAAGAGATGTGGTTTTATTGAAGAAGCTGTGGTTGTCATGTGGGAGTATATCAATCTGGGATGGTTTTGTTGTTTGTTTGATCAAATATCACTTTTCTTGAAAACGACTCGGCGGTTTTGACTGAATACGGAAGTAACTATTCGTTTTTTCCAACCAAATCCTTGACTGTGTCTGCTCTTGCCTTTCCAGTTGCAATAAACTACCACTGGTGTCACTGCATCTTGTTGAGAAATAGGCTCCTTGAGCTGACAGTCTCTATTCCTTAGACTTAAAAAAGTGACACTAAGGTGCTCAGCGGGAGAGATATTTCAGTCCCTTATTGACCGCCACTATAGATTAGGCTTTCTCCAGGGCGCTCTATGACACGGTACAAATCCACTGGGATATGGCCATCATTTAGCACCTTGATTATTTGCAAAAGGGTTGATTAGACTTTCTGTCACCATGCTTGTTCGATGAACACCGCCGTATTTTCTTGTCTACTGGAAAAAAAATCTTCTCCAGTCCGAAACTCAATTTCCTGCCAAGGGGGAGGTTAATGGACACAAGCTCTCCGAAACGCAGCCCGCATGTGGTTCCAATCAGCAGAAGTTGGGGAAAGCAAAACTGTCTGTAACATGGCCTGAGAAGGACAGGTTGCTGACAGTCCCGCGCACTACGCTGCAGAAAAATTCCCATGCGGTAATCTAGAGCCACGCATCTCATTTGCAGAGGTGTAGAGCCTCAACAGCATTCCCTGTGATCTAAAGAGCCAAAATCTTTATAGATATAACCCTAAAAATTACAAACAAAAATTAACAAATGTAGAAATTGCATGAAAATTTCCACTGGTGACATGCGATAAAATACACATCAGTTAAAGGGTAATGGCTATCGCACAATTGTCTAGCAATTGATGATGTTGAAAAAACATTTGAAACTGAGCTGTCCTTTACAGACCTAAAAAGCCAGAAGTAGGCTACCCTGGCCCTCACCAAAAGCCATTATGTTACCATTTAATAACTTTACTATTTATTTTCCCATATACTAAGGGGTCGATTACTTTGCATTTACAAAATAACGTGAAAAACTGTTACCACCCGCAAAGAAATTGTCCAAGGTGATCAACTAACAAGGTGCAACGAGGACTGTGTGTAACGTTCCGTTCCCTTCCTGTCCGTTTTCCGTGTTTTCCCTTTTTCCCTCCGTGTCATGTTGGATTCCTTTGTCCGTGTTTTCCCTGCTGCTGCAGTCTGGGCGTCTTCCTCTGTCTTGTTCGTTTGATTATCACTTTAGTTTCCGCCTATCGCTCTCCCCACTCGTTGCATGCATTCCTCACCTTTGTGTTTAGCAATCACTCCCGGTTATTTTCCACACCTGTGCCTCATTCATTCTTTTATTCCCTGCACTATTTAAACCCCCGTCTGGTTGCTAGTCGGCGCCTGTTCGTTAACTAACCTTCCTAGTTTAAGTCATTTCACGTTTCTGGTCCGGTGTTCTGCTGTTCGCTTGGTGTAACTTGCTTACCTGTTCTGCGGTTTGGTAGCTATCCTCCCGTAACATTCGCTGTTGCATGCTACTTAACTTGTCTCCCTTCAATCTCCAGACGCCGTGGTTTCAGCTCCCCTGCAGCAGTGTTAGTTTCCCTGTATGTTGTGTGAGTGTGTTGCGGTACCTCCAACTCCTGCTCGGGTCTAGATCCGCCGCCAAGTCCTGCCTGGCTAACTCACTCTGTCGTTCCTGTCCGGCCGTAGCTACCTCCTGTACTTCGGTTACGGTTCCAGGATCCCTGGAGTACAGCCGGCTCCTACGGGACCTACCCGAGCTACGCCTCACCTCCCAGCCCCGTCGGGTTTTCGCCAGCTACAACCCTGGCTGTCGTCTCACCTCCTTAAAAGACCTCCCGGTCGAAACCCTGTCTGCAGTACCCTGCTACTAACCTCTGCTTTCTGTCCTTGATCCAAGTAGACCGTCCGGTCCAGTTCCTGTTCTGTCCCGGAGAGAGATTCTCCGCCCGAATAAAGTCCAGTTTCGGCTTGGAACAATCGCGCCGTTCCAGTACCTGTACCTGAGTGGTTCACCCGGTCCAGTTCCAGTCCAGTCCCGGTGTATAGCCCACCATTCCGTGAGAGTCCAGTTCCGGCTTGGAACGTATTCCGTTCCAGCACCCGTTTCCTGAGTGGACCTCCCAGTCCAGTTCCAGTCCAGTGCCGGTGTGTTGTACACCTCCAGTTGAGTCCAGTTCCGGCTTGGAACAAGTTCCGTGCCGGCTCCCGTTTCCTGAGTGGACCTCCCGGTCCAGTTCCGGTCCTGACCCGGTGCTAACTCCTCCACCTACCCTATCCAGTTCCGGCTTGGAACAGTAGGGCACTTCCTGCACCCAGTCCGGCTTGGACTTCCAGTCCTGCACCCTTTCGGTTCCGGCTTGGAACCCAACCCTGGTTTAAAGTCCAGCTCCGGCTTGGAGCAGTCCGTATCGGACTACATTTTTGTTCTGTGTATTTATTGTTTGACTTTCCTGTACAGCTTTGGGACTACCCCAACGCTTAATAAATACCCCCTTTTCTTGAATCTGCCTCCTGGTCGTTGCACTTGGGTTCGTCCCGTATCAGGATCGTAACAGAACGAACTGGCCCAAAAGCATGGACCCAGCCGACCTGGAACAGATTCGCCACGCCTTCTCCTGCCAAACTGCGGTCAGCGACCAACAGGGCCGTCGTTTGGATGATGTTTTGGAAGTACTAAGGGGCATCACGGAGCAGGTAGCTCAACTTTCGCTTCATCAGCCGCTACCGCGGATTCCTGTGGGCCCAATTCCTCCCGCTCCTGAACCACCTCCGGAGGCTCCGGTTCCCACTTCAAGCCGGGAGCCCCGAGTGCAACACCCCGAGTTATATCGCGGGGGGTTGGGGAGATGTCGTGAATTTTTAATGAAGTGTGACATAGTGTTCCGTATGCAGCCCACCTCCTTCGCCTCTGACTCCTGTAAGATCGCGTTCATCATGAGCAGCTTGGGAGGAAGTGCCCTGGAGTGGGCTACATCCATCTGGGACAGCCAGGCTCCGTTGTGCAGCAACTTTGCAGCCTTTACCGCTGAGATACGGCGCGTGTTTGATCACCCTACCTGCGGGCGAAACGCTACCCAACGTCTGCTCCAAGTTCGTCAAGGCAATCGCAGCGTCGCAGAGATGGCCATTCAGTTCCGCACCCTCGCCGCGGAGTCCGGATGGAATGACACCTCCCTTCAGGGGGCTTTCCGCCAAGCTCTTAGCGAGGAACTCAAGGACCAGCTTGCTACTCGGGAGGAGTCCAACTCTCTCAATAGTCTCATTAGCCTCGCCATTGCTATAGATAATCGTCTCCGTATCCGGGCCCGTGAGCGGGGAGGAAACTCCGGGCGTCATCTACCCTCCGACACTCCTAACGTACGCCAACACACCTCAGTCACTGGATCTAGGGCGTCGACTGGTGTCTCCGAGGAGGAGCCTATGCAGCTGGGCAGAGTTTCGGTCGACCCCGAGGAGCGCCAACGCCGTCTTTGCACTAGGTCCTGTTTTTACTGCGGCAAGCCTGGCCATCAGATCGCCTCCTGTCCTATACGCCCAAAAGAATGGGCTCGCCAGTAAAACTGGGCGTACTGACGAGCCCCATCATTCCAAACCATGCAGCTCAGGATCGCCTTGTGTTCAAGGCTACCCTCCTCTGGAGGGACAAGACAGCGGCCTCCTCGGCTCTCATCGATTCCGGGGCCGATGCCAACTTTATGGACATCACCTTCGCCAGGAGGGCCGGCATTCCCACGGAGCTTCTACCCTCTCCCATTTCTGCTCTTGCTCTGGACGGTAGGAGCTTGGGGTTAGTTACCCACTCCACTGTTCCTATCCAACTTGTTTTGTCTGGCAATCATCGGGAATCTATTCAACTCCTGCTCATCCACTCCAAACAGTCTGCTCTTGTTTTAGGTCAGACCTGGCTCCGCCTCCACAACCCTCATATTGACTGGAAAGCCGGTCGCATCCTGGCGTGGAGTGCCCACTGTCTAGCCAGTTGTCTCCGTTCTGCTCTACCCCCTCCGGGGTCCAGAGATCCCTGTTCTGTGCAACCTGTGCTTGATTTATCTAACGTTCCTAAACAATATCACGATCTGGTACAGGTTTTTTCTAAATCACGTGCTCTGTCCTTACCTCCTCACAGGCCGTACGACTGTTGCATTGATCTGCTGGCGGGAGCCAAACTGCCATCTGGCCGCCTCTACAGTCTGTCGGGACCGGAGAAACTGGCTATGGAGGAGTACATACATGAGTCCCTCGCTTCGGGTATTATCCGTCCCTCCTCATCCCCGGTCGGTGCAGGGTTCTTCTTCGTAGGGAAGAAGGATGGCTCTCTGCGACCCCGCATCGACTACCGTGGACTCAACCAAGTCACTATCCGTAACAAGTACCCTCTTCCCCTCATTAACACCGCCTTTGAACCCCTCTCGCAAGCAGTTACGTTTACGAAGCTCGACCTCCGTAACGCTTATCATTTGGTGCGTATACGGGAGGGGGACGAATGGAAGACTGCTTTCAACACCCCGTTGGGCCACTATGAATACCTGGTGGTTCCCTTCGGCCTTACTAACGCCCCAGCAGTCTTCCAGGGCATGGTGAACGACGTTTTGCGTGACCTACTGGGGATGAGTGTATTTGTTTACATTGACGACATTTTAATTTTTTCTAAATCCCCCCAGGAACACGTTCTCCACGTCCGGGAGGTTCTCCAGCGGCTGCTGGAGAATCAGCTGTTCGTCAAGGCGGAGAAGTTTTCTTTTCATGTCTCTACTGTCCCGTTCCTCGGCTTCGTCATCGAGGAGGGCAGTATCCGGGCGGACCCTGCGAAAATCAAGGCGGTGACAGAATGGCCCCAACCCACCTCTCGCAAGCACCTTCAGCAGTTCCTTGGGTTTGCTAATTTCTATCGCCGTTTTATCCGCAATTATAGTGTCATTGCCGCTCCCCTTACCAAACTCACCTCCGTTGCTTTGCCCTTCTGTTGGAATTCCGATGCCCAGCAAGCATTTGAACTGCTCAAGGTTCGGTTTTCCTCAGCTCCTATCCTCTGTCACCCGGACACTTCTCGTCAGTTCACCGTTGAGGTGGATGCCTCCGACACCGGCGTGGGGGCCATTCTGTCTCAACAAGCCGCCTTGGACAACAAGCTCCATCCCTGCGCATTCTTCTCCCGGAGACTGTCCTCCGCGGAGCGGAACTATGATGTCGGGGATCGGGAACTGCTGGCCATCAAACTGGCTCTTGAGGAGTGGCGCCACTGGCTGGAGGGGGCAGGTAATCCCTTCCTTGTTTTGACCGACCATCAAAACCTTATTTATTTAAAATCTGCCAAGAGACTTAATGCCCGTCAGGCTAGATGGTCGTTATTTTTTGCCCGTTTTAATTTTTCTGTTTCTTTCCGCCCCGGTTCCCGTAATATCAAGGCAGATGCCTTGTCCCGTATTTTTTCCCTCCCCTCCAGTCCTGCTGATCCGGAGCCCATTCTACCGGCTTCCTGTGTGGTGGCTGCGGTCTCCTGGGAGATCGAGGGTATCGTGAAGGCCGCTCAGACTTCCCAACCGGATCCCCGCAGTAACCCTAACTCCTGCCTTTTTGTGCCCAATTCCGTCCGCTCCCAGGTCCTTGAATGGGTTCACGCCTCGTGCCTGGCTTGTCACCCAGGTGTTGCCAGAACGATCGCCCTTGTCAGGAGGAGTTTTTGGTGGCCTACCCTTAAGGGGGATACCCGTGCCTTTGTCCTGGCCTGCTCTGTGTGCGCCAGGAGCAAGGCATCCCACCAGCCTCCCTCTGGTCTTCTCCTTCCCCTCCCTGTCCCGGGCCGTCCTTGGAGTCACATTGGCGTGGACTTCGTCACCGGTCTGCCGTTGTCAGAAGGTAACACCGTTATTCTGACAATAGTGGACCGGTTTTCCAAGGCGGTTCACTTTGTTCCCCTCCCTAAACTCCCGTCTGCCCTTGAGACCGCTGAGCTCTTGGTGTTGCATGTGGTCAGGCTGCACGGGATCCCCTCAGACATTGTGTCTGACCGTGGGCCCCAGTTCTCCTCCCGGGTTTGGAAGGCGTTCTGTGTAGCCCTGGGTGCCTCGGCTAGTTTATCTTCTGGTTTTCATCCCCAGTCTAACGGCCAGGCAGAGAGGGCGAACCAGGACCTGGGGGCTGCCCTGCGGTGCGTCACTGTTCGTAATCCCGCCTCTTGGAGCCGTTTTCTCCCCTGGGTTGAGTACGCTCACAACTCCCTTAAATGTGCTTCTACAGGGTTATCTCCTTTCGAATGCTCGTTAGGTTATCAACCTCCTCTCCTGTCGGCCCAGGAGGCTGAGGTAGCTGTCCCCTCTGTTAAATCTCATCTCCTTAGATGTAAACGCATGTGGAGGCTTACGCGCACCGCACTCCTTCGCTCCAATTCCCGTTCCCAACGTCTGGCGGACCTTCACAGGACCGCAGCCCCGCAGTATAGGGCCGGTCAGCAGGTCTGGCTTTCTACCTCTAATATTTCCCTTCCCTCCTCCTCCAAGAAACTCCAGCCCCGCTTTATTGGTCCCTTTCCTATCATTTGTTTGGTTAATCCAGTTTCTGTTAAACTTTCCCTCCCTGCCTCCCTCAAAGTTTACCCTGTTTTTCATGTCTCCCAAATTAAGCCTGTCTCCTCCAGCCCCCTCAGTACACCCACCATCCCTCCGCCTCCTGTCCGGGTTATCGACGACGCCCCGGCCTACACGGTTAACCGTGTTATTGATATCCGCCGTAAGGGCCGGGGTTTCCAATACCTCGTTGACTGGGAGGGATATGGTCCTGAGGAGCGGTCGTGGCTCCACAAGAGCCTCATTCTGGATCACTCGCTCATCCTGGATTTCCACAGACTGTTCCCTGATAAAACCAGGCCTCCTGGTACGCCAGGTGGCGTACATTGAGGGGGGGGGGTACTGTAACGTTCCGTTCCCTTCCTGTCCGTTTTCCGTGTTTTCCCTTTTTCCCTCCGTGTCATGTTGGATTCCTTTGTCCGTGTTTTCCCTGCTGCTGCAGTCTGGGCGTCTTCCTCTGTCTTGTTCGTTTGATTATCACTTTAGTTTCCGCCTATCGCTCTCCCCACTCGTTGCATGCATTCCTCACCTTTGTGTTTAGCAATCACTCCCGGTTATTTTCCACACCTGTGCCTCATTCATTCTTTTATTCCCTGCACTATTTAAACCCCCGTCTGGTTGCTAGTCGGCGCCTGTTCGTTAACTAACCTTCCTAGTTTAAGTCATTTCACGTTTCTGGTCCGGTGTTCTGCTGTTCGCTTGGTGTAACTTGCTTACCTGTTCTGCGGTTTGGTAGCTATCCTCCCGTAACATTCGCTGTTGCATGCTACTTAACTTGTCTCCCTTCAATCTCCAGACGCCGTGGTTTCAGCTCCCCTGCAGCAGTGTTAGTTTCCCTGTATGTTGTGTGAGTGTGTTGCGGTACCTCCAACTCCAGCTCGGGTCTAGATCCGCCGCCAAGTCCTGCCTGGCTAACTCACTCTGTCGTTCCTGTCCGGCCGTAGCTACCTCCTGTACTTCGGTTACGGTTCCAGGATCCCTGGAGTACAGCCGGCTCCTACGGGACCTACCCGAGCTACGCCTCACCTCCCAGCCCCGTCGGGTTTTCGCCAGCTACAACCCTGGCTGTCGTCTCACCTCCTTAAAAGACCTCCCGGTCGAAACCCTGTCTGCAGTACCCTGCTACTAACCTCTGCTTTCTGTCCTTGATCCAAGTAGACCGTCCGGTCCAGTTCCTGTTCTGTCCCGGAGAGAGATTCTCCGCCCGAATAAAGTCCAGTTTCGGCTTGGAACAATCGCGCCGTTCCAGTACCTGTACCTGAGTGGTTCACCCGGTCCAGTTCCAGTCCAGTCCCGGTGTATAGCCCACCATTCCGTGAGAGTCCAGTTCCGGCTTGGAACGTATTCCGTTCCAGCACCCGTTTCCTGAGTGGACCTCCCAGTCCAGTTCCAGTCCAGTTCCAGTCCAGTGCCGGTGTGTTGTACACCTCCAGTTGAGTCCAGTTCCGGCTTGGAACAAGTTCCGTGCCGGCTCCCGTTTCCTGAGTGGACCTCCCGGTCCAGTTCCGGTCCTGACCCGGTGCTAACTCCTCCACCTACCCTATCCAGTTCCGGCTTGGAACAGTAGGGCACTTCCTGCACCCAGTCCGGCTTGGACTTCCAGTCCTGCACCCTTTCGGTTCCGGCTTGGAACCCAACCCTGGTTTAAAGTCCAGCTCCGGCTTGGAGCAGTCCGTATCGGACTACATTTTTGTTCTGTGTATTTATTGTTTGACTTTCCTGTACAGCTTTGGGACTACCCCAACGCTTAATAAATACCCCCTTTTCTTGAATCTGCCTCCTGGTCGTTGCACTTGGGTTCGTCCCGTATCAGGATCGTAACACTGTGTGTGTTAAAATCTAAAGATACATAGATTTTTTATTTTTGCGGGTTAGCCTGAATGAATATGCAAAATTGGGCGTCCCTACATTATTTCACGAAATAGTGGGAGGAGGTCATGCAAATGGATTACTTTAGCAGGTGTAATATGATTGACTAAGTCAATTTTGGGAAAGGTAATTGCATGTGCATTTTAGTATAAATGAATGGGAAGCAGGTATTAAAAGACATGAAATCAATAAGACGACAGCTGTCATTGGAGCAAGAAGGATACGTTGTAATCAAAGCCCACAATGTAGAGAGCAGGTATTTATTTAACATAAGAATAAATACATTTTTAATAGAGCAAATCGCGTTACAGAATACAAGAGTAACTTGTATTTGAATGAAACAAGCAATACAACGTCTATTATAACAATCAGTGAATAAAAACTTTTGCAAAATAAAACGCATCATCAGATGGAAATGTGATTTTCTGTGACACTAACGGCGTGAGTAGTGCTAGCAAGCAGCCTATAGTTACGATCATTTCAGTCCTGACAAACATCTGTAATTCCCGGCTGAATTACAAAAAAAATAATGTTTGTAAAAAAAATTCTAAACTCTGTCAAAGTCATGTAGAATAATGGCAATAACTAGTTATTTACCGGCTATCCTCTAAAATAACAGGATTTATACATGTATTAAATTGTTTTTCACTGGCAACATTGCTGCCAGTCTTTTCACCGTTTTCTTACGAGATGTTTTTTTAAGGTGTAACAATTCCAAACAAGCAAATCTCATTTAAATATGGCTGTTTGTGGCTGGAGTAATTTACATAATGACTCTTAGTTGATCACCCGCAAAGTGTGAAATGATTAAACGTGATAAAAATACATGCACATGCAAAAATACTGCACATGCAAAATAACACGCCTTATTGGGGATCTTAGTAAATCGACCCCTAAGTGTTTTATAATTATGATTTTATGTTAAACAGTACACGGCCACTTTTTTTTTTGAGTGTTAAGCCACCCATGGCTGATATTTATAAGCACCACCAATGCCATCGGCCTCCAGCGAGTGCTTATTTAAAGCACCGATCACACTGTGAATAAAGATATCTTTAACTATAATGATAATTATTTATTGTTGACTAGTATTCACACCAAGGTACTGCACCTTTTAAAATTCTGGGGCCTCTTTAGAATTTTTTTTGTAAAGGGATTTAAAAAGCTTGTAAATATAAATATGAATATTCTTCAAAATATCAGACTCAGGACTTGATCTCCTGTGCTGAAAAACTGAAAATTAAACTTGATTCTGATATTTTTTCTAACTCTAAAAGTGGTTAATTTATGGCACAATGTTTGCATCTAAACTGTCATTTTCACAAACTGTCACAAGTGATGGAGAAAAGGTCTGTCACAGAATTGTACACATAATAGTTGATAACATAAAAGCAAGTATATTTTCTGTACAAATATTGAGTACAGCCATTACAATGAATACATAAATGTCTTCAGTTTTTTTTAACTTGTGTCACTAAGACATAAGAATGTATACCCTTTTATGACTGAGCCAGAAGTATTTTATATTATTCTATACTCTTATTGTACAGCTGGAGTTTTCACATACTATGCAAGATTTATACCCTTGCTGTGGTATTGTGTTTACAATCAAAGAAGTGTCTTCCAAAAGGTACCCGGAGAGCTAAAGTTATTGTTACTTACAGGTTAAAGAGAAAACCCGCCAACTCTGCATTGCTTTTCATCCCCTTGGTGAACTTTAGCTGTCGCCATCAAGGAAAAGAAATTCCAAGGTGGACTCTGGTTTTTGAATGAGCCCTGTTGGCTTGTCGTTTTGCTTCGCTGTACTTGTGTTTCTTCACTTCCGCCATTGCAGTAGCTAGCTACAAACGATCAGCTGACCCTGATCCTACCCCACAGGCTCTGTAGCCACACGCCATACAGAAAATAGTGTCATACCCAGAAACATCCTGAACACATCTTAAAGGAAGAAGAAATACAGGTGGACGTAACAACAGCACTGCTCTAAGTGGGATGCAAACCATCCACCAGGTGCAACACACCATGCTGCCCCTTACAGAGCTTTGACATAACACCATGAATGACTAAGACAAAAACAAGCAAAGAAAAGAACCAAGCAATATATCAATGAATTCACTTTTTTAATCAATGTGGTTGCATCCAGATCTACGGCCCCCTTCCGTGACTTTGGCCGGCAGGTGGACAGCTCCCTCCGTCAAATGCCAGATCAATCCCACAAGAGGGCTCTGTCAAAAGGCCCAGGACATTTGTCGGGATTATGAGCGCGGGGGAAAAGCCAATATGGCAGCAGCTGAGAGTCTGACTCAAAATGACAGGTGGGCAGTGGAGGATTGGGATACGTAAAATCTCCCATGGAACACCGTGGACATCTACCTCCTGGCATTCTCCTGTGTGGACTGGCACCTCAATGCTTCCATCAAGCCTGCAAGGTCATGCTTACATGGAGGGCTCAATTCACTTCCTCTGCCTGATGAGCGAAACTATGCCTTTTATGATTCACCAGGATCGACTGAGAGGTTGGCAGAGGCTTATATTAATAATGATAATAATGGATTGCATTCAGCTATGTTTCACAATCTCATAGTGATTTAAAGTGATGAGCAGAAGGTCACATCAACCACCAGCAATGTACAGCAGCCACCTGGCCAGCCAACTGTCGTTGAAGACTTACAGGTCACAGTATGACAGCTGACATCCGTCACAGAGTGATCTACAAGTTTTCAGTCAGTCTTCAGTTTCTAGCTGCTTGAACTAAATTTAATTTTGATAAAGTCGGAACTTGGCAAATTGAATGGAAATCGTGTCCAATTATGCGGTGTGAGATTTTCTAAAAAAATGTAAAAAGAGTTCCTCATTCACACTCAGATACTTGACAGTGCCCTTATCACAAACATACCATACAGAACCAAATCCTTGTTGTTGAGGTGGGGAAAAGACTTTGGCACAATAGATTCACCTGACTTCTAATCCAGTGGTGAATCATACTGTGGTAAGAAACATAAGAACAAGCACCTTTATCCCAATAACCTGTCATAAGTTCAGTGGAGTTGCAAGTGACACAATCATACCAACCAATTGGGACTCATTTCAAGTCAGCTTCCAGATCCATCAGCATTGGGACTTCGATCAGTCAGAATTTTAGCAACATGCGTGACCTTTTGGCTGACTAAATCAAACAAAACCATGTTTGAGGATGAAATGAGGCATTTCAGCTCATCTACATTCTGCAGTTTCCCTGCTGTCTTGCTGTCTAAAGAGTGTCATGGGTGGAATTAACAGTGGAAACAATACTTCCTGATACCAGTGTCAAAATGTACATTAACTCATTTCCAACAACCCCCCTATAATAATGAATAATACTACTGAAACCGTTACTTTTTTAGTCAGAATGTAGTTCAGTTGTACCCAGCTGTAAATTACAGCCAAGACAATCTTAAAACCAGCTTATAAATGTAGCTGGTCAAGTTGGTTTTAGCTTGTGTACCAGCCTGGTAGAGCTGGGCTGAGCTGGAGTACCAGCCTGGTCGAGCTGGGCTGAGCTGGTGTACCAGCCTGGTTGAGCTTGGCTGAGCTGGTCAAACTGATGAACCAGCTAGGTTAAGCTGGCTTGTGGTGGACCAGCATAGGTGAGCCGATCGACCAGCTTGGTAAATTTTGTTGGACCAGCTGGTTTGCTGGCATGCCTGTAGGAGTTGGCAACCAGCTTGCTTCAGCATGCTCATGAGTTAAGATGCTCAATTTAGTAAGTTCATCTCTAATTTGAAAAATATAGATTCAGGTTCTTTCCCTAGGTTAACTACAACCATGCAGTGGCGGTTTTAGACGTAGAACATTTGTTTACCTAATTAACCCCTTAAAGGTGCACTATGCAGGATTTTTAGCCTTGCTGTGGTCCTGTGTTTACAATCAAAGAAGTCTCATCCTCCATCCTAAACCCTGCCCACTCACCTCCAATGAGGGCAAAAAACACACATGAAGCAAAATGCATTTTTCTGCTCAGCACTGTTTATACATGTGGCCCCTGGTTGAGATCTGAAGTTTTAAAGAACAATTTTATTTAATTATAAATAATTATATGACTGTATCAAACCCATTTGCAAGCTGGTGATATCAGGCCTGCTTCCAGTTTTAAACCGTGGCAGTGAGAAATTCAACCGGTTCAGTGCCCAAAATGTCTGGCTGAAAAAATGGTGCACTTGTTCAGTATTTGGCTAACGTTATTCTGAATATTAATTTAGAACTGGGACGTATGAACTGTGTGTGGAATAATTAACATTAGCAGAATCTATCTTAGCTAGCTAATACCCTTGTAAAGTAAATTTTGACTTTTTCATGAAGATATTTGTATGGACATATTATTTATTTTCTCAAATAGAACGTAATATTACATCATTATTATTTCAATACAAAAGTTACCTGACTTTGGCCATCTAGCTAGATAGCTAAAGGTAACGTAACTTACAGGTCCAACGGAAAACACGGCAACTCCGCTTTTCAAACCCATGTAAAACTTCAGCTGTCACCATCCAAAGTGAATCCTAGATTGACTCCCTGTCGGCTTGTTGTTAGGCTTCGCTGTAGGCTAATTGTGCTTGTTCACGTCTGACATTGCAGTAGCCAACTGGCTACAAATGCTCAGCTGAAACCTGATGCCACCCCACAGGCTCTATAGCCACATGCACCCCTCCCCAACACAGAAAAGAGCGTCACGCCCAGAAACATCCAGAGCACATCTTAAATAAAAGAATAATAAACACAGGCAGAGGAGCAAGGTTTTGCCAATTATTTTTCCTGACAGAGATTGCCAGTGACTGAGCATGGTTATTTTATAATATTTTCTAGGTGAAAATCCTGCATAGTGCGCCTTTAACTAGAACCAGCCAGAATGGTTTAGTTTATTTGCATTCATTGCATTTTTTTATGGTGAAATTTTAAAATAAACTGGTCACATAATATACAGTTAGAATCGTGAGTTTCAACACTTTAAAATTCTATAAACTATTTTACGCTCACAATGTTATAGCGACAATGGTTCCTTATTACGGTTCCAAATGGACTCAGTGGGCCGTATCTTACACCCGGCACTAAGCAGCGTTAACCCAAACGCAAGTGTCTTTGCTATCTTACACCCGGCGCAGGGTTCATTATAGCCCCTAGCGCTCACGTCATTTAAATACCAAGTGATATTGCACCCATAGCAAGTCAACTGGGCGGGTTGGTCTTAAAATAACGAGTGGCCAGGATTATTTTTGGCGTATTGCTATCGTGAGCCAGCAGAAAGCCCTTGTGCTAAAACCACCACAAACCTGGTCTAAAGTCATGTCGCAGTTGTTTACATGTTACTTTAACGGCACATCTAAGTGCGTCTACATAGGTGTGTGCACAACGCGCGTACACCCTCCTGTATGTTACACACAGGGGCGCGCACAAGCATGACTAAAAATATCAAGATTACAATGTGAAATATTATTATGTCAGCTATATCAAAAAATGCATAATAATAAAAGGGTCCATAGGTCAAAGACCACATAGGCCTACCTGTCCCTCAGCGAAGGGGAATGCCGCATTAAATTGCTTTCAGCCCACTCCATCAACATCCAGGCGATGTGCGATGGTACGTGTAAGGTTACATGTATAGACTATTCGCAATTATCCAGGATCAAGCTATAACTTAGCCTATATTTGCCAATAATTCCTGTAATCTTCTGGGGGGACAATCTTCTGTTACGGGACAATGGCTATCCATTAAAAACTTTGCTGATAACACCTATATCAAGCCTAATGCGCAAATTGTCATTTATACGTAATGCGTGAATTGTCACCTGTCACAGCCATCTAGGCCTACAGCCTGTAAGTAAATAGAATGGTTTTGACTGAAAAAAGTTCAAAACCTTGTCCAGTGAATATTGCATTTATTGTTTTTCAAATAGCCTAGGCTACAGCGGATTCGCTGTGCATAAGGTTTTTTCGATAGCCTACGGTTAAAAAGCGGAGATAAATGTCACCATGTTAACTGAATTTGAACCTTATTCTTCGTCCTTCATATTTTTTAAATTACAGTGACAAGGTTTCCATACTCTCAGCTTATTAAAACCCCACTGATTTCAGCTGTTATTCCATAACTGAATAAAACGATTTTAAAGAGAACTAAGTGTCTAATTAGAAACAAAACTGCACGTTACACAATTAATTCACAATTACTTTTAACAAGTGAAGTGCCCGTTCAAAACGTGCCCGTTCGGAATGGGCCGATTGCTTGAATGGGTATTGCTGCTTGCAGATTTCTCGAGAACTGCTCATCCAATCAACTTCACATTTGACACTGCACTTCCTTGAGTCCTGAGCAATACACCTCGCGAATTTCAACTTCATACAGTGCGCTTTAACTTCATGCAGGAGCAGGTCTGTTTCCCCTGTCTGTTTCCCCTGCTGTAAATTTTCATGGTCTTCCGTGAAAGTGGATTGTTTTAAAGCATTACGCTACCAGTAATACAGGTTGGTCACATTTCCATAAGCAGGACATTATAAAACAAAGGAAAATATGCGTGAACCTATGGGTTACCAACCTGACAGCTTTATTGTATTTAGTGTCATCATTAAGGCAAAATAATGGTATTTATATTATTAATCAAAATTAGAATGCAGGTAATGAACTTCGGATGAAGCTTGAGCTTCGAGAACTCCATTAGAACATCCTCATGGAATTGATGTTTGACAATGCTTCATTGCATAATCATACAAAATCCGTTAAACAAGCAGGCTAATTTGGCATTTTCGGGCAAGACGGAAGCCATTGGTAACTTATACTCAGCTGTTGCAGGTGCTTTTAACAAAATTTAACTGCATATATTTTTTTAAATAACAGCCCTGTCGGGAATTACCGGGAACGAAGGTTACGAATAACTACGGTTCTATGAGTTCCGGATGACCATTAGGGTCGACAACTTATGAATGTACTTTCTCACAGCCGGTTGCATTTGAGACTATTATACCACCCACATCATGGCTATGAACTCCGCGTGACGACGTCACTTTCTCTATAAATAGAGGTCACGTCAATGCGGACGTCCTCAAAACCCTTCTCGCCCCTGAAAGGATCCCGAGTGACCATAACCCCCAATTAGTCATCCGGAACTTATAGAACCGTGGTTACAATCGTAACCTTCGTTTTATTTTGTTCAACGATTAGGGTTGACAACTTATGGATGAGCATGGGCAAGAAGTGCCTCAGTGCAAGAGAAACTGCTCATAGTTCGAGAACAGTGATGTGGTCCGACTGATGTACTCGCGACCACAATCCCTGAGCTGGTCGGTGTTGAGAGACAGCTCCCCAACTGGGGAGCGAAGCGTCCATTGTTAACACCATGCGCCGTGATGGTATAGTCACCATCCAGACCCCCTTTGTCAGAGAGCTGACTCGTCACCCTGGGTGGAGTAGCTGGCAAAACCTACGCGTGATTCAAGTGTCACGATCCCACTTGGGGTGCAGCGTCATGCTGTTCAACCACATTTGAAGCGGCCTGGCTGCAAGGCGCCTGGGAGGCATGACCACTGAGGCAGCCACAATCAGGCCCAGAAATCCATGAGAAACCCTAATTTCAAGGATCACGTTCACCTGGAACTGACGCATAACGTCGAGCACACAGGCTATGTGGTGGGGTGTCAAAGATGTCCTCATGCTCCTTGAATCGAGCAACAGTCTGATACTAGTGATGGACTGGCTCGGGACTAGCTGTCCTCTTGCCATAATTGACATTGATGTCCAGATATGTGCTACCATCTGGGCAGTGTGTCGGTACCTATCCGCTAATTGTGTCCAGGTACGGCAGAATTTTCACCCCCTTCAGCCAGAGCGGAGATAGAACAGCGCTCATACAACGGGTGAATACACAGGGGGAGGGGGGCCAGGGAAAGACCGAATGGGAGGACAGTGAATTTGTGAATTCAGATTAACTTGAAGCCAGCTTTACATTAATAAAATACAAAATAAATCTTTGAGACGCCCACTTGTTAAAATGAACACAAAAAGGCTTAAAAATGTACACAAAAATAATGGTGGGTCTGTGCTAAATTTTGTTTGTGATCTTTTTCATCACTTTTGGGTGTAGTCTTATTTTTAATCAAATATACGGACCGAGAGTAGGCTGTAGTCAAGTGACTGGTTGGTGCGCTGACTGTTCTCTTCAGTTCGGCGTTATTTTTTACTTGGTAACAAACACTTGGAAATTGTAGCGGAGTAAAAATAGCCTATCAATTTTATTTTGAAAATGTAGAGAAGTAAAAGTGAAAGTAAACAGAAAGATTACTTGAGTTAATTACAAAGTCGTCAAAACTACTTAAGTAGGCTACAATAACTTGGTTACTTTACAACACTGACAACAACGTTATATGATCACCCTCCTCGTTGATCCCCACCCAGTCCAATTTCCAGGACTCCACTGTCGAGCGCCTTTTTGTTTGGCGGTGGTGGGACCTTTGTTTATGTAACATTACATAAACTCTCCGACGGCTGATTTCGTGAATCTTAGCCTACGACGGAAGACTGACAGTGTCAGAAATTTCGGGCCAAATTCGTGCAGTGTGACCGCTGCTACGACCAGCTACGACCACAGACTGTGGAAGTTTCACGAACAACCAATAGGAGAACAGCAATGCATGACGTAAGAGACCGTGGGCCCTATCTTGGCGATCTTGGCGCTTGGTCTAAAGTCCATTTAGGGCGTGTCCAAGTCCACTTTTGCTATTTTAACGGCGTGTTTTTTGGGCGCTAAGCACGGCGCAGCGTGCAAGTGGGCTGAACCTAGTCTCTTCATTAATTATAGGTGTGTCTTGGGCGTGACATGCAATAAACCAATCAAAATGTCATATCCCATTCCCTTTAAAAGCCTGCTTTTCCACCTTGGCGGATTGCTTATATGATGGTGAAACAGACATGCTCGTGCGTGTTTAGTGCGATCAAGGAATAGGCTATATGGATCAATAGTAGCCTATGATAAATATTATTCGGACAAACCATTATGAGTTCCCGGTAATTCCTGACAGTGCTGTTATTCTACAAAATATATGCGGTTAAATTTAGTTAAAGGCACCTGCAACAGCTGAGAATAAGCTACCAATGGCTTCCGTCTCACCTTAGAAAACGCCAAATTAGCCTGCTTGTTTAACAAATTTCGTTTGATTATGCAATGAAGCAATGAACTCATGTTCAAGCTTCATCCGAAGTTCATTACCTGCATTCTAATTTTGATTAATAAAATAAATAACGTTATTTTACCTTAATGATGACAACAAATACAATAAAGCTGTCAGGTTGGCAACCCATAGGTTCACGCATATTTTCCCTTCTTTTATAATGTCCTGCTTATGGAAATGTGACCAACCAGTTTTACTGGTAGCGTAATGCTTTAAAACAATCCACTTTCCCAGGAAGACCGTTAAATGTGCGATTTACAGCAGGGGAAACAGACCTGCTCCTCTAAAGCGCACATGCAGATAATGGTATTTCAATTAATTGTGAATTAATTGTAACGTGCTGCAAATTTGTTTTCGTTTCTAATTAGACGCTTAGTTCTCTTTAAAATATTTTGTTCAGTTATGGAATAACAGGTGAAATCAACGGGGTTTTAATAAGCTGAGGGTATGGAAACCTTGTCACTGTAATTAAAAAAATATGAAGGACGAAGAATAACTAAGGTTAGAATTCAGTTAACATGGTGACATTTACGTATCTCCGTTTTTTAACCATAGGCATAGCGAATCCGCTGTAGCCTAGGCTATTTGAAAAACAATAAAAGCAATATTCACTGGACAAGGTTTTAAACTTTTTTCAGTCACAAACCATTCTATTTACTTACAGGCTGTATTCCTAGATAAACAGACCTGTATTGTAATGACATCTGAAGCGCATTTTCAAAACTCAAATGTCCGTTTATTGCAGTGCGCGAGTTTTCCATTGAATGACAATTCACGCATTAGGTGTAAATGACAATTCGCGCATTAGGCTTGATATAGGTGGTATCAGCTCCTTTTTAACGGATAGCCATTGTCCAGTACCATCGCACATCGCCTGGATGTTGATGGAGTGGGCTGAGAGCAATGTAATGGCATCGTTTCCCTTCGCTGAGGGAAAGGTATGTGGACCTATGGAACCTTTTATTATTATGCATTTTTGACATAGCCTACACAATAATAATATTTCGCATTGTGATCTAGATATTTTAGTCATGCTTGTGCGCGCCCTGTGTGTAACAGACAGGATGGTACGTGCGTTGTGCACACGCCTATGTAGACGCACTTACATGCGCCGTTAAAATAACATGTAAACAACTGCGACATGACTTTAGACCAGGTTTGTGGTGGTTCTAGCGCAAGCGCTTTCTGCTGGCTCAAGATAGCAATACGCCAGAAAGAATCCTGGTCACTCCTCGTCTTAAGACCAACACGCCCAGTTCACTTGTAATGGGCGCAAGAATACATGGTAGTTAAAGGACGTGAACGCAAGGCGTTATTATGAACCATGCGCCGGGTGTAAGATAGCAAAGACACTTGCGTTTGGGTTAGCGCCGCTTTGCGCCGGGTGTAAGATAGGGCCCCGTAACTCCTTTGTTTTCTATACCGTTTTGCTATCGCTGTCAATTCCCAAACCATTTTGCGTAGCTACCAAATAAACAGCCTTAAACTAAATTGAGAAACTCGTCACTAACAATGTAATATCATAAACGAAAGCGAAGAAAGGAATAATTTTTCGAATTACCTGCCTTTGAACACGACTCAAGCACAACTCTCACTTCGATAATTTCGCCCCGACTTGGATGAATGAATGCACGGCAAGCTGTGAGCAATGTTGCCAGATGCACGAAAACTCCCCATGAAAAATTCTCAAATTCCCCATTTTAAATGGACACACACACACACACACACACACACACACACACACACACACACACACACACACACACACACACACACACACACACACACACACACACACACACGAGTTCTCACAATTTGTCACCCATACCTACTTTTAAAACCACCCAAACTACGAATGAATCCCATACATTTTTATATAGCCTAAGACTTCCTATGATTTTGTTTAAGCACCCTACTATTCAGGGTTTTTCCCCACTTCTGGAAACCTTGGCTGTGACTCTCGTGAGAACAGACTGCTGCGCTCTAAAGCTATAACGTTACCTACTCTAAAGTTACGTAGCCTACTCTAGCTACAGTTACAAGAAATTTCATTAAAATGTTAAAAAGAAAAATTCAGAAGGGCATGTGGGATTCTTGCAAAGAGGCGAGAATGGTAGAGTTGTGGCAAACACAAGAATGCCTGTTTGATGTCTCGTCAGCTTCATATCATGACAGGGTCAAAAAGGAGGCGGCTTGGCGAGAAATAGCTGAGGAACTTCAGGTTAATTGTAAGTGATGTTACTTATCTTTACAACTTCACAATGTTGGTAATAAGCTAACGTTGGATAGTTTTTTTATTGGAAATGAAAACATGGAGGTATAATAACGGATATGACTACCATAAGCGCTATATCACCGAAAGATTGATGTCCATTTAAGGGCAGCTACGTAATTGGAGTTTCCCGCCTATTTGACAGTTGCAACGCTCCCTCAGAAACAAACGAAACATGCTAATAATTAGCCTGCTGCGTCGTCCCCATTGATTTACAATGCAATCTAGCCATTATTAAATTAGTTTAGCACATCAAATAGTCAAGTGAGGCTAAAATAAGTTGATTCCATCACAACGTATGATTTTTAGCCTTTTATTATTAACAAATAATTGTGTTTCACTGTATGAGTCTGGGATTCAAATTAAAAATTACTTTATTGGGGTAACGTCAACAGAGAAATTACCTGTTACCAAAGCTATAAATTAAGCAATAATTTAAACATAGCCGAATGATGAATAACACAAAACAGAAGAGGAGCAGAGAAAATCAATGCTATTGTATGCTGATAACTGTGTTGAGAATAACTATTGGACAATGTGATAATACAGATGAATAAATAAAAGTATTAATAGAGAACATAGGTCCAAAGAGTGGTGGTAGAAGGAGAGGTACAGGAGATGGCTGCTTGGGGAGAATTATTTGCCTGTATGATAATTAGATAGTATTTAATGCTTCACAGCGGGATAGGTACAAACCCGTGCAGCATCCCTGCGTACCCAGTATGGGAAACTACTGCACCCCAAACCAAGCGGTAGTGGAGCAAAGGACCTAACATTTAGGCAGAAGTGGATTCTGGCCCACTTGGAATTTCTGAAGCCTCATGTGCTACCTCGCCAGGCATTCAGTACACTCGATGTAAGTTGCATGTTGAATTAATTAAACACAGGATATAGGGAAGATTTTTTCCAAGTACAGATACATGATATTTCAATCTAATGTGGTGTGGATATTCAGTTTTGTACATATCATAAGAGCTTAGTAAATCTTTGACTTCAAAAAGTGTTTTCTATTATTTCTGCTTTCAGCTAGAACAAATTTCACTTTTGACAGCACTGATGATATGGAAGAAGAGAATGATGACCTAGTCCTAGAGGATCCTGCATCACCAGCATGCAACACCACAAGTAACCCCTCACCTCAAACCTCCTGTGCAGCAACACCTCAGTTTGCACAAGATGCATTACAGCAAGATAAAACTCCACAAAAGCTGGCCTAGGAGCCAGCAGAAACCAAGACAGAGGGAGGAGGAAAAGCTGGAATGAGAAAAAATTGATATTCTCAAGCAGGTTTCCAAAAATGCTTTCAGCAGTAGTGAAGACTCTGATGACATTTTTGGGAAACTTGTAGCCACTGAAATGCACCTCATTGCAGACCCTGTGGAGAAAATTCTCTATGACGCCCAAGACCGAGCCATGTCAAAGCAATCACTGCACATGCTGTATCCTGCAGGTTCCACACAGCCCATGTATAGCCCCTTTGGAGAGCGCATAGCACCACACCCTTTATTTAATTCACACCACACCCTTTATTTAATTCACCATCTTATCCTCCGCCCCTTCCTTCCCATCAGGTGTCTCCTTTCAGCCATCCTCCTCCCCCTCCCATGAGCTTTACAGAAATGCTCAATGACCCTTATGATACCCGGAGAGAGCGGGATAGTCAAAAAGAGTGAGCACTATAAGTGTTGAGCTCCCAGTGAGCCTGATATCTTTATAGTAAGTGATTGTTTTGAGTGAGAAACAGTTAAAGATAAATCAACAATAAAGACAATTAGGTTGAAACTTTAAACTGCATTTCTTACCATTGCTGATTGGGGCACTGCCAGCAGTTCAACCCAGTTTAAAGAATCAACCTAATTGTCTTTAATTAACTATTTCTCAATTAACACAATCAGTTACTATAAAGTTTTCAGGCTCAAGTTCAGGTATTTGCAAATGGTGGCCTAATGTTCCTGTAGGCTGTTGGCACCTTGTCTACAAATTTAACTCTAAAATGTATCCTGTTTAATTTAACTGATGTTTTTTTAAATAAAATCTCTGACCGTTTCTGATTTCCTTGTATTTATTTTGTCATAAAAGATGCATTACATAAACAGTAACACTGTAGGTAGTGAAAGTTTATTGATTGTGTCATGTGGTGTGACATGTGAGATGGGAGGAGCCAAACGCAGCAAGGGGAATCATTAAGCCCTTAGGCCACTAAGGCGGGATACCCGCAGATAAGGGAGGAGACAAGACAAGGAACACAAACACCACTACAACCGCTACTAACTGGCTCACTGTCAAACGCCAAGTAGAGCGCAAGGACAGGGATCAGAACAGCCAGAAATAATAAGCGCCCTGTCTCGGTAACGAGACAAAATAAGAACGGGCGAGTAGCGTAAAGACAAACATAAAACACAAACAAACACTGCAAAATAATACGATATAGTAATAGTGGAGGCGAAAGGAAACAGATCCAACGTTCCCAGGCTATTATCAAACTCGCGGTCACACACAAACGTGTCCACAGCATCGCCCAATCTTCCCCACAGGAAGACATGCGCCAAAAGACGAACCAGAACATGAGTCCCAAACAAATTCGTCAAACTCCATGAAAGGAGAAATGCGCCGAAAAGAACGAGCAGGACAGGCAGCACCGGACAATACCCGGCTAGAACAACGCGAGATTGATTGGAAATAAGCGCCCTGCCTCTCTATGAGGAAATGTAACGAGGCGAACAGGAACAGAGATTTAACGTTCCATGGCGGGATTAATAGGCTCGCAGTCCAAAACAGAAAACAAAGGGGTAAACACCCGATCTCCCAGGAGAGAGAAACATTTTACAGGTGAGCCGACGGAGCAACGTCGTCCCATAACTTTACAATCCATAGACTAACGCAAGCTTAAATTGGAACAACCGCCCTAGCCTCTCAGTAAGGAGAAATGTAACGAGGCGAACAGGAACAGAGATTAACGTTCCATGGCTATTTTAATAAAACACGCAGTCAAACACAAACACGTCCACAACATAGCCCAAGCTCCATAAACTAGGAGGCTAACACCCGGAGAACGAAACTAGAACAACAGTTCCCAACAAAATCGTCCCGCACAGGTAGTTAGGGAGTATAGGACGGCTGCAACAAAAGACCTACGCAAATTAATAGCACGACAGCCTCTCAATAAGGTGAAATGTAACGAGACAAACAGGAACTGAGATTTAAAGTTCCGAGGCTATTTTAAGAACACACGCAGTCAAACACAAACACGTCCACAACATAGCCCAAGCTCCATAAACTAGGAGGCTAACACCCGGAGAGAATCGTCCCACAGGTAGTTAGGGAGTATAGGACGGCTGCAACAAAAGACCTACGCAAACTTAATAGTACGACAGCCTCTCAAATACAAATAAAAACCCTGGCTCACAACAAAGGAGACGTAGTCCACGAGAAGGAGACCAAACAGGGAAATACGTACCAAGGCTACTTACTGGCTCACAGTAACACGGAATTGAGTAGAAGCAAAAGCGCCAGGTCTCTCAGTAAGAAAACCAAACAGGCGAAAATGGACCAGAGAAACTACTACTATACTTCTACGAGCTAAGAAACTAAATAGAAGCTAAACACCCGATCTCCCTATGGGAAGACGTGCCGAAGAGCGAGCAGAACTACAGTTCTGAACAGAATCGCCCAAAACTCCATACACGGAGGAAAAGCACTAACAGGGCAAAATAGAGCAGAGATATTACGGTCCCAAACTTCTACGAGAAATCAACTACCAAGCCAGTAAGAAATCAGCCCTGCCTCAACAGAGACGTTAAAAATAGGCGAGTAGCCAAAATGGTACGAGAACACACAACCAACAATACACCACAGTACAAAACAATAAACAATCAATGTCGAAGCCCCGAACGAAGGAAACTGTAGGCTTATATAACTCACAGGGAACCACGAACAGGTGAAACGCTAACCAGAAACTCCCCCAACTCAGCAGGGCGGAGCAAGCATCCACCAAAAGGGCAGCGCCCTCGCGTGGCCACCGAGGAAAACGACCGCATAGGACAACAGGGTCCAAAACCATGACAGATTGACAGATGTACATTGACAGAGATTGTAGCAGATTGATAAATACATGTTGATTGATTACAGTATAGATTGATAGATGAACACATTGAAAATAAAAAAAATAAAAATGTAACTACATTCACAGCATATTTTCCTGCCAAGACACTGACCCTGCTGGTGAGACAAAATAGGCCTTAAGAATATCCCGCTGTTCCTTGGCATCTTTGCAGGGATTTATTGCATGGCTGGCAGACACAGAGTGGAGGGATGTATCATTCCGCCAGCTGCCTGGGATGATCTGGTGGTCGGCATCTTCCATATCAATAAGTGCAGGGGGAATGTATGTGTCGGAGGCGTGTACTCGCAGGTAGTTGTGCAGGGTAATAGCAGCCAGGGTAATCATTGACACTGCCTCTGGATCCATGTTAATGATGGACTGGAATACTCGCCATCTATTGGCAAGTATTCCAAATGCATTCTCTACCACGCGTCTTGCTCTTGACAACCTGTAATTGTGCACACGCTGATCATGGTTGAGGTTCCTGAAAAGGTATGGCTTCATTAAATCTGTACGGAGAGGGTAAGCCTCATCCGCAACAAACATGAAGGGCATCTCAACTTCTGTGCCTGGCAGTGGCTCAGCTGGAGGAACATTCAATAGCTTTCTGTCCATTGCCTCTCTAAGGTCTGAGTGGGCGAAGAGGCCTGCATCAGACACTCTTCCCTGTGTGCCAACATGGGCATACAGAAACCTATATTGAGCATCGACAACAGCCATCAGCAGGACAGAGAAACGGGACTTGTAGTTCCTGAATGTGCTGCCACTGTTGCCCGGAGTGAGGATAGTAATATGTTTCCCATCAATTGCACCCAAGCAATGAGGGAATTGCCACCTGTCCTCAAAGCCCTTAGCCACCTCTCTCCACTCAGCCTCTGTTGTTGGAGTCTAGAAAGACAAAGACCAGGACAGAAATTGATCATGCATCTAAAATGCGTACATGATGCAGAAATGTAACCATTGAGCATAAGCAGGTCAAAAATATGTACTTTCCTAAACATTAGAATCAGTAGCGGAGCAAAGGGGGAGGGGGTTGTCTATTATATATACGCATATTATATATACAGATCCTTTCCAAAAAATTAGAATATCATGGAAAAGTTGTTTTTTTTCCATAATTCCATTCAAAAAGTGAAACTTTCATAGATTATAGATTCATTACACACAAAGTGAAATATTTCTAGCCTTTTTGTTTCATTTTTCATAATTTTGGCTTACAGCCAAAACCCCCAAAACAGTATTTCAAGAAATTAGAATAGTGTGTCGAAAATCAGCATTTACTTCAGAGAATGAATGGAGTGGCTTGACTCGAGGAATCCGACAGTTGTAGCCCATGTCCCGGATACGTCTGTACGTGGTGGTTTTTGAAGCACTGACTCCAGCCTCAGTCCACTCCCTCTGCATCTCCGCCAAATTTTGGAATCGTCTTTGCTTGACAATCCGCTGAAGCCTACGGTCATCTCTTTTGCTTGTGCACCTTCTCCTGCCACATTTTTCCCTTCCACTAAACTTTCTATTTATATGCTTGGACACTGCACTCTGTGAACAGCCAGCCTCCTTAGCGATGACCTTTTGTGGTTTACCCATCTTCTGGAGGGTGTCAATGATGGTCTTCTGGCCAATTGTTAAGTCTGCAGTCTTCCCCATACTGAACCAAACTGAGATAAACTTTGCAGGTGTTTTGAGTAAATTAGATGATAGTGTGACACTCAGTGTAAAACATTCATTCTCTGAAATAACTGAAGTAAATGCTGATTTTCGACACACTATTCTAATTTCTTGAAATACTGTTTTGGGGGTTTTCTGGAGCTGTAAGCCAAAATTATGAAAAATGAAACAAATAAAGGCTAGAAATATTTCACTTTGTGTGTAATGAATCTATAATCTATGAAAGTTTCACTTTTTGAATGGAATTATGGAAAAAAACAACTTTTCCATGATATTCTAATTTTTTGGATAGGATCTGTATATATATAGTGCCCTCCACTATTATTGGCACCCCTGGTAAAGATGAGTAAAAAGGGTTATAAAAATTCACCGTTTGGTGAATTATCTTAATGTCACACTGAAAAAATTAGAAAGATCCAACCTTTAATTGAAGTAAATTTATTATGAGAAAAAAAATCCCTCATCAAGAAATAATTATTTTTAACAAAACCACGTTGGCCACAATTATTGGCACCCCTGCATTTATATATAGAATAAAGTAATAATTTTTAATATTTGGTCGCATATCCTTTGCATGCCATGACCTCCTGATGTCTATGACCCAAAAACATCAAAAGACTCTTGATATCTTATTTTCTGGTACTCTTACAAGCGATACTATAACATCTCTGCATTTGAATTGATCTCTATGGGAATTGGGGGGTGGGACTAGATTTAGCTGTAAATTATGCTGGAATAGTATGGAATACATGGTTGGTAAAATGGCTGTAAGTCATCAAGGTTCTGAGGTATCAAACGAGCCTCAAACCATCACTCTGGTGCCAGATATGGATGTTTCACTTTAAGGGTTGTTTCTCCTGACAAATTTTCCTGTTGAACTCTATGGAAAAATAAGTCAGTAGAAGAAACCCTTCAAGATATCCATCCGTATCTACTGTATTTCTGAGTCTTTTGAGGAGGGATTTTTTTTAAACTATTCTATAGGCCTAATGATTTTTGTCTTCTGCAACTTTTACTTGTGTTTTTGTATATGTGCAGATGCCAGGTATCTGTATATTTGCTGCGTATACAGATACCCTTATGAAACCCTTGCTCCGCCACTGATTAGATTGCAATCTTTATTTAGTAAATAGCCTGGTACATTGGACTATTCAACAGAAATGACAGACTTACCTTCATGTAGTCATCTTTAAGGACAAGGTACAACGCCTCACATGTCTCCTTAACAATTTGTCCAACAGTGCTTCTCCCAATACGAAACTGGAAACTATGTGAGGCAAATGTCTCTCCTGTAGAATACGAAAATTCTTACATGCTGAGAGTTCCTGCAATTTTTGGTCTATTATTACAATGACAAATGTCTAAGCTATTTTAACCATTCTTACCAGTAGCTAAGAATCGAAGTGTTACTGACAGTCTCTCCCTGACACTGATTGCCTTTCTCAGGTGAGTGTCTCTCCTTGTTAAATAGGGGGCTACCAATCCCAGCAGGTGCTTGAATTCCTCAACATTCACGCATAGAAGATCCCTAAATCCACTCTTATCATCAATCTGTAAAAGAGAAAATATATTACTGTTTTGCTGTACTCTGCTATTAATATTTTCCTCTGTCATGTCATAAAGCTTATTGTATTGAAAGAGAGAGAGAGAGAGAGAGAGATGATTGATTGAGAGATGGGTCAGAGGCAAATATTCAATTCAAATTTAGATGCTAAAACTATAGCCTACTCCATCGCTTGACACATTTGATAGCTACATTTCATGTGACAAAAGGCTCGGTTGTCGCTATGACAACAAGACACCAAACGCAGTTAGCAGCGTCTGATTACATTAATTAGGCTACGTGTCAGATAAAAACAAATGGAACAAAACACACTCATAACTATGAATTGTAGTAAGCTAGTCCTTCTGGCTAAAATGCATAACACTAAGTTCATGTATAGGCTACGTATAACTTCTTCTTTAAATCAGTTTTATCAACATGGTTCAGAGACGAATTGACAAGATTGTTATCAGAATTGATTGTGGAAAAATAACGTTACCTCGAGTTCGCTCTGGAGAATTGGCAGTCCATAATGTCCTCTTCTACCCAACCACAATCGGCTCCAAATTCTTCACCGCCTTCTCTTTTTTTTAAGCTTTTCAAGGCAAAACATTGCCACGGTTACACCAATTGATTGTTTCTGTTTGGGTACCATCTTCAAATTCTGCGCATGGACGTCAGATGACACAACTACTGTAACCGTAGGATAGAATCTTTGAACTTATTATAGAACGCTTTGGATCTTATCGCACAGTCTGACTACAGCAAAGACAATAGATTATCGTGGCTGCATCGCACAGTCTGACATGCAACAATCGTAAAGGACGGCAGAAATCGCACAGTGTATACCCGGCCATTACAGAAGAGACCAGGATTATGCCTGTAGTCAAATAGGTTCAAGAGCAGTAACCATTTTATTTTTGGGCATGTGTTCAAAAAAGGTGGTGCTAGAGGGGATTTAACTTAAAGCACAAGTACGCAACTTTTCTTTAGAAATATATTAGGGAACGGTCACGCTTAGTTGGTAGCAATCATAGAAAGAATTGTTGTGATAGAAATCCAGAACCATACACTGTTTATACCCTCAAATTCTGCATTCTAAAATCGGCCCAAATTTCTGTTTTCAAAACAAAGTGACGCAAACCAATCAAAGAGATAGGCTGATTGCACGTTCCCGACGAGGTCTGCGGAAGCAGTGGGGTGGGGCTGTGCCTCTTTCTCTCTGGGCAGGGCCAAGGGATGTCTTTGAAATTTGAAAAACAAATGTGAAAGTTGCGTACTCCAGCTTTAAGTATATTCAGTGGCACAAAATATGCACATATGACAGTTTAGGCTTTATTGCCAGAAACATATCAATCCCAAAACAAAGCAAAGTAAATTTAGTCATACTTGTGCCACATATTAATAATTCACAGAGCGTATGGTCACATTTGGAAATACTGTACAACATTAAATTTATATGATGATCAAAATACATCAAACATATACAGGTTATAGATCTGGGGCCGGTTGCACCAACAGGGCGTAAGCCTGGTCTTAAGTTAAATCGGTCGTAACTTTCTGGGCGTAACTTTAAGACCGTTGCACCAACTGGTCGTAAACACTATTTTCACTAAGACCGGGCGTAAATTCTACGCCTACCCGAGAGCAGGCGTAAATCTAATTTTAGAACGTTTCTATGGTTACGGATGTAAATAATAACATAGTTCATCGAAATGGCGCGCCTGGTCTATCATATCACTTTCAATGAAAGTGTCATCGCTCGGAGTAGATGTGGCATAAACACCCCCCTCTGTAGGCTGTTGGCAGTCACTGCTGTCCACTCCAACCAGGCCAGTGAAAGTTGGGGAATCCTCGCCAAACACATCAACAATGATGTCACTGTAGATGGATATTTTCGGTGGGGGACCCCCGCCCGTTGGATGACTTTTACGGGCTGACACGTCCTTTCTCGCCTTACTAACAAGGTCCTTCCACTTTTTTCTGACGTCCTCTACAGTTCGCTGTCCCCCCGAATCCGTAAGTTGGTTTATTGCATCTGTTATTGTTTTCCACGTTGACTGTTTTTTTTATTATTTGTAATAACATTGCTATGTTTAGCCGTCAGTGTCGTTTTATGCTGGCTATACATTTCAATTAATTTTCTAATTTCACTATCAGTAAAGTTGCTTTTTCTTTTTTTTTGGTCCATTGTTTGAGGTTAGCAGGTTAACGTTAGCAGATTAGCCGGCAATATTTTACCCGCGCATAGCAACGCGAACAATTTTGCTTAGCAACGGACGCTACTTAGCAACTGTTATGTTTTCACATGGACGCGCACTACTACGACTGGTCTTAGTTGCGCCTAGGCGTAACTTTGGTTGGTGCAACGGGCGTAAAGTCCTCTCTAAACATGGGTCTTAGCTACGACCTATTTAGCAGTTAAGACCGTCTTAGTTAAGCCCTGTTGGTGCAACCGGCTCCTGGTTATGCTATGAACAATTTGCAGTCAATTTGGCCATGAAAACACATCTTTTGGAGCTTAGAATGCCTTTTTTGGCTGATTTTGAAATGAATCACATCTTGAGTGGCTCATTTACACATATTTAGCACATATGAGTTCTGTGCATTTTATAATTCTTTGCATGTATTATTTTTGTAGGCAAAAAATGCTACTTAGCTGTGGCATTTTGAACATTGACCATACATTTTGCAAGTAAATATGGAGGTGTTGTCTTGACTGTTATCCCCTGATAACAGTCAAGACAACACATTGACCATACATTTTCCAAGTAAATATGGAGGTGTTGTCTAGACTGTTATCAGGGGCGTTTCTAGGACCTGAAAACATCCGGGGCTTAGCCCAATACATCTGGGGTTTTCCTCGGGGGGCATTCTGGTCTTTCCTCCTGGTCCATTCTGGTGTTTCCTCTATTTCTGTCTTTTTTTCATGTCCTCTCTTGTTGATCGACTTTTCCATCTCTAACATAACAATTCTGAGTAGGATGACCCAGTGAGTCACTTTTGTAAGGTACAACATACTCTTGGTCTGCCTAATTGCAAATTTCAAATTCCTTTCCAGGATACAGATATGAACACTAGTGTTTTGGTATCAACAATAGTGATTATAAGGCCACAATTAAAATGTTTATCTCATCAAAATAACTTTGCCGTCTGTGCTACCCGAAAACCATTAAATAAACTTAAACATTAAGACAACATACTCTGCCTAATGAAAAAAAAATATTTTGACATTGCTTCCCTTTAAATTCATATAATGTTCTTCATTTGATTAAACTATGACAATTATTTTATACTGTTAAAGACTGACAAGACATTACATTATAATCTCAAGGCTGACTGTATTACTAAGCAATTCATAGTATTCGATCGCAGACTACATCTTGGTGGCAAACAACAGGTGACTGTAATCAAATAGCAGGTGATTATCGTTAAATGACAAGCATGGCCAAATGAGCTGTGGCCTTGCACCGCATTGTACGGCAAAACACATAATGAGAATAGATTCAAGATTCAAGATGTTTATTGTCACACCAGTTTCATACTGTGTACAAAACTGTGTGAAAAGCTTCAGCCAAGAGGCTCCAGTAACATAAAGTGATAAAAAGTGGGGGGGGGGGGGGGGGGGGGGAGTGATACTTTATGTTACCTACGAATGTAGTGCCGGCACTGGTCGACTACAACAACAAAGAAGAGCAACAAGTTGCAATGGCCACGTTCGCTCCGCCGCCGTACTTCCACAGAGAATATAGGTCAGCACAAAGTAAATGATTCGATAGTTTGACCTCAAAAATTATGGTATAAACACTCAAAATAACCCAGATAGACTGTCGTCGTATTTTATTTGCTTTGGGTGCACTGTGGAGTGTTTAAGTGCATTTGGTAGTGGATGCTACCGGTTACCATAGAGTTGCGCTAGCATTAGCAACATGTGTATGTCCAAAAGAAGGGACAGCATGGAATTAGCTGAACATGGTTTCCATCAATCAACTACATCATGGGTAAGTCGTAATTGAGACATTATGTCCAAAATTCCAAACTATCCCTTTAAGCTCTCCACTCCATTTTGTGAGGGAATATAATATTAATAGTTCCAACTAAGTGTGTTAGGGAGGTATGTGTGTAGAACAGGGGTGTCAAGATCCGGTCCTGGAGGGCCGCAGTGTCTGCTGGTTTTTGGTGCGTTTAAGCACAAGTGATTAATTTAAGTCACTAATTGGCTAAGAAGTCCACACACCTTGTTCTCAATGCTTTAACTGGGTGCTGATTGAAAGGAAACCACAAATACCTGTAGACACTGCGGCCCTCCAGGACTGGAGTTTGACACCCCTGGTGTAGAAGGATAGTGAACCACCTGTCCATCAGAAAGAGGATGAGTAGGCCTAAAAATAACCAGAATTTACGTTTAGCTGTGCTAGCTTGCTAATATTAATGCATTCATGTTATCTGCCATTGTCATGGTTATTAGCAGCCTCTGCTGTTTCTGCTTTCGGTTTTCTTTTTGGCGTCGTTGGGACGCTCTATCTGATTTTTTCCACCTCCGTTCCGGTGTTTGAATCTCGCCCGGCAATTATTCCTTTCACCTGTTTTGGATTTCCTGCCTATTATAAATAGCTTCGATATTGTCTTTGTTATGTTGGCAATGAAGTCAGTAAGGTATAGGAAATTTGGTCGCTGAATTTCTGGTTCGTACAAATAAGAAACGCAGCAAGTCCGGTTAGAGAATTAAGATTAGATTGGTTTTCTCTTTTCTTTTCTATTCTTTTCCTTCACTCGTTTTATCAAGTTTTTCTTTGTTTCTCTACCTCTTGTTAGGCCTAATTATTTAGTGCGTGAGGTTTGGTTTATTCTCGCTGTTTATCGAGATCGCCTCAGTTTTTGAGGTTGCTTTGTTTTGCCTTGTGCTAGGGAAGTTTTGCTCCCGATCCTGTGTTATCTCCGTCCTGGTGCGGTTTCTTCTGCTTTGTGGCATATCTTTCTAGATACACTTTTAGAAATTCTTATCGGTCGTGTTTGGTTCTCTGAACCTTACACTCCCCCTCACAGCCATGTGGGGAAAAACAACCTCTTTCTGCATAATCGCTTTTTAGATGTGTTTTAAATTGTTGGCCTATTTCTTTGTTACCTTTTCTTCTCCTCTGAAAAAAAGCCAAGAAGACTCATTTGTTTTTTACTTTTTGGAAGTACAGTGCTTGTGTAGCGCTTTAATGCGCCCCCAATAACAATTGAAAGTACAACTAAAGTTCCGCTCTGCTACAGTACATTAAAATCAGCTCCTGGGCAGAGCAGCACAAACCTTTTACGGGCCAAAACATTTGGGGCTTGAACCCCGAATGATCGGCGTAACGACGCCCATAACTGTTATTGAGATGTAATGTACTTGTTGAATGTACTTGACCTCAACTCCAGCTGTTCCACCTAGCTCTAGCTGGTCACCAGGTGCCAGCTGTTGTCACAAACCCAGCTCTTGCTGGTTGCCAGATTCCAATGCTAGCTGGTCACCAGCTACCAACGAGCTTATTCAGCTACCAACTTTTTCACAAACCTAGCTCAAGCTGGTCACCATACCAGTTACCATGTTTCACAAACCTAGCTCTAGCTGGTCACCAGCCAGCAGCTCTAGCTACTGGGCACCAGCTACCAATGACCATGTTTCACAAACCTAGCTCTAGCTGGTCACCAGCCAGCAGCTCTAGCTGGTCACCAGCTACCAACTACCAGCTACTATCTTTTATAAACCAATTATAGTCAGTCACTAGCTACCAGCTCTGGCTGGTCACCATCTACCATGCAGCTTTAGCTGGTCACCAGCTACTAACTACCAGCTACCATGTTTCACAAACCTAGCTCTAGCTAATAATGCTGGTTACCAGCTACCAGCATAAGCTGTTTTTTTCCAGCAGGGTCTTCAACATGCTGCTTGTTCATGGATGTTTTTTCAACCCAAGACTGATCTGAAAATATAATGTCAACCAATAGCAAGGGCTGTTTTAATCGTTAGGATTGCTGCGTGAACTATATTTTCTCTGCAGCAGCTATGCTGTTCCAGCGCTGGTTGAATGAAATGTATCATGTCATGCACAATTTTGTCTGTCTTTTCAATGAGCGGCACTCTCATTCTTTATTGTTTGTTTTAGCCAATCAAAGGGCAAATGATCACGGACTGGAGATATGTTGAATCAGACTGATCCAGAACTTCTTGGATTCAATCAACATTTGTTGTTTTTTGAACTTTTGCACCCAACAATATGCAAGTAAATTATTTTTTTCCATCACAAACACAGTTTGGTGCGTTCAGCAGTCACCAAAATTTATGAAAAGGTTTTTGCATTATAAAAATGAACACTTGTATTTAATTGAGAGTGTACGTTAAGGATAAATGCTTATTACAATCCCTTAAATGAGCAGCATGGTCCACTGAGTACATATAAGGCATAAAGAAAAGCACAAATGATGAATGTTGAAACAAAGCTGTTTAAATGATCAGTTTAAACAGTTTGCGGTTATGAAAACAGTACATGTGAATGACAAATTTAAAAACCATCCCATATATACAACTTTTCCTTTCATTGAATGGCTTTTCCAGCCTTATTTTTTTTTTCCAGCAGCGGTCCAATATTCTACCCTTTTCAAATCGTGCCAAAAGCTGCATCTTGAACTGTGAATGGCTGTTGCAGGCTGCCTCCTACTGATGTAATGATCTTCTGGACCTATTCCAGTCAGATTTAACAGCTACACACAGCACTGGAACAGCCCCAGAGAAGATAGTTGATGATCTACTCTTGACTTTTGATACAGGGTCTGTTAAAATCGTCTATCTTCCACCAGACCCAAACACTGTACTGCAAAGTGTTAATCATGTTGCCTTTTTTACAGAAAATAAACGTAGGCGTTGTTGGCTCTTCCCCTGTTTTGCTCAAGGTCTGAGTCTGTCTGGCCTGAAACTATTTGTTATCCTTGGCAAGTGTACATCTGATGTTGCCCCAGTTACCCAGAGTGTCCCTCAGGGCTCCATCTTGGGACCTCTATTATTTACTGCATACATGTTCCTTCATGGCTACGTAATCCATCACCAGGGTCTGAGCGTTCGGTTCCCATCTATTCAGAAGCTGTGCTGAGCTGCTTGCAACAATATGCAGCTTAAATGGGGTGTAACAATACCTGGGAGAAGTGCACACTTAATTGTTTTGTTGGGTCACGGCTTTTGATAAAAGATAAAAGCATTTAAAAATGAAACCCAATAGCACAAGTATAGCCTAAAGCCTACATAATGTCCAAAAATCTGTAAAATAAAATAAATAAAAAAACTGGCTGCTGTACTGTGTGACTTTCTTTTGTTCAAGGTAGGGCAAACAGCTGTGAAACAAACTAGATTCCATTTATTACAGTATCTCCGAAAAACAGCTTAGACTAAAGTTTCCCTTGAATGACTGCACTGTCACAAAATGGTCGTCAGTGGCCGTCCATCGCCGAAACACAATTTTCTCATCCTGCACTTCAGAACTACCACAACGGGCCAGAGAAACACACTTACAAGAGGCAGATGTCTTACCTTCAGTTATCAGTTGCATCCTAAATGTGAATAATGTCTGACCACAAAAGGAGAATTAGATGTGTTCCAGACATGACTTTTTCTGTAAGGCCAAGGACAACCTTGACTGTGACAACCAAGCCAATTTGTAAGATTTGTATGCGCAAAATACTAACCTACAAAGACAGGGATTATACTTGCTTATAATTTGGCATACATGTGTGGAAAAACATGGGGAAATTAATTGTACTTATCTCATCTCATGTGAAACACCATGACCAACCAAATGAAATACTTTGCTTACGGGCAGCAGTGTTTGCATTGCGGTAGAAAAACTTGACTTAGAATCCTGAGTGAGTCGCTGTGGTTGTACCCTTAAGTGAGCTAGATAACCTGCCCGCTTCAGCAGTATCTCTTCCGTTGAATATGGAATACTGTAGGTCAGATTTTGAGAGCAATTTCCTCTACCGGCCTAACAATAATGCCAATATGTTTAATCTGTGCCCTTTTCTGTGTATGTATGCATTTAAAAGAGAACTGGGGGGGGGGGGGGGGGGTTATCATTGGATGTTTTATTAGATGTTTTGATCAGGATTCTGCATTCAAATGTACACATATTTTCCCCCATTAACTTATATCAGTCTGTTAATTATTTAGAAATAACATACACACACTAAGAAGATAAATTAAAGTAAAATAAGATCATAAGTGAAGACAGAAATTAATTTAAAAAATCAACGTTTCTTGCACTACTAGGTGTTTCAAAGCAGATTATTAGCTGGATGCTGTTTTGACCTTGATTTTAAGAGCCAGGATTTTGGCACTCACCTTTCTGTCCGTCCCCACACTGTGATTATCCCGCAGAGTCTGAAAGATAACCAGAGCGCAGAATATGGCTTGCCCCACCTCTCTCTCTGTCTTTTTCTCTCGTCTTCCTCTCCATTACCCTACCACTTCACTAACAGAACAAAAGCGGTGAGCATACGTTCACTCCCACCTTTGTTCCCCCTGAATTCTCATTATTATCCTTTTTTACACTCCAAATTGCCCTAAACGATGATTGGATTTAAATAAGAAAAGGCGCATCAAAGGAATTACATCTGATCTTTCGATGTGCGAGACCATGCGGTCGTGGTTTTGAATAGTTGAAGCGTTAAAGTAGGGGTTGGTTCTGAAAGGTTTTTTTTCACATGAAATGTCTTTTCAGAATGAAAAGGCCGTATGGTGACAAAAAGTGCTCACACCACAAGTGTTGTTAACAGAATTTAATAGTCCAATATCCTGGTTGTGTCCTGTATGCATTTAGCCCAACAAGACAGGATAGAATATTATTAACTCCTTGAGCTATGCAAAATAAAGCCCATAATGCTGTGTAATTTTGGTAGCTGTCTTAAACATGGCATACTACTAGCCAACCTATTACATAACACTTGTAATATATTTGAACGCATTTTGTAAAATGCTCTGTAGACATTATGACATCATTATGACCTTTGCCATAAACTGTAATACTGTCAGGACTGTTTATGATAGGTGTTATGTATTTCTTATGACGGTGTTACGTAAGATTAATAGTGAGTAGTCCCTGTCCAGTTCTTTAATTGACCTGACCTCCGTTTGTTAATAACGGGGTAACTAATGAGGTTGCAGATAACAAAACCTCAGGGGTGTTTCACTGTACACATCTGTTCAGGTTTAGGTTCATGCAAACGGTCACTGTGAGAACATGACTATAGACCAATGTAACAATGTTTTTATTCTATTCCCTTCCATTAAATTATATTCTATCCTAATTATGATTGACTCGCATGGTCCAATGACCGCCTGCCAACATTTTGTATTGTGCATAATTGTGATCGCCTTAATGGGCCTTGCTGTTGGATGTTGACTTGGATTGCTTGTCTCCAGTCCGATGCAGTTAATGATGGGACTTAGACAGACATCTTATGCCTTGTGATGATACTAATCAGCACGATAATGACAGACCGGCTCATCTTACAGTCTCCTTGTGACAGCGTTGACACATGTATTGAGATGGATGTGATTAATTTGACCACGTGTATTTGAGGTGCAAGTACAGTGGCCTGTACCAGTGGTGTGAGTAGTCAATCATTCCAACCTTGAGACTAATTGTTACCTGTTCGAAGAGCCCTTTCTCCTCCTCCTATCTCTCTCTCTCATTTTCTGTCTGTCTTTGACAGCACAAATCCAAGTATAAGTATAAAATAAAAATAATACTATAAGGATAATAGAATGACAATAGAATCATTGGTGCTTGGCCCCCAAATAATAATAATTAGAATTGTAATGTAATGGATAAAACTGAAAGAAGAAAAGATAAGTATTTTATTCAACAGATATTTCGACTTGACACAGGAAGTTGTTCTGGGAAAAATTACTTACTATTAAACTGTCAACATCATTTTCAGGAATAAAGAGTTGGAATCAAGATGACTATTCATCTACCCTTTACAATATTGTATCTTTTCCTGCTGGAGGAAGGAGCACCACATATCCATAAATGCTTCACTAAACTACAGTGCATTGTAAAGGTTAAGCTTTTTGGGCTCCGTATTTGCTCAGACTGAAACGGTACCTGTTGAAGGTCAATGGCCTTATAGCAGGAGTTGCTCTTCCGTCAGTGTACTCATCAGCGTGAATGACATGCACACCCAGGCGTAAAGAGACCTAAAGGCCAACACATACATGCGTCCTCACAAACACACATGAGCAGAGGTCAGGGGATGCCAGGGAAAAAAGATGTTTTCATCATTTCAGCAGATGAGAGAAAAGGAAAGTCAATAGAACTCTCTCACCGTGATATTAAGCAAATGAGCCGCGACCTTTGATATATCTGGAGAAAGTCGATGGCGTATTGACAGCACAGGCTCTTGTTGCTAGCTGATCCCCCCCCTTTCTCTGAGTCAACACCGGGAATACGCAGAGCCAGAAAATATTGCATGTGTGAAACAAAGGAAGTGACAAAGCAACGGGCCATGAAAAATACCCTAATTTTAATCCCAATCAATATTCAAAGCCTACAAAGGATCACAGCTCTCAAACTCTTAGGGAAGGTACCTATCCTGAATTGCTTTGGTAAACATCCAAATATGTATATAAATGGATAATACTGCATGTGTAAGGTAAGCTGTGTTTGCTACTCTGGATAGAAGTATATACATAATTATAACTAGAAGGCTATTTACTTAGTTTAAGAATTGACTGGTGATAAGGTTGGTTTTGGCATCCAGGAGTGGGGGGGGGGGGGGGGGGGGGGGGGGGGAAACCTTGTAGCCAATCCTGAATTTGACAAGGAGCCAGTGCAAATTATAATGCAAAGGGGTGATCTGGCCAGGTAAAAATCAAGGCTGCTGAATATTTGACATGCTGTAACAGATTTATAACCATTCTGTAGACCACACTATTACAATAGCTCAGCCTCAGAGTAATAACTGCGCACAAGAAACGGACGACCACCACAACAAGCGTTATGTGCTCTTAAAGCAAACTATCAGTGCGGCTAGGTTGAATTTAGGCTGCAGATTTGAATATTGTTCCTTCCATTAGGTTCTCGATTTTCAATTCATTCTGTGAAATATGCACTTCCATCTGGTATCTTCATACTGATCTTTTATTCTTCTTCTCATTTTAAAATCATACCTTCAAGACAAAGCCTATCATCACTAACTCATTATAGATGGACATAGGGGACTAGGCATTTCAACACCTAGTATGCCTTTGTGTGATCTATGTGATCCACAGTGATTCCGAGATATAGAAGAGAAACTCTCCTGGTACATCTTTTTGTTTATATCTCAGACTTTCTTCCACACTGCAAGCAAATGGAGTTCCCTGGAACTGTTCCTTCCAGTTCCATACTTTTGTCGAATCGATCTTGATTCGACTTGGGATTTCTGTTCTTGAAAAAAAAGGTATATAGATGCTGAACGTACCCTAATAACTTCAACTTCCCTCCTGGGTGACACTGTGGCCAATTATACTCTGCCCCACAGGGCCGTGTATACAGGCATGGTTAGGATGTGGATTGTAGAGTGCATCATTGCACGAAGAACAAGAGCCCAAACTAAATGCAGCACTCACGAGGCCAAAGCATTTTGAAGCACGACCCTGTGCACTGGCTAAAGAAAAACAGTCAGGCTAACCACTGCAATAAATCCTTGGCGCAAGTTACATTTTAGTAAGCAGTAAAGCAAACATGTTCTAAATTGCAGCAGAATTAATTGTTTCTGCGGACACTGCCTCATCACAGCAGCAAACAGTGAAAACACCGATCTCCGCACGGGGAAGAATTGAAACGCAGGCTCTCGAGTGGTTATTTGGCTCGTAAATTAGGCCTTGATCGTATCACAGATAAGCTCAGAGCTCAGAGCAGAGGCTTAAAGAACCCGATTCGCAGTTCAATAAGCTGATAAATAATTTAACAGGGGTTCTGGGAGATCACCAGGCGGGACACAAGTGAAGTATGGGTCACAGCATTCCGTCACAGGCCGTGGTGTAGAGATTTCAGATGGCAGATGCCACAAATTATATTGTGTGCATGGTATTCACTGACCTTTACTGAAAGATCTGAAGACACATGCACACCCACATGCATACACACAATGTACAAACACATATACATGCACACACACATAAATGCATTTACTTACACATGCGACCTAACACATACACTCACCCATACGCATACACACATGCATTCAATAACACACACAGAAACATATGAACCTAGGAGGCTGTGTGGCAAAATCTCAAGAGTGGCTGGTTCTCAACCAATATAGTAGAGAAATGTAGGAGACCCGCACACTGCTGCATAAAAATGGATAAAATCCAGAGACTTGTCACAAAAATATACATTTATTTAAAGTGCAAGGTGCTCAAAAACCATCAGCGTCTCAACCCATACACAAATTCCGCTGTGTGGCTGAGGGTTCGATTCCCTGCCTTGGCACTTTCTGTACTGTGATCCCATCTCAATCTGTAACCCATTCTGCATTTTTTCAAGTCTGAATAAAGTGAAAAATACATAAGGGGAATGCACTGTCCGTTCTCCACACACACACACATACACACGCACACACACATTGCCCTTGGCCCTATTTGTTTTTATAGCTGATGCAGTATATTTTTTTCCCCTGAATAGGTATTGCGGAGGATACTGGATCACATTGGTTTCCTGTTACGATAATTAACCCAAACTGCCCATGTTTTGCTTGATCTTCAGCAGATTGTGAGATATGCTGACTGCAGGCCCTGGCGCCTTCCCGCATTCCCCTTTTCTTCAGAGTGTCCGGAGGGAAACGTTATCAAGTGTTGGGTACAGATTTGTCAATTAGAGATTGTGACCTTCAAGCTCTGTGCACCTCCATTGTATTTGTGTGTCAAATGGGAATCAAACGTATGCATGCAAATTTACATCTGAGAGTGACTGAACAACTGAAATCCAATGCACATTAAGTAATGTCTATATGTATATCAGTCAGTAGACACAACGGATGTATCATTAAAATGTCCATTAATTAAGACGATGCCATTCGCTCAATTTTATGTTGAAAAGAACCTGAATTTTTGTCCCACTGACTGAGTCTTCTGATTAGTGCAGTCTTCCTGATCAATACCCTCCCAAATTATTGAGCGCCTGTCAGCTATGTGGTGGTAACCTTGGGTCAAAGGGAAAAAAATAAGGAGGTCATTTTCAAAAGGGAAGGCGGAAAATCCTGAAATCTCTATGATTTACTGATTTACACTTTTCAAAAGGTACCGTCAGCCGTCTGAATAGAGACCTCGCATTGAACCTAGTAATGGATGCCAGATCCCATTTGATCTGATGCAATTGTTTTAGAGGTGTACATAATGCATTGCGATGTCTTCGTGGATCTTTCTCAAGATCAAATCGACGCTCTTCCGCTGAAAGGGGGTGTGGCGGGGTCAAACATCCCGGATTCCCCGGCAAATAAATGATCTGCTGGGAGCCCATGACTTTTTAATCACATCTCTTTCCATTTGTCGCCCATAAAAGGCACATAGAGCCCCCCCGCCACCCCCTCCTGAAGTGCACTTGCTTAGCTTCGCAGCAAATCAGAATAATTTTCCTTGTCTTGGATTAGAGCCAGCAACCTGAAGGAATGTGCCTTTTATATATATAATAATAAATAAATATATATAAACGTCCGTAACATTTGGGACAAAGACATATGTATGCTTGATTTGGCTTTGTTATCCACAATTTTAGATTTGTAATCAAGCAGTTGACATGGGGTTAAAGTTCAGATTCCCAGCTTTTATTAAAGGGTATTTTTATACATTTTGGTTTCACTATGTATAAATTAGAGCACTTTTTATACATAGCCCCCAATTTCATATAATGTTCAGGACATATTAATTTTACTGTATGTAAACAAAAGTACGTTTTGTTTTGTACTTTGTCACATATCATCTGCATGCAATGACTGCTTGAAGTATTTGACCCATAGACATCAACAGGTGGTGAGTATCTTCTCTGGTGATACTCTGCCAGGACTGTACTGCCTTCATCTCCAGCTTGTTTCAGGAGCTTGTTGCCTTAAGTGTACTCTTCAGCATAGGAATCGCATTTTCAATTGGATTTAGATCGGGTGACTGACTTAGCCAGTCAAGAATTTTCCAGTTTTGCCTTTGAAAACCTCCTTTGTTGCTTTAGGAGTATGTTTGGGATCGCTGGCTTGCTGTAGGATGAAGCGCCGTCCAATGAGTTTGGAGGCATTTGCTTAAACTTGAGCAGGTAAGATATTTCTGTACACTTCAGAATTCATTCTGCTGCTGCTATCAACAGTTAATCAACAGTGTTCTGATTCGGCAATAGCCATTGGGCTGTGTAGTACGCACTGTCTCTCTGCTCGGCTGCTGTCCTTTCATTTCAGCAGTCAGCGTCGTGAAAAGAACACCCAGGCTGATAGCCCAAAAAGTACATTTTCTTTCTCAGTTATCATAGTGGAGCACTGCGCTCTGTCATTACCCAAAATTTCCAGCGCAAAATTACAACACATAAACAACGTGGTTGATGTGTGCCAACTCTGCTAGTTAAAGCTAGCTACCTAGCTTCTGTCAGTGCTATTAATATTGAGATTAGGAGGGGTGAGGCGATGCATCTATTCTGCCATATTGCGTCATGGCATGGGCTGCAGCTGATTGTAGGTGCAGACATGTTGTACACTAAACAAGAAAATATACAGTATTTATGGGGTTTTTTAGCCAGTGGAAATGTTCAGTTTTGTACTACAACAAAAAAATGTATAAAACGTTAAGACAGCCAAACCTTTGCATGCTGGATCAAAATCACACTTTCGTTTGCTGGTCGCTAGTTATAACTAGCTATATGTTTTTAATGAGGTGGTCTAACATTAGCTAGTTATAATCACTGCTCACAATTCAGAAATATGTTGTCATTTTCAAAGTGCTAAAATGCTATTTGTGACACCACCCTAGTGATCATAACAATGAGTAATGAAAATAACACTGTGAACCATTTCTCCTCAGCTGTACCTTCTATGGTAGGACACGCTCTTGTCTGAGTTAACTTATGTATAGGTTATAGACAGTCACTGTACAAAATGTATGGCTGATGACTTTGGGTGATGTGGATCCTCATCTGGTGTGTAAATTATTATGAGGTGTATTAATTTTTAGCAGTCCCTCTGCTGTTACTTCCATGGACAAGGGTTAATAGTGTGCTTTTGACTCATCCTTGCAGTATCCTCTGAGAATATTGTGGAAGTAAGGCTATCACTACTGGGTTTGTAGTGACCTACAGTATGTCTGTCTATTTCCATTACTTTTACAAGTCAGCGTGTCAACTGTACGTGTGTGTGTGTGGCAATAGTTAGACAACAATTAATTGTTTGGTCAGCATAGGTATTGCTATGATGCCATCACTTTTGCCCTTTTTTTGGTTTGTCTATGAAACAATGGAAATGTCTGTTTGCCATGAACAATGGGAATTGAAGGAAAGAACAGTCAATACACTATTATAGGTTACAAATATCTAGTGGTCTCAGTGTGCATGGTGGCCTGGGTAAGATTCCTGGCCTGAATTATTGTCCCAGTCCGGATCTGCTCTGTCCACTTGACAGGAAACACTCTTTCACCTCCCATCATACATTGAATTTATCAGAAAAGAAGTTGTGAACAATTCATACATACTGCATACTTATGAGTTGTTCTTATAGTACTTGGTTTCTTTTCTTCAGGGGGTGACACCCCTACTACCATACTAACTCAAACCCTCTTACACTGAGTGAGGTTATGATTATGACCGCCACCTTGTTCCATTCAAACGATGCAAAGACCAAGAAGATTCCAAAGAAAATGGGACACCCATGTTTATGGCAGGTATGACACATCTTTAGAGAGAAAAACAGTATAGTTGCCTGTTCGAGGCAATGTTATGTCATTAGCTGACTGTGACTTGGGGTCCATGGTGGTAGAACACAGTTGGTCTCAACATGCCAATCAGCAAGTTATTTGGATTACTGATGCAGTAAACCCTCCCACCAATGCACCGGGTGCCCATATGAAGACCAGATTGGAGGAAGCTCTCCTGTAGTGTCCTGTGTGGAAAACAGTCAGCGGCTAATAGATTCATCAGAGTGCACATGCTTCAGCTGCAGTGCTTCCTCCAGGAGACAGAGGGCGACGCTGCAAGAAAGAAAAAGGAAACTGGCAAAACAGTTTTGACAAGAACCATGACCAATTGTTTTTCTGGATTATGGGTGCGTCCCAATAGTCGAAAAAAACACCCTTCCTTCCTCCACTACCACCTCCTCTACTCCGTGCCCCGGAAACGGATCTTTGTGTTTTAATCTGATGTCGCTGATTACATCTTAATTACGTATTAATGGTTACATATTAATTAATATCTCGACGCAAACCGCAATGTCAGGTACATTGTATACTGTACATGCAAATACTTGTACTCGAAACGTTCAGACAGTTTTGCATACTTCCAGGTAGGAGAGGAGTGGTAGTGGGGGAGTGGAGGAAGGGAGGTGGGGAGTGAAGAATATTGGGACGCAGCCTATGTGTCTTCTGCTATGCCTCTTGAAGGGAAAGCATCATATCCAACAGGAACAACTGGAAAACAAAGTTTGAAGCTTTAGACCTCCATTAATAGGTATTGTATGTACGAGAACAACAAGGTACCTGCACTCAATTTTGCCAGAAGGCATTTTAGCATATGGAACTCTTCCTATTCCATCTGTATTCTGCTAAGACAAGAAATAATGTGTTTAGGCCTGAGCCTGCAGCTTCCCACTGTTATTACATTGTTGTCAGTTGTTATAATCAAACATCCTGGGGTATTGGTGACATGCTAATATTGTCTGTGAAAAAAAGCAGGACTGGAACCCATTCTCTCCCAGTCACATCAATGGATTTCTGACACAAAGGAGCAATTTGGTAATCAGAAAAAAGGGCAATGCATGAATTTTAAACGACAATTCCATCCGCTCCTGAATAATTTATTTCTGGAGGTAATCGCATGCATTTAAAAATAAGAAATACATCTTGCAGCTCAGTTCTGTAGGTAAATGAGAAAATGGTATATATTTTTCTGCTAAAAAGAAACACAAAAAATTCTGTTCACCTCAATTTTATACACAATAGCAATTTTGAGTGCTTGACACTGGTAGTCTGTGAGTAAAATAAAGTGTTAATTTCTTTATCTTCTTTTTGATTTATTTATTTTTACTTTTTCTCTTTTGCATTTTTATTAATATATTTAATAATTAATATATTTATTGCATACTTATGAAGATATCTGATTAAATTGTAATACTGCTTTTTGCCTAATAGCAATCTTGGAACTGGCCTTTGTGCTTGCCATGACAGCATTCATTCAATAGCTCTATTTTACATAGAAAAACTTTATTTCCCACTTTTTATGGGTATCATAAAAGGTAGATATATATTATACCTATATAATCTTATAGATTAATAACTGATAACATTAAAGGCTTTTTAAAGGAATGTCCACTTGTCTCAGAAAAACTACAATGTTGAATAGGATTCTGTTCTTCCAGGGGTTTTAGAAATTTTCTGTTTGTTTTTAGAGGGTTCTGCTCCACAAATAAGCACGACGGGCTTCATTCTTAACCAGCACACCTTAAACAACTTAACTTTTGCTCGCTTCCATACACAGCACTGTCGGTTTGGTGGTGGCTGAAATTAATTAAATGTTGTGCAAAAGCAACACATTAAAAAAATAAAATAAAAAGGAAAACAAAAAACAATGTTCATTGTGGTACGCTTGATTAAATAACTGAAATACTGTGTCATGAAGTTGGGTGATGACAAAATGCTGATTTGACTTTTACAGCCATATATCATGTGCTGACAGATCTGCAAAAAGTAATGTGCTGCATATTTATCATACCAAAACTACCTCATGAATATTCATACCTAGAAGCCAAAAAGACACAGATGTGCAACATGAATACTCCCTAAGTGTCAGTATTCTGATACGCATTTTGGTATTCTGTAAGAATTTGTTGGTTTGGAGAAAGTCTTCAGACATACTTGAGTTAGTAGACAGTCACAAATACAGCATGATTTTAAGCCATTTTCTCTTCCTCTAAGATATCTGTTTTAAATGATAGTCCGTGCTGCTGAAAGTGCCAGAAATTATCAGTACAAACTGATGATCTGTAAGAACTATTTTCATATTTACAAACAGCGATTTTTATGAGATTCCATTTGATGTGAGCACTACCCGACTAACCACTCAGCTCTAATAATAATATTATTTATGACAAATTATGGTATTCTGGTAACAGTACTTGACTCTCCACGCCAAAGGTAGGTGTTATTTTTTACACAGAAGGGAAGCAAATAATCAGATCAACAGCATATAATAAGAAATTACAAATTCCAAAAGGAGAGAAACCAACCCTCGATTTCTGGTAAAGTTTGACATTTTTAACAAGCAGATGTGTCAAAATGAAAGGGTTCCAAAGTTTTCAAATAATTTTCACCCTTGCTTTTACTGTATATCCTGCCTTTAACCATCACCTTCACAGGGAAAAGCTCAACTCACCCACCACCAATGTATATCACCCACCCAGGTGATGCATTGGCAGCCATTTTACACCAGAATGTCCATCACACATCATGATCTTGGAGGAGAGAGTTATTAAGCCAATTAAACTGGATGGATAATTATGTGGCCTTATTGAAACACCTGGGTTGGGTATTTAGCTGCATCTGGGTGCATTTTTCTTCATGTAAAAATGTGTGCACACACCAGAAAGTGGAACTTTCAGGTCCCTATTATTAAGGACGATCACAATCTCCCTATGAGATAGTCTCTAGGCCACCGTGATTTATCTTTTTTATTTTCTGAACATTACCTATTTTAAATAATGACAGATAGACTGTGACAGATATCTGTGATGTCATAACTAATAACTCAACGAAGTGATTTATCATTTATAATTCACTTCAGTGAGGCACTTACTGCCTCAGAATGAATTGGAATATTTAAGCAAACAGATATATGCCCATGGCGTTTAAATAAATAATATCGAATCCCATGAGTCCCACGTCGAAAAGAGTGCTACCCTGTGTACAAGTCTGATTCACCAGATACCAATGTGGTTCTTGCATTTTTTATGCTCTTACCATCCATTAACAATGTTTTGAGCCAACTTCATATACTTGAAGGTACGGTTATTCAAATTGTTTAAGCTGGGTTGGACAAGTTATTTATTTTATTTATTTATTTAAACTTTTCTGAGGGTAAAGCGTATGCATTTCCTCCTATGACCCTACAAATGGCTGCAGATATTATTTTTATTTTTTTTTGGAAAGCAGATTTTGATTTTTCTCTAACCGGCTACCAAATCCCACCAAAGGGACGTATTCACTTACTAAACACAGTGTGTATGAGCTGGATGTCTTGGCACAGCCTACCGTACAATCTTGATTGAACGTAATGAGTGTATTTCTGCATACGGTCCCATGTGGAATAAATAGACCAAGTATTACCAACCCGACAACTGCCTACATAATTTTTCCCTCATGTATATCCCTCAAAAGTACAGGAACAGAAAAAAAGTAAAAAAAGAAGGTTGTTCTTTGTGCCAAGGTTCTTAAACCACCTTTCAGCATTTTTATATAAAGACACCCCCCCCCCACCTCCCTCCCCTCTTTTCTCCTAGCATCGGGAATCTTCGGCTCTGTTTTGAAATGCTAATGACGTGTGGCAGTGAAAGCCTTAAATTAGGGTGCACTCAGACGAATCCCGACTCATGTTCAAGAGCAGAGCGTTTCCCAACCCCCCTCTCCTCTTGCCCCTCCCCTGGCTCTTTGTGCAAAGGGTAATGGGCGCAGATGTTCTTCTGGGCCCTTGTAGGACCACTTCCCCTAATCACCGCCTTGCATGCAGGCAGACTGCACCTGCCTCAGCGGCCGCCCGGCCTGATGGCCTTTGAGATCTCGACGTGCTTTTCAGGGCCTGATTGCTTTAGACGTGGCTGTGGGGGCGGAGAGAGGTGCAGGCAGGGGGCGGGGTTTTGTCGTTTTTGGTGCACCCCAGCTGGAGAGCGTGCGGAACAAACCTCGATTCTGGCACTCACGGAGCATGTGCAGGGACCGATTTGGGGGAGGGGGGAGGGCGATATAGATATAGGAGAACGTAAGAAAGAAAGAACGGGCGGGGGGTTTGGGAAATTAGGGGCTGTAACGGGGCTTGTCTCTTGATGTGCGGAGGGATTGCTTGCTCCCTCCCTGCTTCTCTGAAATTCCGGGCTCAGGCCTTGCAGGAAAAAAACAGTGCTTTGTCTCTAATCCCAAATAGCGCAACCCGTGCAGGATGAAGTGCCACCAGCGGCCTGCAAAATAATGTAGCGCATGATGCAAAACAGCATGTTTACAAGATTTTGGACTGTTTCAGAAATCTAGCTGGATAAATGCTGTAAAAAGGAATTCTGTGTAAATCCACTTTATCAAGGGTATCTGTCAAGTGCGTAATAACAGTTTTGGGCTATGATTTAATGAACATTCCACATGCAAATAAGGAAAACATTTTAACACTTGATAAAAGGGGATAGTTTCTTTGGTTGCTTGATATTTGACAAGCCTGCTGAGATCTGTGAAGTATTACTGTAGGTCAGGGATTCCCAAACATTTTAATCTCAAGGCCTACTAAAATGACCACGCTGCGGTTAATGTTTATCCATCTTCAGTCAACCACCACTACAGACTCGTAATACAGTGGCAATTTAATACTCTCATACAAGGAAACCCACTTAAATCACAATGTCATTGCATTATCAATCTAATTAAGACATGTAGCTATTTAGTGCAGTGTAAATATTTAATAATTGCAATGTTTGCAAGATTACCAAGGTTCTTTAAACCAGGTTGGGAAGCAGGTTTTCTGCTCCCCACGCCGTGAGAAGATTACGCTGGTAGTCATAGAGGATGAAATTTCACATGGTCTGCAGTTTTTTGCGGAGCAGGTGACTGATAGCAATCGAAGCACAGTCATTGTGCATCTATGCTGAGCTATATGGTCTGCAGCCTTCAGAGCCCTAGAGTAAGCTGTTGACCCATTTTGGAAGTAAATAATTGATTATTGCCTCGACTTCTGCTGTAAAGGAATCGGGGGTTGGTTCACAATTAAAATGCACCGTCATGTTCTTTTCCGCCTCCCCTTCGCTCTTTGCGCAACGCTTCCCTCAGACGCCAGCGGGGCCATGGCTCGCAGGGGAGACAGCCGCCGCTTTTTGGAAAAGGCCGTCCGGTTCGCGAGTGAGGAGCAACGTGCTGTCGGGTGATGTGTTTTGACAGTTTTATGGTTGAAGCCGAGCTTTTAGCACGTCTTCCCTGTGGGTGCTGTGTACCGTAACCTGAATGATAGCTTCGGCCTTGGCCCAGCTCACTTAACTATGGTAAACACTGTTGGAGTCGGGGGGTGTACTGCTGTGTAAGGTGACGGGGTGGGGGCAGGGTTCATAGCGCGCCAGTATTTCACAAGCCACATATTTAATTTTGCAAACATGTTGAACCCAGTGTTCTTACATACAAGCTTCCTGCATGTCAGTGGTAGAGGTGAGTGACTGAAAGCGTGTCGTTCCCCTCGGATTTGACCCCACTGAAGGAGGTGTTGAGACTGTGAACATAGGTGCCTGGACCAGGTTTAAAACCTCCACTTTCTTCTAGACATCCATCTGTACTAAAGTAAATGAAAACCAAGAGAAAAAAATTATAAGAACGTTTTTTTAATGTGTAGATTACATGTGTCAGATGTTCATACTGCTGCTGCTACTACTTCTACTATACATAATAAATAATAATAATAACAAAAATCATCATCATCATCAGATCCTAATGTACATTTTGTCACCTGCCACTGAAATTTGAAAAGAGATGTTTAATGCCGGATGTACAATATTTCAAGAAAACACCAGCAATATAAATTCACGTTACACCTTTTAAGTGCTTATAACCTATGGTATAACCTTGAAGTGCTTTTGAGTACGGTATCCTGCAGCACTGTGTTCACTCTCATGCTGGTCCCGTAACAAGCACAGGAAAGAAAAATAAATACAGTCAAGCAGGCAATACTTAATCTTTCAACATCCTGAATTATTAAACGCATGGGCCAAGCAGATGAAGCTGCGAGATCGCAGTCAGCTGTTTGATTGCTATTGTCTCTACCTTTGCATTCTTAATCATGGCCCCCGTGACTGACATAAATCGCCATGGGGCTTGCACCTCCATATTTTGTCCATCAAAGACAAATGTGAATGGACAGTAAGGCTTGGATTCGATCAACATTTGTCCTTAACTTTGATTTACTCGGGTGACACTGCTTTGTTCGCAAGTACAGTTTGGCAAGTTTGTTCGCTAAATTCTCCCAGCTGTGTCAGTGAAGAAAAACTCAACTTCAATCCAGACCTAATTTCTGTTTGCCACACTCTCGAAACAGATGTATTAAAAACAACACATATCATGCCATTTTTAACACACTTCTGTATCTAGTTAACATTTTAAGGACAATTAATTTGCAAAACAAAGTACTTTTCAACAGTCTGTGATTTTAAAAAGTCTCCCTTTTAAATACATAAATTGCGTAATCTGACACAAAATGTGTTGAAAGTAACATAAAAGTAGTAACACAAAAAGTGTGTTACATAAATGCATCCTTCTTGAGTGCATGGTTCCTTTGTAGAAGACATAAATAGATGGCAAAGAAATCACACGCTTCATTCTTTGACCATGGATGTCGACATAAGCCCTATTCGGACGGGATAAGTTTTCAGGACAATGTCTGTAAAGTAATTATTATCACAGGACATCTGTAATGTTAACGGCCGATTCGGACGGGATAAAGTATCTCCGTAATCAGCATCTAGAATTACAGAGATGGGAGTGTCTACTCCATGTTGTCGTCACACCGAAAATGTTCCCCACGAGTCATACAACGTTACACATCCTATCTTCACTGCAAACTGATTGCTTCTGGTAGAAAATCGCTGTCAGGGAGCAACTGAAAAGATGCAGGTGCCCAAAAAAAAAAACTACGTGGAGACAATGTTGGCATGGCAAACATGTCCACAGAAACCGTGAGGAATCCTGCATTACACCTCTTTATTAACGTTAGCTTGAAAAAAACAGTGTTAGGCCATAACATGTATGTAGCTAGGCTAAAGCTGCCACAAGCGTTGCCCCACTGTAGCCTACTTTTGAGCCTGTTTTTTTTATTTTTTTATTTTTTTGCTCTTTGTCTTCTTATTTAATGTAACGTTACATTAATTTAGAGGTCGGCCAATAGGCTAGTTGTGGCTGGCACTTGGACCGAAGAGAGCACAACCAAAGGCGTCCTCGAGTGCTTACGTGAAAAACCAGGAGAAAAGACTGGGGAAAACTAATTTCTCACAGGAAATAACAGAATTTTACCAGACATGTCAATTCGCACGGGATTGCTTTAACCTGGGGTAATTTTTACCGGACATTTAACAGTAGGTAAAAGACTCCGGAATTAAAAGTTACGGACATGGCAGATTCAGACGGGACTAAAATAGCGGAGCTCCTCCGGTAATTATTACATTACCCCACCTCCCCCTGTAAAACTTATCCCGTCCGAATAGGGCTATAGTAGGTAGATCTGAATTGAAACTAAATTCAGGCTTTCAATAAATTGATCTCTTGTTGATCCATATCGGATCTAGGAATCGCCACATTTTTCAGGACAGAAATCTGCAGTGTGTGACATGCTTGATAATAACAGCAGCGGTAGCAATAATGGTAAAATCCATGGTCAGAGAGGTCCAGAAAAAAAGAACCGGCATATAAATCAATAAATGACCTAAAGTATATTCTTGTGGAGGCAGAGTGAGAGAGCTAAGTGCATGGGTTTCATTCTCAAAGCCAAAATCACATGAAATCTGACAGAAATACATTTTTCCATATTATATCAATTTATTCTCCTCTCACCTTAAAGTAATCCTTCCTGGTTAAGATAATGTACACAGCATCCCTTAAGTAAGGAAAATATAAGCTATTGTCAAAGAACCCTCAATGCTTATCGTTAAATATCTCCAATGTTAGGGATGCACTTAACCCTCTTACTCAGAGATCTGACAAAATAAGTTATGATCATGCATAAACCTCTATGACTCTATAATCCATCTGTGTAAAGTGTTCATTCCACAGTGGATTTTTTTTTACTGTCCACCAATAGTATAGTAGTTACTGTAGAATAAAAAAAATAAAAACATAGAGGCCAATATATCTTGCTGGAGATGAATAATAATGGTTGCAAAAATATAGCAGCAAATTAACATTCTCAAAGGGCTTTACAGTGAAGTGGGAGGGGAGTTAAAGATACTCTATTAAGAGACTGGGTAAAGCAGAGGTGACTCTTCATCAGACCTTTCCACCGTGGACACCTAGTCAGGAATTTAGACAATGTTGTCCTTAAATTTCACTTTGAAGAATGAGTTTTTATCTTCACAAAGAGTCTGGCAAGTTCAGCTATTCGCAACATTAACTCACCACGTGGCTACAGGGAATATCTCAACCCTATCTCAGTAATATTACTGAAAAAATTCATATTATATGTTAAATTCATATACAGGAATAAAACATATTTTCAGGTGTAAAGTTAACATCCTGAGAAGACATATTGAAACTGTATGACTGTGCGTGTTTGTGTGATTTCTCAGCGCAGTATTGAGTAGAAAATCTGCAAAAGTAATTTCCACACTAAATTGATATTGAGTGTCCCATTTCTTTCTAAGTCCAATAAATGAATAACTGTTGGTAATTATTTGACTAGTGCATTTCTCTCAGCTCATCCCTTATCCATCACTAAATTAAGAATAGATTAAAATCAATACGCTTCCTGTTTTTTTCCCCCCAGTCTTGAGATGCTGCCACTGTCGCTTGATTGGAGACCTGTGCTTGTATAACAGCTATTGATATTTCCCTGGAATATTCCCTTTCATCACCAACACAGAAGTCTCTCTCTCTCTCTCTCTCTCGGAAGACACTGTCAGTCTGTGACAAAACACGTTTGCACTCGTTCTTATCAGTCACCGCTGGGAAAATAAATGCGCAGACGTGAGAGAGAAAGAGAAAAAAACGCTAACCGCGCTGATAATGTCTCCATTGAAGCCGAAGCCGTTATTTCAGTTTTATCTGTAAACGTGCCCTCCCCAGCTGCCCTATCCTGACCTTGGTCGGAGCCATTGGGCAAATACTTATTAAAAATACAAATAAACGGCTGAAACATAGGAGCGAATCTGGCGGCTGGGGGACCGCTCCTAACGAGAGAGGCCGCTTGTCGGCAAACATTTGCGCAGCTTTATCAGGGCGGTGGCGGGGGCAGGGGGCCAGACGGGGGTGCCTTTGCCAGCCCTCGTAGCAGCTGTATCCTCACAGGTTTCAGAGCAGCGAGAGAAGCCCTGAAGGGCTTATGTTCATGGTGGAGAGAGAGGATTATTAATGTCATTATTTATCACAAATTATTTACAACCATTTTATAATATATTCATTATTCGCTATTGCTACGGTTTCTGCTATTATTCGCGTTTAACATTTATTTGTGCTCATTGCACTACAATGTTTTTAACAAATTATTTGCTTTGGAAATATGTAATAGAGTCCCACGAGAAATGACTGTCTGAATCTGAATCTTGATCAACATTCCTGAAATTTACCAATGGATTATTGTGTGTATGTTCCTGAATTTGAGGGGAAAAAAACACTCCAGAAGGCAGTCATCTTGATCTCATCTTCTCAATCCAGGTTTAAGTTTAGGGCTGGGTCATACATGGTACAGTATTTCTCCTTCAAGCAGCAGTGTAGTGACCATAGTAGGGAAGGCAAATGCTAGAGGTCTTTCCCAACTTTACTGGAATGAGTTTAACAGTATAATTGGAAATATGGTTTCATTTAAAAAAAGAAAATAAATAATAATAATAAGGGTGTAGTATAACCATCTGCTGATGTTTGAATTTGAGCATCTGTGTACAAATCCATCTTAATTGCTCTGATTGATTTCTTGCACGGCTCGCACTTGCTTCCTTTCATTTTTGGATAATGACTGGTGACAGCTTTGCTTTACTTCACACGGAAGCTCAAAACGATCCTTGAATTTCAATCTCCTGCATTCGCATTGGCTGGAGAAGTAAAAGGCTGGCTGCTAACAGCGCACCATGATTATATGCGTAGAATGTGGATAGGACTACTTCTGTTCAGGGCCAACAATGGGACAGACCAGCCTGGTTTCATGAGCTGGCATCCTGGTTACCCACAGCCAGCTAACATTTTTTGCTTCCCAGGAATAAATAATAACCATAAGCAACATCTGAAAACCTTTTTTGGTGACTTATTATCAGAACAATAAATACATTATATGACTGTTTAGAGAATATTCTTGTCCTAACATTATCTCACAACTGAATGAGAATCTAAACAATGGGACTCTAACATTATTGTAGTATGTTCTCTGATGTGCTTGCAACTTAAAACTCTTTGGACGAATTTAGGTGCTTTCGTTCTTGCAGGAACCCCAGTTCGACCGGGACAAACTAGTACACGTAACTTCACAGCCCACTCTGACCTCCGTGAGGGGGTTGCAACGTTTGCAATAATAACTCTGATGACAATTTGTTTACCCTCATCTAAGCCTGGCAATAAATCAAATGCAAGGAGGACCATCTGGTGCACAGGACATGCATGAAACATAAAAAGCAGGCCGTTTCACCAGGGGTTACACCCTGACCGTGTGGGAAACATCAGCGCTTTAATGTCAAGGACTTGCTGTTTAGACATTTACAGCACATTTAATTCAACATATGTGTGCACTTTTTTTGTCTTTCAGCTTGATTTCTGTAGTGTGATTTTTGTGTTCTTCCAGTTGTTTTGAAGCACTGAGGACTAGATCAATAATGTATATTACTATTGCTAATTAACGAAGTGATTGATGTTCATAAAACGCATTGCGGCTGACCTGCGTGCGTCGGGTGCACAGGCGTCCGATGCAGCTCCTCTGCCTGTGCAGATCAGTTAGTGGACTACAGAGTGTAAGGGAGAAGCCATCTGCATGCATTCTTGCTAACGTGCTTCTCCTGAATTGAGGACACTGCAGCGATGGAGTGGGACTAAACCAGGATTGGCAATGGCAAATTAGGAGAAAATAAAAATAGAATGGAAGGTTTAAGACATTGTAAATTAAAGCAAAAACTTTGGAATTACACTTAATGTAGCTGATGAATTGGCATATCAGAGACAGAGAGAAAGAAAAAAGAGACAGAATGAGAGAAAGCACAAAGGTGAAATATCCAACAAAAGTGAGAGAGGCATCTGTCATTGATCTTATCCCTTGGCTTGCCACTCTTTGCAGAGTCACCACTGCTTTGATTAGTGTTACTGAGTTTGCCCTTCACAATGAGCTCACTGCAAAAATATTCAAATTATCTTTAGTCAGGAGGGGCTGACTTTGGTTCAATCTGTTGTTCTTTGAGTGAACTATCATGTCTTGGCAGATGTCGTATATGCCATGCCACAGGCAAGTCACGTGTCAGACTCCAGCCCAGACCTGAGGAAGTGGTGGTTACACAGTTCAGCCAACAGATGGCAGTGCAGCCAGCAAAGACTTCAGTGCAATTTTATGGAAGAAATAAGAAATTATGAGAAGCTATGCAGTCATCTGTAGCAAAGCCACAACCAATTCCACAAACACACACACACACACGCACGCACGCACGCACGCACGCACGCACACACACAGGCTTTGTACACACTATTATCTCCCTGAAGAAAAAGCTTGCAGAAAACAATGTAAAAAAAGTAAGCCTAAGGCCCATACACCCTGTTCACAACCGCATGCAGCCATGTTCTCACATTTCTTTCTGTCAACAGCAGTACACATAAATGTTATTTTCTACAATTATTTTTATTTTTTTAATTTTTTTTTTTACAGGCCAGTGGTTCTCACACATTTTCAGCTTGAAGACTTACTTGGTAGATCTAAAAATGTTTGTGGACCCCCAGTGTTATTACAAAGCTGTAGTTAGCTAGCAGTGAGGACGTTTCCATCACATTCATAAATGTTAAGTCAAATGAATAATTTACTAGATTAAACCAAGCCCCATGCTATTGTGTTTCATTCATGCTGATTAATTCATATGCAAGTAAACTGTCATCAATGGTGTTTTTGGCTCAGAAAGCCATACTACAACATTTTGCACTTGACCTACAGAAATAAAAATGTATAGCCTACTTACATACAAAAATTACTATTTGTATACTGTATATATAAAGTGCCCATCAGAATTTTTGGCAACCCTGGAAAATATGAGCAAAAAAGGCGATAAAAAATGTCTTTGTCATTTATGACCTTACACTCAAAATATGAGGAAAATCTAATCTTTAACCATAGCACCGGCCAGTATAAAGACCGGAAGTGGTTTATTTCCATTTATTACAATGTGGTCACACAATATAAATTGTTAAAACTCACGATTCTATCTCTATAAACTATGTAAGATCCCAATGTTATAGTGACAACGGTTCCTTATTTTGTAACATGATACAAAACAGGCTTGATCAAAGCGGCGAGTCCATATACGTTCTATGGGCCTGATTTACTTATACCTTTAGCGTGTGCAAAACATTTTATCACACGCAAAACCAACAATATGACAAATGGTTGGTCATTAGGGGTGTAACGGTTCTGAAACCGAGACCGAAGCCGCGGTACAAACGTCCACAGTCTCGTGTCGCACCCCCTCCCCCAATCCCAACCCAGGTGCAGCCTGTTGAGCTCTCATTACGTTACTAATGTAACAAAACTCATTTTTCATTTCACAATTAACACTATAACACTATAAATCACGAAAGTATTATTCTATTTACAGTTATGGCAAGCTGCAGGGTTTTTCCTGGCAGAGAAATGGGTTTTGGTGGTACCAATGTGAGAGCACGCAGTGCGCGAGCAGCAACATTTTTTAATTTTACGGTAAATACAGTTCTTGGAGTACAAAGAGCCCATGTAGGCTTTGGTTGTAAAGTACCAGTAGGGTAGTGTTTAGGTTTTAGAAATCAAAGGTCCTTGAAGCTTTTTGAATATTTGAATATTACACCATTTAGGCTATTTTTCTATTTTGACAAATATAAAAATAAATAAAAAACACTCTAAAACCGAAATAAAAAATAAAGTGTAGCTACACATTAAAAAAAAACAAAAAAAAACATACAAAAACACTGTGTGTGTTTTTACATAACAACAGAAATAATTTCAGCCCTAAATGCAATAGGTCACTGTGGAAATGTCGACTGTACGGGACTTTGGGAAACGTAACATGATTAACCCTGAAGAGTTTATCTTAACACAGTGGTAGCTGCATATAGCCTACAGGTAAGAGAGATTTTGGAGGAAAAAAATGAGGTGTCTTCTAAACCGAAAGTGCATCAGGTAGCCTACTGTATAGTAGCCTACAGTAGCCTAAGCAATGGAAAACGGCAAATGCGTAGGCCTATTTGTACAACGTTTTAAAAAAATATTATTGTTTCTAGCTATATCTGAACATGATTGTCTTGTAAACGGTGCATTTTATGCATTTTACAGTCGGTGTCTGTGGCAAGACGAGGGTCGTAGCTATGCGCTTTAGGCTATTAACAGCACCCTCTTATTTTATTGCACTGTAGTATCAATCCTGGGATTTTCTTAAAGCTGTAGCCTAGTTTATAATTTAAGACAAACATGAATAGGCTACTGTAATCGGGACCGATACGTCTACCAGTATAGTATGGGGAGCCAACGTGGATCCGGTTAAAGCTTTTACCTTTTCAAAGGTAGCCTAATCCAACTCGCTGCCTACGCTGTCTTTCTACCCACATTTCTATAGGCTACAGTCTATTGTTCTATGTGTCTTCTACTCGTCTACTAGTACTGACATCTTGAAGGCGACTAGTACAATATATATCGCTGAAAGACCATATTGCGCCCAAAAAATTCAATTAAATTCATTTGGATATGATTTTATGTCAAAGCACGAGAGAAATATGTGACACGGTATGTCAAAACCAGGCGGAATTGGGCAGAGCTACGAACGGAGGAACAGCTGCAAAATGCCTTGAGGGTGCATTTTAGGGGTTTAGAGATTTTTGGACATTTATGATGCTACAAATATTAAAAATGTTCTGTAAAAGTTTCTAACTGAAATTTCATCGACAAAGTATTTTTTTAAACACTTTTAGAGAGGCATATAATTTAACAAAATGATGCCTTGTTCGAGATTTTGCTTGGAAATGACGCCAAATTTAGCGTAACTTCGAGCTCACTTGCTAACGTAAAATCGCATGATGATATTTTGCCAACATATTGGTTATTCAAACGGTATCTTTCTTGATGAAATAAACTATTAATTGATTATTAAAACAACAATAATCGTTAGCTTGTTTATGCACTACAAGAGCCGCCCGATAAAGGGCGCCCCTTTTTTGACAGTACTTTCTCATCTAAAAGACGTTAAAACAAAAAAACTACCGGTCACATCTACATGGTTATTGGCTTAAAAGTTAGCTTATCGTTTTGTGAACCTAATAAATATAATATGTTCAATGGTATGTGCCAGAATAATATCAGTATCGTATCGTATCGTTGATCACAAAAATGTCTGGTTTCCGCCCGATAACAGGGTTCGGTACTCTAACATTGTTAACCAACTTGTTTTGTTTAAACTCAAACTTTAAAGGGCTATTTCTCAGTTTCGATGTTTCAGACGGTCCAATTTAAAATCTTAATAACTTCGCTTTGGAATATCCGATTTGAAAAAAGAAAGCGGAGTTGTAAAGTGCAAGGTCTATGTTTTACTAATATACCAATAACTCAAAATTGACCTCTTGCCCAACTGTGCCTGGTTTTGACATACCGCATCACATATGTCCAAGGGTACAGTTTGCGGTCAAGCGGCGAATGTAGGGACAGAATTGCCCCTACTCCGAGCTCTGAAGCATCCACCTCTACCACAAAGGGGAGGGAGGGATTGGGAGTTATCAGGATGGGCTCGGAGCTAAATCTCCTTTTAAGCTCCCCAAAAGCCACCTCGGCCCTAGCGGTCCATTGAAAATGCGAAGAGGAAGTGTTTTTTTGTAATGGGGGCGGCTACCATGCTGAAATTGTAATTTGCGAAGCCTAAAAAGCATTGGACCTGTTTGACCGATAGCGGGGTGGGCCAGTTCTTAATGGCGGAGACCTTTTCAGGGTCCATCTGAACCCTACCATCCTCCACAATAAACCCCAGGAAGGAGACAGATTTTTTGTGGAAGGAGCATTTCTCTGCCTTAACAAATAACCTCGCTTAGAGGAGGGCTTCAAGGACCTGCCGAACATGCCCGATGTGAGAAGCGAGGTCCGAGGAGAAAATTAAAATGATGGCCTCTGAATCTCAAATGAATACAATACAGAAGCGCCGGAAGCAGGAAACGCTGAGCTTAAGTAGCGGACAGGTAATTCAGCACAGGTGGAAAACAAACTCCTAAGGGTTACCTTACAGAAGAGACCAGGATTATACCTGTAGTCAAAGGTGTTCAAGAACAGTAACCATTTTATCTTTGAGTTTGTGTTCAAAAAGATGGTTCTTGAGAAGGGGTTTTAACTTAGGTAAAAAAAACTTTTCTCAATTATAGAAATAGTTATAAACAAAACCTAATTGAAGCATATTCCCATTCATAGTTTACCTTTTTTTTTTTCATTCTCAACTTTTTGTTTCACTGCGGTATAAAAATGTGGTGACACACAGGCTAAACCCCTTTAGAGTTTACAACATGAGGAAGATCAGAGAACACAAATGTAATGAGACAAAAGACTGTTGACCTTCATAAATGGCTATAAAAAATATCTTAATGTCTGAAACTACCTATTTCCACCATTAGGGCAATAATTAAGAAGTTTAAAGCAACTGGAGCTATGATGAACCTGACTGGAAGAGGACACAAGTGTAGTTTTTCCCCATGCACAGATGGTTTAATAGGGAAGAATTTCTCCAAGGATCAGAGTTTGAGAATTGCAGCTCCATCTTAGGGTCACCAAGCCTCCAAAAGTACAATTAGACACCACCTATGCCAGCAAGCTATTTAGAAAGCTTTCCAGAAGAAAGCCTCTGTTGTCACCATACCACAAACGTAAGAACCTGGAGTTTACTAAATGTTACCGGAATTTCTACCGGTTACTATAGTCAGAGGATGAAAATTTAGCTTTTTGGCAATAAATACCAAAGGTGGGTTTGGAGTAATAAGAGGTATAGTACAGAAAATAACCTTATCCACACTGTGAAGTATGGTGGTGGATCTGTGAAGTTGTGGGGCCGTTTTTCCTCCAAAGGCCCGGAGAACCTTGTTAGGTTACATGGTATCATGGACATGGAAATTTACGGAGATTTTAGACTAAACAAGGCTAAAGTGTGTTGTAGTTGGATCATCCAGCATGACAATGATCCAAAGCATACCTCAAAATATACACAAAAATGGTTCACTGACCACAGAATCAAGGTTTTGCATTGGCCATCCCTGTCCCCTGACCTGAACCCCATTGAAAACCTGTGGGGTGAACTGAAGAGGAGAGTCCACAAGCGAGGACCAAAGATTCTGAAGGATCTACAGAAATTCCTTATGGAGTTTTAATGGTCTCAAATCCCTTGCTGTGTGTTCGCCAACCTCATCAAACATTAGTGGAGAAAACTCAGTGCTATTATCTTGGCAAAGGGACGATGCACAAATAAATACAGGGATGCCAATAATTGTAACACACACCTTCTTCAAAATAAAAATTATTTTGCATTAAAGATTTATTTTTCCTCTGATCAATTGTATCACAATTAAACTATATAATTCTCTCATCTTTCTGAGCATAGAAGCCATTTCATAAACAATAAACTGTATTTAATTCTGCACATTTTACTCATATTAGTTACGGTTGCCAATAATTCTAATGTTTGGGAAAAAGACATATCTTTTCTTGATTTGGCTCTGTCTGCCACAATTTTAGATTTGTAATCAAAGAATTCACATACGGTTAAAGTGCAGATTCTCAATTTTTATCAAATGGAATTTTTAAGCATATTGTTTTCCCCATGTAGAAATTACAAAACGTTTTATACACTGCCTGGCCAAAAAAAAAAGTTGCACACTATTAATATTTAGTTGGACCGCCTTTAGCTTTGATTACGGCATGCATTCATTGTGGCATTGTTTCGACAACCTTATGCAACGTCACAACATTTATTTCCGTCCAGAGTTGCATTAATTTTTGCCCGAGATCTTGTATTGTCGTGCCCAATGCATGCTGGGATAGGCTCCAGCACCCCCCGCGACCCTGACCAGGAATAAGTGGGTTAGATAATGGATGGATCTTGTATTGATGATGGGAGAGTCGAACCACTCCATAAAGTCTTCTCCAGCAGATCCCAAAGACTTTTAATGGGGTTAAGGTCAGGACTCTGGTAGCCAATTCATGTGTGAAAATGATTCCTAATGCTCCCTGAACCACTCTTTCACAACTTGAGCCCGATGAATCTTGGCATTGTCGTCTTGGAATATGCCCATTGATGGGATAACCTGGTCATTCAGTACATTCAGGTACTCAGCTGACTTAATTGTATTGCTGCATAACGTTGCTGAGCCTAGACCTGACCAATTGAAGCAACCCCAGATCATAATACTGCCTCCAGAGGCTTGTACAGTGGGCGACGGGAGACTGCTTTACGCCTACTGCAAATTGTCAACATTGGTGTAATGTGGTGGATCTTACATCATACCTCAATGGGGTACAGAACTTGCCATGGTGGGTGGGTGATGATACCACATTAAAGGCAGTTACACATAAAAAGCATGAGAGATGCCTGAAGTTGTAGAATTTACAAGGCATTAGGAGCCTTTATGAGGTACAAGAGCCAAGCATGTACTTGGAGGATACTATATACAATTATGTACAAAATGAAAAATCCCACAAAATGCAGTAATATCAGGTATAAGTTATGTATAGAATAGAAAGTATATAATATTTTCACTTCGCCTATACTGAGTAGACCAATATATCTATAATATGTTTTTCTTTGGCATGATTGCCAACACTGCTGGTGTAGGCTACATTTAACACCCTAGGGTGTTAAATGGAAAAACCATTTCTGCGGTGTGGTAATGACGTTGTTTTGTGAAAGCCCTTTCTCCCACGTGGAACTTACAGTGGCCATGCTACAGACATATTGAAGGTATCCTGCATTAAGCGTATTGCTTAAAATAGCTTAACATAACGACTTCGCTGTGAGGTGAGATACGGTATCTCTCACATACATCACTGAATACACTCCAGTCTTTCAAAAGGGTCAATAAATTCCAACAATATGATTTCTTGAAAACAATTTAGATTAGTCTTATTTTATCTTGATTACAAAGTTAGGCTATTATTCATCCGAAAAAATAAAGCTAACGCCTGCCACATCTGCAACATATCAGTGTCAAATGGGGAAAAGATTCATTGTTTATAGAACTGGCACTCAAACTTTTAGTGATTGTTTATTGACCACAAGCATAGCCTACGTCCAACTCTTAATAGCAACATTTTAGCCATAATCTGTGATTAACCTAATTGTAACCACAGTTAGATATCTTACCTTTTGGATTGACTGTTTTGCTGTAGCTACACAAGTCTGTCACATTTTAATATTTTTGAAATAAAAAAGCACGTAAATGAAAAAAAAAAGAGTTTTACTGCTGATTTCTACGACTGCCAAGTATTAAATTGCATGCGTCCTGTTTGTGTCCTTTTCGAATATATTTTCATTAACAGGCTACGTTTTGTAATGGTTCAGCCAATTTCGGCATCTTTGCAGTGTGGAGTAATTCAGTCCACGCAGCGCAAATGTTAAAGCAGTCTCCCTAAGTGTAGTATCCCATTTTAAGTCATCTGTCTAGTTGAAGGGGAATGAGAGCTCAGCTCTCTCACCTTGGGTATTAGGCTACGCCCAGACACTGGTAGCGGCTCTCCTTCCGCAGTTTTTCCCTTGTAAAAATGGAAAGTACACCAGGGGGCACATTTTAGGAGCTATCCTCAGGGGCCCACTCTCTCAATGAGTCAGGTATCTGCCGATGACCTCTGATGTGATCATATTTTCTGTCCCATTGACAAAATAAGTGAAATCATTTAATTTTACTAATTGGCAGGAAGACCATATCGATATCCCTCCGACAAGGAGAAAGAACATGGCTGCGATCTTGGATCAGACAGTGGCCGTACTAACATTATGTGACAGTAGACTATGTGTACAGGAGAGCACCTGCTGTTTCCTGAAGATCAGGAAGACCATATCGATATCCCTCCAGCACAGAGACAGAACATGGCTCTGTTCTTGGATCAGACATTGGCCATACTACACAATGCGATGCCTAAGTAGGCTATGTGTAGCCTGGCTGCCCCGGCTGTGTGGCTTATACTATCTAGTGAGAAAAGCTATGTGTAACAACAGAGCACCTGTTGCTTCCTGAAGATCAGGAAGTCCTGAATCGATATCCCCATTAACCACTGCACGAGAATCCTGATGACAGCGGGATTGAAAAAGCACACAAATCTTTTAGTCAGTACCCAGCAACCACCATATTTTATTTATTATATACTGTATATTTATTTTAAGCAAGTAGCAAATGTCAACAGCACAGATGACAGAATTTTGCACAGAACCCGCTGGACGAACCATTGCCGGCATCGCTCATGAACAGAGGCTTATGAGGGGTGGCGGTCATAGCATTATCGGTAGCAAATCCCCCCCCCCCAAAAGTCTTACCCGGATATGTTATGTGACTAGTGGAGCATCCACTATACAACTCGGCCAATACCCCACTCGCTTCAAGAGATGTGACGATATGCAATTCGACTGTATTCCTGAATCGACCTAGTAAGCAAGTAGCAAATGTCAACAGCACAGATGACAGAATTTTGCACAGAACCCGCTGGACGAACCATTGCCGGCATCGCTCATGAACAGAGGCTTATGAGGGGTGGCGGTCATAGCATTATCGGTAGCAAATCCCCCCCCCCCAAAAGTCTTACCCGGATATGTTATGTGACTAGTGGGGCATCCACTATACAACTCGGCCAATACCCCACTCGCTTCAAGAGATGTGACGATATGCAATTCGACTGTATTCCTGAATCGACCTAGTAAGCAAGTAGCAAATGTCAACAGCACAGATGACAGAATTTTGCACAGAACCCGCTGGACGAACCATTGCCGGCATCGCTCATGAACAGAGGCTTATGAGGGGTGGCGGTCATAGCATTATCGGTAGCAAATCCCCCCCCCCCCCAAAAGTCTTACCCGGATATGTTATGTGACTAGTGGAGCATCCACTATACAACTCGGCCAATACCCCACTCGCTTCAAGAGATGTGACGATATGCAATTCGACTGTATTCCTGAATCGACCTAGTAAGCAAGTAGCAAATGTCAACAGCACAGATGACAGAATTTTGCACAGAACCCGCTGGACGAACCATTGCCGGCATCGCTCATGAACAGAGGCTTATGAGGGGTGGCGGTCATAGCATTATCGGTAGCAAATCCCCCCCCCCCCAAAAGTCTTACCCGGATATGTTATGTGACTAGTGGAGCATCCACTATACAACTCGGCCAATACCCCACTCGCTTCAAGAGATGTGACGATATGCAATTCGACTGTATTCCTGAATCGACCTAGTGATTCTAATTTTCATGTGAACCTTGCGATTTGAAGCCAGGCCACACTGGTCGTATGGAATACCATCAGACGCAAGCTATTAGTGTCAACTTGCCATAAAGATTTGATTACCATTACAATGCTTAGCCATTTGAATTATTTGCTATTAGAAATGGTTTTCCTTTAGAATAAAGCAACAAGCCCAACATTCCTTCAGATACTTAGCCTTGCTGAAAGAAATTAACCCGGTGATCCAGCAATAATATGAAGCGGCAAGGTGAAACTTCATAGCAGCAGCTTTACAATGCACGAGAGCTCCTGAGCCTTTGAGCACGATAATTGTTTTGTTAAAGCTATAAGACGTAGGCAGTAATCCAATACTCAGAGTCTTCCCAAGTTTTTTTTTTTTTTAATTTAGCACATTTCGATTTGTTCCCCTCATCAAGTATTGTCTTATGTTTTTTATTCCCACATGTAGAGCTTCACAGTTCATTTGCCAGGCTCCCTGTAAGGGTAGGACAGGACCCAGTAGCAAGCAGGAAGTACAAAAAACCGAAGTTTAATAAAGGGACAAGGCAGCAATCCGTAGTGCAACAGGCAAGGTCGAAAACCGGGGAGACAGGGCAACAGTACAAAAACAGAGTCCAAAGAGTAGTCACAGAACAGGCAGGGGTCGGAACCGGGAAGGCACAGCAGAGGCACAAAAACAGAATCCAAAATCAGGGTTGCGAGAACACAGGCAGGAGTCAAGACCAGGGAGGCGTTAAAGGGAACAAAAAAAAACGAAGACAGAGTACAAAAAAATAAAATAACAACAGGAGAAGGACGAGGGATAACAAAAACTCAGAAACAGATACTGAGGAAACTAACAGACAACTCGGAAGGCACTCGGAAAAATTCATATAAACAAACCAACAGTTAGGAACTCGTGAAAAAAAACTGAGATAACAGGGTTATATACACAGAGGGAGACAGACATAATGGGAATCAGGTGTGCAGAGGCAGGGAGGGGAGATTGCTCACAGGTGAGAACAATGAGGGTTAACAAGGACCAATAATACAATAACAGGGGAAATGTAAGACACGGACTGGAATGCACATAGACACAATGATAACAAATGGCCTGGGGTTAGCAGGTAGACAAGTGCACAGCTCGGAGGGGAGGAACGCGGAAGTGGACACACGTGCAGCGAATGAGAAATCAGATAGATGCAGGGATAGGATAATGAGGAGGGAAATGACAGCTGCAGGTAGAAACTCAAGATGAATTAGTAATGTTAATAGCGAACTCTAAAACCCTAATGTTAGTAGGTTAGCTGGTTAGTATTATATACACATTAGTTTGTTAGCAGGTTAGTATTAAATCTAATCTAACAGTTAGTATGATTAGTACATTAGTATTTTATAAAAATATTAAGAAAGCCAGAAGGAAGAAAACGAGATACGAAATACAGAGGAAACCCGAATGTTCCCAAAATCACCCGAATAGTGCAATGACAAAGACAGGGAGTGGAATCTCGGGAAACATGGAACGCGGACTGACAAGGGAACTAGAGTGATGGAACAATACTAAACACAATACACAAAGTCGGAAAATAATAAACACAGAATAAACGGAGGAAAATAAACAGACAATCGTGAGGGTAATGCAGGACAATAGGCAAAAGAAATCAGGAAAATAATTACACAGAATAAACAGACAGACATAGTACAGGATCCTGACATTCCCACCCACGTCTGAATAATTGTAAGAACTGTTAATATTTTATTTATATCTCAGGAAAAAATTAAGTTTAGCTGAGAGCGGATTATATTAGGTTACCGTTAGCAAATTAATAATGGATGCGGACTCTTATGACAGTTAGGTTTTGCTCCTAAGAGGACAAAAAACCAAATAAAACCTCCCGTCAGCAAGAATGTGGCCAAATTAGCTAACCGGCTGCTAGACGAGTGCTTAAAGGAGGAAAAAGTGGAAAATTCTCTCTCTGCCCCTTAGCGACAACAAAGATTTTTAACTTAGGAGTGAATCAGTCTAACCGGTTTGATATGGATTTTAGAACTCTAACTAATATCGATTACAAACTGACTACAATGTTATCCTCCTCCTTACTTTCCAAACGCTAACAACTCTTCCACCAACTCTACCTCCAAAAAGGAAATACTGCCTACAACAGGCACGCTCAGAGCAGCAGTTGAAGTAGCACCTATTCAGAGGGAGTGACTTGCAGAAATGCAGACCTATGGTAGAATTGACTTGCATTGAAATAGCCTGAAAGACTTATACAGGAGCAAACAGCGCTGGCAGCAGGCAGGAAGTGAGCATAAAAATGTAGTCTGTTTTTTTGCCTCTTGCTTTTAGAGTATAAGCTACGCACCAACGGTTCCCCGTCAGCACCAGTTTCAGACGCCGCATACACCAATGCAGCCTCAAAATGCATATAACACGCACACAAATTCCGCTTTTTAGCTTCAGAGCAGATAGCACACACACTAGCATTTATTTTAGTTAGCTGCAGAGAGCACATAAGCTAAAGGTCTTACGCACTGGCCATACTCATTTACAAGAATAAATCGCATGTTGAAAACAAAATGCAAGCTCCTTATTGTTCATAAATCTTGCACATCAAATTCTAAATTTATTTTGCAAAGTCTTCAGCCATTATGTAACGCTGCTTTTCCTTTAGCTGCATTAAGCACGTATTGAGAAATACAAAATGTGAAAACGATTCCTGCAGTGTAATGCAGCGTTTACATTTAGCCAGTGCACATGCTCTGGTTCCAAAAAGCACCATAGTCTAACATGGCAGCTTCCATGAATTGGCTTCATGCGCCAATGAGCAGCTCCCATAGGAATCCACGGAACCGGCAATCCGTCTCCAGTTCATATACATCTCGATGATACTGCTACTATGTGAGCGAAAGATTTTAGATTTGACAAGATATACAACTGGCGCTTTGCCCTATTGTTTTTATTATTTATTTATTTTTGCACAAGGGGAAGTGATCAGGCATGCACAGTAGTCTTTCAGTTAGCTTAGCAATTGAAGTTACATAACGTAGCCTATGCTTAGAGCGCGCGCATCAGACCAGTGCTAAAAACTCAATTGACATCCAGTCATTCAATGAGTGCCTGTAGTCTGTCAAATAAATTCCAACGGCGGACGTTCCATCCCGGAAGTTGAAACACTTGCTCCGCCAACCTTTTTTGGTGTGAACGCAGCATAGTTGTTTAGCCATCTGATGGTAAATGGGGGTATGCAGCTTTAACGAGGGTTCATGGGTAGTCCAGCTTTTTAAGAAGTCCTGATTGGTCCGTGTGAGTGAGGGCAGACATGGACATGATGGAAGGAAAATAGTGATGGGCGGTTCGGATCTTTGCACAGTCCGAGTGATCTCGTTCTGAGACATCTAATTGTATCGAACCTTTCAAACTTTTCGAGTTTTGTTACATTTTTAAAAAAATGGAGTCAGTTTGATCCGTGATAGCCTACTCAGTATTCATACATGCACGTTCAACAGTGCTGCCAGTGCCTGCCCCACTAAACTTGCATTTACCAATAATGACGTATATGTTTACATTAATAAACATCAGTTACTTGTTTTAATACATTAATCCTGCAGTCAACTTGTATTCTAGGCGATGTAAGCTCAATGTGTGACGTTACAGACCGACTGTGGCGATTTGTCGTTCTTTTTGACAGTAGCTAGCAGACGTTCGAGTTCGAAAGAGAAGCACATTCGATCTCGTTCAGTTCAGTCGGCTACTCTGTCTCGTTTTTTATTGTCCCACTTAAATGACACCAGATGGGAAATATAAAATTATCATAGGCGTACGGGGGTCTTAAAATTATGTTTTTTAAAGGAAAATTGTTGTGCATAGACAAACGATAGGTATAAATATTTGCTATATATATATTTTTTAAACACTGTTTGTTCAATTATAGGCAGGGCCGGTCCTAAGTATAGGCGGTTGCCTAGGGCACCATGACGCCAGGGGGCGCCAAGCCAAGATTGTTTTATTAATTTTTTTGTGGGGGGGGTATATTTATATATATTTCATAGAATACAAAATATGAAAAAGTTGGGCGGCCCCCACACCACGACGCACCCCTCCATTGTTTTTTGGTTTTGCCCAGCTGTTCTCACAGGAGCACTGTGATTGGAGGGCAGAGTCAGGGATCCGTTTCGATTTCGAAATTAGAACGGTTGGTTTTCAACATGAAGATTCAACACCAAGACTTCTGGTACACAGGGGATAAAAAGAAAAAAGGAGTAGGAGGAAAATACAGAGGTAAGTCTAATCACTGTGTGTTTATTAACATTGATTCAATCAAAGCTATAAAACTACCTAGCTAGTTAGGATGTAAGCTAAGGGTACACTCAACTAACGGTAGGCTAGGCTACGATTCGTATCACGACACAGTGGTCACGATACAGGGAGGAGGTAACGTTAGGCTCTTCAAAACCGGCTGCTGTTTTCGGTATGATTTTTCGTTACATGGTTTTTTTTAATCACTATATAAAATAAAAAAAATCAGAAGTCCAGATGTGGCTCATGGTGCAGTACAGACATGTCATGGGGTATAGCCAAGTAGCGAACTACAGCGAGTAGATTTGTTTTAAATTGTTTTATGAAAAGCACAAACGTAACTGGGATGGCAGGTATGCCATCCGCCAAGTTACGGCTTGGTGGGGCATGCCCCATACCTATACAGCACCGAGAGTTTGGCACTTTTCAGACTCTCAGCCCTTAAAAAAACATTAACTTCTGTAAGTTCTGACTTCATGTAACCACACAGCATTCAGATACAACTTCACACATCCACACAATAAAGCCCCAAACTTGGGTTATTTTGCCGTTTTTCTCCTTCCTCTTCTTCCTATTTTTCCTGCCAAACTGCCTGCCTCCGTTGCGATGTTATCCAATGGGGAGAATTATTCTTTGAGGGTATGGTCCGTATACCTGCTCATCAAGCTTATCGCCCAATAAAAACGCTTCATACTAATGTTTTTTAATGTTAATATAGCTAATGGCTTCATACTTTCCAAGAAGTTAACGTGGCCTAATGGTCAGAGCTGCTGTCTCTCACACAGGATTGTGGGTTTGAGCCCAGCAGGGCACATGCTTATTTTCCACAAATACAATATGCAACTGTTAAGTACTTTTCATTTATTAGACTGTTATTATTTTCACATTAACACATTAACGTATTTTTATTGCAAAGGCAAAAGAGGTTTCCAATATTAACTGTTCAATGTTTCACTTGTATTTCACTTGTACTATATCACACCCTCCCCAAACCGGATGCTCGCTCTTGTCTGGTTTGGGGAGGGTGTTACGCTCTGCTCTTGCGGTCATGACTGACTGTGGAAAACGAACCTCAACGTACCCTTGCCTCGGCCAACATTTCTTTATTCATTAATTTCTTCACTTCAGCTCTGTTCACTTTATCCTTTTCACACATAACACAATGTCACCATAAAATTAACTACTAGGAAAATTAAGAATTTACAATAATAGCCTACATGAAGAATTTATGATAGCCTCCTTTAAGCTGCAATCCTTTAAGAGATCAGATTTATAAACCACCAATTCCCCAAACATATCTGATTCATGGTTAGTCACTTTTTAAAAAAACAAAAAACAATAGCCTCTGAATGTCGCTCTAGTCTACGCTGCTCTGCAGATAATGTAGCTTACTGCAAACACTTTTAATTATAATAATAGTAATAAGAAGAAGAAGAATCTCTGGTATGTATTTTCGAAGTAGTAGCTATTGTTTTCTTTCTGGCTAAGATTTTTGGGAAATATGCGTTGTCCAATTAAGCTTGTTAGCCAATGTTACTGTTGCCAGAGAAACGTCAGTCTGCTTCTAGTCAGGAAGCAGATACAAGCTAGACTACTACGAAGCGAATCAACATGCCTTATAGCCTACATTCATTGCACTACAGAAAAGTAAACTAAACCTAGCTGTCCGGTACCAAAACATTTCCCGCAGGTAACGCTCTACTCTACCGGAAAAAAAATGCGAAGGAATTCTGCTGTGCTTATGAACTCACTAACTCACTCTCTAGCTCGTAGCCCACACATGGAAGGTTGGAGTTACGCATCTGGCAATCCAGTGTCGAATAGCCTAACGTTAAATGTATTTCATTTTCTATAGAATACTAATAGTCATATTTTAAAACCGTATTTCCATATTTTACTGATGCAAACTATTTAGGCTGTACTAGCTATTTAGGCTGTATGTCTTTCAGCTAGAATGTGTTTGCATTTAGCCCATTGTGCATGCATGTCTCCATATAGACTTGGTTCATTAATTTACATGCTTCTCCACGATCCATAGCTCAGGTGGTGCTGTTCATTGTATTTCATTACACATTAAATACTGCTCATCTACAAACTCTTTTAAAGTAATTGTGTGCTGTCTGTAATAGGATAACTGTTCTCATTCTTGTCAATAGAGGACGTTATGGTTACGCGAATGTCTGCATGCATTTCTTTGGAATGCATGTCTCTCTCCATGTTTATCTTCATGCATTATTCATCATTAGTTAGCTATAAAAAAGAAGTGATATCAGATCAAAAACATCTACAACGTAAAAAGAAATGCAGACAATTGTTCAAACATGCCCTATAGTGTAATAATTTTTCTGTTTAATTTCTAAGTGCAACACATCTGAATCAGAGTATTTCCACTATAAATTATTTTCATTTTGCAGTTTGATGTGGCACATACAGTTTCATTGACCACATTCTCTTCACATGCAAAGATGAAGAAACACAGGGCCAAGTTGCATTAAATAATTTAGGAAAGTTTGGATAGCATTGCTTTGGAATAGAGCTAGTTTATTTAGTGTGAGCTACGATAGGCAATATTGTTAGTTGTAACTTGGCCACATTTTGATATCAATACTTTTAAAGGCAGGCCTAGTTTTTGCAAGTTGGAATTAAGGACTTATAGACAGCGCTATGTAGGCTATGCGTAAGTAACTTGGCTTTTTTTTTTTTTTTACGTCGTAGACATTTTTGATAATCACATTACCTTCATTAGGAAATAGAGTGATATCATATATAAACTGATATCGCATCTTAACCCCCTTCCGCCGCATCATCTTAAAACTTAGATAATTTTTGCTCATGATAAGGCCATTACGTCGGCTCTTGACATGGATGAATTTGTAGCTATGTGTTTTCTGCGGAAAGAAACCGAAACTGATGTTGTGATCTCATGTAGCGTGCAGGAATGTGTATACAATTAAAAGTAGGATTTGAATCACAGAACTAAAAAAAAAAGTGTTGTAATATAGTTAGTGAAAATACTGTATGTCCTCTAAGAATGGGTGGTAAATACATGAGAAAATAAACTTGATCAAAACACAAGATTCTAAAATACAAATGAAAATGATGAGCCAATTACGGTATCTTAGTTTCACATGTAAATAATAAATAGCACAAAGAGACTGATATGATGAAGGACTGTAGCTCATCTTTAATATACTTGTTTCCATATAAATAAGATTAGATAATGATTTGCTATTTATTGGGCATAAATAAAGTTGTGCTCCTATAAGGGGGGGGGGGGGGGGGGGGGGGGGGAATAAAAATGATCTTATCCACTAATGTACTGATTAGCCTACCATGGCTTTAGCTTCATATGAAAGCATCTCAAATCTCGCCTTTATAGCGGCTACATATATCTTCTCTGAAATGTTCATAAATAAAACATTTTATTTTAGAAAATGCCCTGTGTGAGGTTGTGTAGAAATGCAGGAAATTAGTTTTAAAAAATGCTCAAAATGTTGGGGGAGGACCCCCCCGCTACTTTGTTCCCCCTTGTGCCCCACCAACATCTCTTGATGACCCCCAATGAAAGCAGTCTACAAACAACCCTGCATCTCAGTAATTTGGGGTGATATTTATTTTATTTCTCCCATAAGGATTCCTTGTTGTTCCTTGTTGACCATGTCCGAATCAGCGCACTTGCCTACTATTGATTGGTATTAAGTAGTATTGAGTAAAAAAAAGCTGTTAAGTACACGACAATTCGGAAAATTGAGTGCGAGGTGACCGGGGGGGGGGGCACCATCTACAGATCTTGCCTAGGGCTACTAAAAGGCTAGGGCCTAAGGCTAGCCCTGATTATAGGCTACTGTGAGGGAGCGCTCTCACTACTTGGACTGGGTGGGGGGGACTCATTGTAAAGTTAAATGTATTGTGTTTTTGTTTTTCCATTTATCAAGCCCTTCAATAGTTAGTACTGATCATCAGATGTACCCAGTTCAACCGGTCTTGTTAATCCCTTCAGTGTTAAGTGTTAATTGGTTAATTGTCAGTAGCAGCAGCCCACAGGTGTGGCAACTTGACAATCATGTGGCCGGTATATAACCTGTGTATTTAAAATAAAGTTTTTGATACTATTTATGCTCAGTCTGTTTTAAAGCCTTTTAATGTGATTGAGATCTGCAGCTCTTTCACAGCTACCAAACGTATTATTAGGGAAATCTTACACAGCAATAATGACCTTTTAATAAAAAGTGGTGGTCAATACCAGAATTTATTTAGGAGATGCGTGTTTAGAGAGGCACAGTCATCACAGATGAATGACCGCATTGACATCGACAAGGCAACGAAAGGTAGCCTAACTTTTTATTCACCTCCAATGATAAAGAAAACTTTATCTCCCTCTTCCCTGTCAGCTATCTCAATTTCTCTCCCCTCGGTCCACGATCGCAATTTAAATTACCGTCAACGAAGTGTAATGGCTAATGTTAGGCTACTGTTACACCCAACGCCTATAAATTATACAACATATCATGTCACTACCGCAGATAACCTCCATGTAAACAATGGGGAATGGAAATTAACCATGGTCTAACTTTAGCTATGATCCAGCAACAGTATCCACAATAATGTAGCAATTTAAGTATTTTGCCTGATATGAAGTGTGCACACCCGGGTATTATCAATATGAATCTGCCCGGTGAATTGCTTGAACCCGGAGACGCTAAAGGTATACTGTGAAATCTAAGGTTTCCCTCCTTCGTCTTATTGTTTTGGCACCCAAAGACACAACGGAATGATGCCAATTTAGCCGTTTAATTTAGAAGCAACAATAAATGTGTGGTCTCATCGGCTGTTTGGAGGAATAACGGATTGTTTTGCCTCCAGTTACAGTGCACGCGCATGTTGCTGTTATGACGTTGTTTGTAAAAGGGTCTATTGCTATTTAAATAAAGTCAGATTGAGCAATTGAACGTTCGACATGCAGACCCAGACCTACCGGACACTAAAAAGATTAGTTTGTTCAATCTCGCCCATCACTAAAGGAAAACAAACAGTAAAAAACAAAGTTAGTTTGCATGTAAGTGTGTTTTGCGGCTGGTTTCAAGGTCTCTCCCTCTAAACTGTAAGCTGTACAATGTTCATTGGTCTAAATAAAGAGCCACAGGAACGAAACATGCGTCCTCGCCATTTGCATGGGAATGCAACATTGATCAGTTGGGCATTACCCCGAAACTGTGAGCTAGCAGCTCGGTCCTGAAACCGGAAAATAGTATGCAATTAGCAACTTCGGTTCCCCAGAGTCTCCAACTACGGCTTGGAGGTTAGACGGGAAAAGGTGGCATGTATTTTTGTGCAAGGTAGGCTGCCAGAGAATGCATAGCATTACATAAGCATTTCAACTAGCCACCATGAGCGATAATAGGCCAAATACCAGCAAATAATAGGCTAACTGTTACACTCTCCGTTCCCTCCCTGTTTGTGCTCCGTGTTTTCCCCTTTCCCTCACGTTTCTTGTCTTGTTTTTACATTTCCCTGTCTGTCTTCCTTGTTGTGCAGGCTGGGCGTGGTTTCCCTCCTTGTTTCACCTAATTCACTGTCCTCCGCCTATCACATTCCTGTCTCCGCTTAATCACTCTTGCATACATTCTCATGCTGCATTCACTCATTAGCTCATTAACTTCACTATATATTCTCCCGGTGTTCTTTGTCTGGTGCCAGTTCGTTAAGTCTTGTCGTTGTAACTTTGGTCTTGTCTAGTCTTGGAAATCTAAAGTCATAGTCTTGCTTTGTCTTGCTAAACTAACGCTTCATAGTCTTGTTTTGTTCTTGCTGAAATTAACGCCTTGTCTGTTGTTCTGATTACCAGCCAGTATGCAGCCATCTCCTTGTTCCACGCCACGCATTCCTGTCTCCTGCATTTCGCTCTCCGTCTGCTGCGCCAACCCAGGATTCAGCCACTGTCCAGTCACTTTGTCTGCACCCCGCTCCTGCTCTGCCCCAGTCCCCGCTAACCCAGGATCCAGTCCCTTTCCCTGTTTCTCCCTATGCTTCTGGAGTTTTGGACGAAGTAATAAAAGCTCTGTGTGAGCATTATTGTATTCTGTCTCTGAGTCGTGCATTTGAGTCCAGTCCCTAATCGGATCCTTAACACCAACTTAAGAATTCCAGTTTAGCTTCCGGGTTCTATTTTGCAGTAGCTAGGCTACAACAACAACAACGAGTATCTCTCTTTAACAATGTGCAACATAACGTTTCCCAATGGGATACAAATACCTAACTTTTAACACGACAAAACGGCAGCAGTATAAACTAGCGAAATATCCCGAATTAGTCACAATTATGTATTAGCTTTTACGAACCTCCTGACAGTAAATTTGCTAACGAGTATCATTAGCCTAGCTAATCGACCAACAACCACAATGTAACTTTACCGAAGTCCTATTTTACTGGAGGGCGTCAGCAAAGCACAGTAACCCATGTAAACACATCCAATTTATGTTTTAAAACAGATGGTGTAGCTCCCGAGGGCTCATGTAAAACGTTAGCATGCTGACAGGCGTATTTGGCTACTAACAAAATGATGGCAACAATTGGTTGGCAAATTTTCAATAAAACACATTGAAGCAACCGAGCTAAGGGTATAATAAAGATCGGGTTACACGGATGGTCTGCACGTCTTAAATGGTCATACTGAATTTGGCGTCAACTTTACATGACATAGGAATCATAGCTTTACATGACATAGGAATCCGCCTCTAGTAAACTCCAAGAAGACCTCCACCTTGACGAAAGCATAGGACGCCAGTCACGCAGCAGAGCTTGCAACAACACACAAGCTAGAATATCCGCGCAAAAAACAACAGTGCAAAACATTTTAAGCAGGGCAAGCCTAGGTTAGTCTAGGCATGGCTAGCAGCAGCAGGGCACGGCAGAATGACAGCAAATTTCTTTTTTACACAAGTTGTAAGCAACAAAGAGCAGCACATCAGCATTCAAGCAGTAGAGAGAGAACTAATTCTTGGCTTAAAAAGGGGCGCTCCATTAGAGGTGTGTGCATGTGATTGGTTGAGTATGGGATGCGTGATTGCTAGGCTACAGCGAGAGGTTCTCCGACAGAACTTGCTTTGCGCGCGTTCGCGACGCTCATTATGTGAACGGATCTTCTTTAGTTCAGTGGCTTTAACATATGGTACGGTTGCACCACGCACTTTCTTTTTTATTTAGCTATTGTTTGTTTTGCAAAACGGTGTTTGCATTTCCCAATTTTCCCAGTCTGCGCGTATTAACTAGCTTTCATGCCCACCCAGGCGTGAGAACTGCATTGTCGGCAGAAATTGACACTATTCAATCTTCATTTATTTCAGCTGTAGATGTTTTTAAAGGCTGAAATCTTGGTGGATGATTATTTTAATAACGAGTAGTGTCAAATGAAGAAAACCAAGTTTTAATCACAGTTGGCAATCCCTTTAAATAAATATATTGGGGTGGTTCTATGTGTACGTGTCTGTGTGCTTGCGTGTGCATATATGTCTATGTTTATTGGTGTGTACATTATTGCGTGTGTGTGTGTGTGTGTGTGTGTGTGTGTGTAAATAAAATAGGGGTGTTCATGTGTTAATGCATGTGCGTACACACGCGGATGTGTTTGTGCGTGTATTTGTGTTTCTGTGTGTGTACTTGCATGTTTAATAAGCAGATGCTACAATTCTTCAGGAAATGTTTCCCATTTAGAGTCTGTGTACATACTGTTGTGTTTAGCGAAGACAGAAGGAGGGCCTTATTTGTGGGAGGAGAGGCTGTCTCTAGAATGTTACAGCTGCAACCCCATAATACTAAGCGTATCTGTTGGATACAATGCAGAGGGGAGTGGGGATGGGGGTTCTCTATGGTCCTGAGGGTTGGCGTTGTGTTGTTTTATTTTTCTGGTATTGTAAAAAAGAATAATCAATTAAAAAAAGAAAGTTAAAATAAAAATAATCATGGTGATGTTTTAACACAATGTGGTTCTGACCGGTCCTGGCAGTTTAAATGAATGACAGCTGGACAATTAGCCAGGCCTCTCCCCTACTGCGTATCTTTAACCTATGTCATCTCTCACTGTGTCTGCCCTGGTTCTCTGAGCTGCTTTAGGAGACAGCGTGCATACTTTTTACAGGGAATTCAAACAATAAAAGTAGATGCCTAAAACCACACAGTTACACACTATTTCAGTCATTAATTGCCTTCACCTTTTTACAGAGCACCTTATAAAAATTGAGAGCTTACAATTATAGGGTTCTATCAGCAGATAGAGTTTGAGATATTTTTAGAACTTTCATGTCTGATATAAAAAATGTTTTTATTCATCAATATTATGTTTTTTGATAAGTACTTTCTAGTGTTTTTCTGTTCTATATAGCAAAGAGACATGGCATAAAATGTGAACTAATTTTTGGCAGTCATGTCAGGTAGAAACCCTATAATTCTAAGCTTGTAGTCTTGCAAGAAGGGAGGATAAACTTGACAGGATAAACACTGATCTTTGCTAGACTAACAAAACAAGAAATGTGGGGGGAAAGTCCATTGCAGTCAAAACGTGTTTCACTGAAAATTATGAAAAAGAAAAAATGTACAGAATTTTATTTTCTACTCACAATTGATTTGTAAATTGTTGCACAAAAAAAGGAGGTAACGTGTGAATGATATTTATTAATTAGTTATTCACAAAGGCCTACTCTAATTACATGGCACTATTAACAAAAACAAACTGACATTAATTCAGTGCTGTGTTGTTGGCCTATATATTGCCAACGTAATGCCCACTCATGCCTTTGACTACGGCAGCTGTAATTGCAGGAGGACAGAGACATCGGCCTGGATTCAATCAAAAAGATTTCCTACGAAAACACAGGCAAATCTGATCCACAACTTCATTTTTATTCACAACCAGTTTGGCAAGTTCAACAAAATGAACTTGCCAAATTGGATGTGATCACATTTATTTGAAAGGGCAATTAGTCCTTGACTGCCAACCAATGTCAACAAATTCTGCCTATGAAGATATTCCAGGCAATTCTAGGCTGTCTTTTCTTAGAGCTGAAAAATGTATTTAACAGGCTCAGCTGTTTCTATGCCATCTACTCCTATCATGCACCTTCAGCCTACAGCACTGATTAATTTCCTGTTCTCGCAGTTCCTCTGTTGGTGAGGCTTGTATTCGTACCCTGTAACTGAACAAAAACATTTCATTTGTGTGCCTACTGATTCCATATTTTATGAGAATATGGAATTAAAATAATATGAGAAAAGTTTATTTAAAATTTATAACCGGTTCTAGTTTTAAAAAAAACATTTTAAAAAATCAGTTCACAGAAGGCACTCCTGATTACAAACAGGGCAGTTATGAATGACACATAAAAAAAAGGTGCTCAAAATTTTGCTGTTGAAGATAATTTTCATCGTCAGTGGGTTGACTCTCTTCTGTGTGTTGATGTTTGTTCAAACACCTGCCCATAAGACACTCATTTGGCCTTCCGTGTAAAACTGGGAAATATTTTTTCAGCTGTGTCCCATCAATACAAAGACATGTACACATTTACGTTAGAATGCTGTAGTTAACTTTTATGTTCAGATTGACAGTCCTTGGCAATGCCTGGAACAGAATCAAGCGGGAGATGTTGAACTGAAATCAGAAACAATATGCGTGTTCTCTTTAAACAGGAGATAACCAATCTGCCTTGCCTCTGTGGTTGAAATATGATCCGCCAAGCACAGATGCACCTTTCTCTCAGACAGTTCATTGGTTAAAGTCTTAGCCCTGTCCCACTGAATTACCTTGCAGTAAAGTGCAGCTAGTCTGCCATCTTAAGTGTGTGGACAGGTCTACATCTTATAATACAAATACACTGAGACAAGAAAATGTCTATATACAGTGAGCACCATAATTCATTGGACAGTGACACATTTTTTGTTATTTTGGTTCTGTACTCTAGCAATTTGAGGTTGAAAGGATACAATCAGGTTGAAGTGCAGACTGTCAGCTGTAATTTGAGGGTATTTTCATCCGTATCGGATGAACCGTTTAGAAATTATAGAACCTTTCGTATATAGTCCTCCCCCATCAAAAAATATTGGACAGTTTAACATAATGTAGAATAAAGCAATCATTTTTAATATTTGGTCACATATTCATTGCATGCCATGACTTCCTGATGTCTGTGACCCAACAATACCAAATACCCGTGATATCTTATTTTCTGGTACTCCTACAAGCGATACTATAACCTCTCTGCATTTGAATGGATCTCTATGGGAATTGGGGGGTGGATTAGATTTAGCTGTAAATTACACTGGAACAGTATGGAATGCATGGCTGGTGAAATGGCAGTAAGTCATCAAGGGTCTGAGGTTAACAACCATGGGTTCCTCTAAACAGTTGTCCAAGGACATCAGAATCAAGATAGTTCACTTCCACCAACAAGGAGAAGGCAAAGAAAACTAAACTTTTCAAACTACCTATTTCCACTGTCAGAAATATCAGAAAATGGAAGATAAATGGAACAAGTCAAGGCCAGATCTGGAAGACCAAGAACAATTTCAGATAGAATGGCCTGAGACCTGGTGAGAAATGCTCGGAAGAACCCACACATCACTGCAAAAGAGCTGCAAAAAAGAGTAGCAGACACAGGTCTAGTTGTTCACAGGACAACAATACAACATACTTTAAACAACAAAGACCTACATGACAGAGTTGCCAGAAAGAACCAAAGAAAAAAGGGTGAAGCATTTGTACAGAAGTACACCTGTCAACTGTTAAGCATGGATGTGGATCCATTACGCTTTGGGGTTGTGTGGCAGCGGGGGGCACTGGAAATATTGTGCGGGTGGAAGGAAGAATGGATTCCACCAAATATCAAAAGATTCTAGAGGCTAATGTTCGAAGGTCAGTCCAGACATTGAAGTTGAAGAGAGGCTGGGTATTCCAGCAAGACAATGATCCAAAGTATAACTCGAAATCAACCATGAAGTAGTATGTCCAGGAAAGACGGATGAAGGTTTTGGAATGGCCATCACAGTCCCCAGACTTGAATATTATTGAAAATATGTGGAGAGATCTCAAACATGCCGTGCATGTAAGGAGGCCAAAGAATATTTCTGAGCTAGAGGTGTTCTGCCAGGAAGAATGGGGAAAAATGGAAAGACTCTTAGCTGGCTACAGGAAGCGTTTGCAAGCTGTTAGTACTTTGTAACTCCTCCTCGGGCAACTCTAATTGACAGGTTTCCCAAACTTTTGCACAGGGTTGTTTTCCTTTTTTTTTGTTGACAATTTTAAAAATTTCAATAAAAAGTAATCTTGCTTTAAAATTTGAAGAAATGTGTTATGTTTAACTTTGTACCATTTAGAGGCCAGGTTAACTTCTGTTCACTTGGATATTAATTGTAAAAGGCATTTTGACCAGGGGTGCACAAATTTTTGCACCGTACTGTATGATTGGATCACTTTAAAGAGATACTGCAGAGCCTTTACTAAGGCCTTTTTTACCGCTTCAATTTGAACTGGAACTCGTGAGTAGGTGTGGTCATATGACGATGATGCCACGTAGTCATATTATGAATATTCATACGGTCAAGGAGTGAAAGGGTGTGTCTTGGTGAACTGACTCAGCCCCACTGAACTCAATACGCTCTATGCTCAGCCCCCCTTCCTGCTCTCTCCAGTCCTCACTACTAAACAAACAACAGCTGTACTGCAGGGAGTTTTGAGGTGGAGGAGTTTGAAGTGGAGGAAGGAATCCTTTGTGGTGGAAGACTCTGCTCGCAAAGATGTTGCTCGGGCAATACAGCCGTATTCATTCGAGCCACTGGCAGCAGCAGCCGCCGCCCTGGCTGTATTGGCTGAGCAACGTCTTTGCGAGGAGAGGACCGGGGATGTAACCGAATGGTAGAGCTAACATTACCTAGCTAAGTTAGCTTGTCTGCCTAAATTAACGTTACTATTGAATACATTCAAATACACAGCAAAACCCAGTCACACAGTAACGTTAGTATATTGAACATGGCTGGTTGTAGCGCCCTGATATAGCTCCACTTGGTCCGGAGAAAATTGTTATAATTTATTAGCTAACATTATTCATAAATGATAGCTAAGATAACTAGCTAGCTAGCCAAGTTACCAGTTCTCTCTGGACCAAACGGGGTTAAACTCACACACAATAGACTGCCTTGCATTACACTTATCGATACATTCCGTCTCTCGGCAGATTATGAAAGCTAACAGAGCAGGTGTTGTGCCGAAAAGAGTTCACCTGCCAAAATTCGTTGTAACTTGTAGTTATATGTGCTTTCTAGGGTAGCCTACCATCCAGTGACCCAAAGATGTAACCACAATAAATATTAAGTGTCTCAGACTTTGCAAACAAGAGATGGCTGGGGGGGGATAAATAATATAATACATAAATGTATTACTTGTAAACTATTATGTGTTCCAAGTGCTCTCGTAGTTTATTATCGTGGATGTTAAAGCGTAGCCTACATTATGGGTCGCCTATCACTAGTGCCATACTGAGGTTTGCATTGTGATGTGTTCATCTTAAAACCTAAAACATACGATTGTTTTTTTTTTATTGCTCCTCTTATGATGTTCTGGTCTTTGCTAAGTGTTAGAAATTGTATAAACACTAATTTTTTCGGAAGAAGAGCGCAGATCAAACTAAATGAAAATATAAGCGGCACTGAGAACAAGCGAATGCGCATTCACGCAAGGGGGGAAGAATTCTGGCAGGGGGACACTTTTCGGCACAACACCTGTTTGTGGCGTTGCACTAAGGAGCAATACATCTCTGACTCCTTGGCATAATGCAGGCAAGTTAGCTAAAGATACCAAATAGTAAGACGTAGACGAATAACTCTCTATGTAGCGAGATATAAGTCGTAATATTAACGTTAGCTGTAATACAAAGCAATTCGCATTTGAACTTGAACTACCTAATTAGCAGTACAAGGGTCTCAGTCTCAAAGAGGGAAAAAAAAAAACGTTGGTCTCTGCTTTTATACTATGTGCCCAGCCGAGACCACCCCTAAGACCACCTCAACTCCACCCATTTTTATGTTAAGGATCTTGTGACATCACAAATCCTTGGAAACCAGCGTATTGGTAAGCCTACACAAAAACTCAGATAAAACCATTTTGACTAAACATGAGATTTTCAGACATAAACAGTTGTGTATGATCATAATCTAACCCAAAACATTGGTTTTCAACGGGAAAAGTCGGTTTTTGACTGCAGTATCACTTTAAGGGTTGTTTCCTTTTGAACTCTATGGAAAAATAAGTCAGGAGAAACAAAACTGCATTGAAATTTACGGGGTTTTCTTAAAGTGATGGTCAATGAAAATCCATAATATGCTTATAACCACGTTATTTATGACTATTAAGGTATGTATTCAGCACCAATAAAGCGCAAGGAATAAATTCCATTGCAAACTCATTCAATTTCAGTCTATCTATATCTCGTTATTCCTGTGTGCTGAAAAAAAGGGTGGAGTCGAAATGGGTCCATGTCTACGTAGACATGAACCCCAAACCAATACATATTTTGGTCTCATTACATAACTCCTCCCTTAGTTTGAGGCGAATAAAACTTTCCTGTCCCAGAGTCCCACTAAGAAATCCTGTCTCAAGTCTGAACTAAACGCTCGTTTTGTTTGCCCTTGAGAATAGTTGTCCGCGTTTAGATTTGGAATAGTTATTTAGCTAAAGTGTTTATTTTTTCCTTTCACCTTTTTATCCATCCCTCCGTGGTGCTAGCTAGTATCATTAGCGTGCTCCTTGCACAGCTCAGCATGGAAACAAACAAATCACTCACGCATTTTACTTGGTGCACTGCTCATTCGTCAGATAATATATTGAAAAGAATAGATAGTTAAGATTTTGCCAAATAAACCATTAAATCTAAAACCAGTAGTCTAACCGCAAGCTCTCAGCGTCTCGGCGCGAACAGCCAGTTTTGTTTTCCTAACTTGTAACATTAGCTCTGCTGTCTGTCTTGCTAGCTTTATAAATGTTATACTCAACTATTATCTTATCAATAGCAAGTACTAACTAGCTAGTGTTTTAACATAATGTTATGTCTAAATTTGTTGGTAACTTATTGTTGATCAGTCTTGTCGTAAATGAATGGAGAAGGGAACTAAGCAGCAAACATTTACTAACCTCAGCTTCAAGTCTTATTTTGATTCACGTTTTTGACATGAGCAAGATTAGCCTATTTAGACAAATATGACAAAAAGACATCATTCAGTTGAGCCAATGTCACGGATGATTTAGTTCTGTTCATTCAGATCAATCTTTTACATTGATGGGCATTATGCTAAGTAGTCTAACATTGTGTTATTGTTGTGCTTTTTATCTAACATTATTCTGGAGCATAGTGTTTTCTGTAAAATGTCATTCTCACTATACAGCCCTTTAATGACTCAGAAATGTTTTTTTATGTTATGGATTAATGAATTGGCAACTGATAATATATGTATCTATTCCTGACATAAGCATAAAGTGTTTGCTGTAAGATGTTGTTATTGCATGTATACAGCCCTTTAATGATTCAGAAATGGTTTTATATGATATGTTATGGATTAATGAAATGGTAAATGATTACATGTTTATGTATTGCAGCAAAGGATGGACATTTAGCCATCTGATACAGTCCCTGAAGGGAAGGAGGGTGCTGAGGGTCATTGCAGAGCACGACATGGAGGACCATCAGGGCATGCACTTACTGTTATCTTCTTGATTCTTGAATATATTGAAGGTATTTATGCTTGACCATAGATTTGTCTGCTGTATCTGTACTAATACATTAATGATTTTACTGTAAATAAAAAATGCATTCATTTTACGGCCATATAATCTGATATTTGCCATGGGTTGTATCTTGTTTATATTTGTTTTGCAATGTTATCCATTTACTTAGTTCATCCATTCACTATGTTATAAAAAAATTTTTTTTTATAAAGTGTGTGTTTCATTGAACACATAAATTGTATATTTCAGTGTATGTGTCTTTCAATTTTGCATTATATCAACCGATTCTGAATAGTGGCCTATTAGGAGTATGGATAAGTGGTAATGTGAAATGTCAACCCCTATGGAAAAATAATATGCTGCAGTATATTGTAAATATATCAAAATTATCTTCAATATATTTTAAATATCCTGCAGTATATTATATTTCCATAAGCGAATGAACCTAACATTCTAATAAAAATATTTGTTTTGCCTTTTCCCATACATCACTAAGAGGCTATAACTTTTGAGCAGTAAATGATAAATCTCTTCTGATTTGTACTCTATATCACTTACAAAATAGTGAAGATACCACACAGTTTGTCTCCCTTGATCTTGAACATGAAGGGCCCTATCTTGGCGATCTTGGCGCTTAGTCTAAGCGCATGGCGCTAAGTCCATTTAGGGCGTGTCCAAGTCCACTTTTGCTATTTTAACGGCGTGTTTTTTTGGCGCTAAGCACGGCGCATGGTGCAACTGGGCTGAACCTAGTCGCTTCATTAATTATAGGTGTGTCTTGGGCATGACATTCAATAAACCAATCAAAATGTCATATCCCATTCCCTTTAAAAGCCTGCTTTTCCACCTTGGCGGATTGCTTATGATGGCAAAACAGACATGCTCGTGCGTGTTTAGTGTGATCAAGGAATAGGCTAAATGGAGTATGATCAATATTATTCGGACTAACCATTAGCCTATGAGTTCCCGGTAATTCCAGACAGGGCTGTTATTTTACAAAATATGTGCGGTTAAATTTCGTTAAAAGGACCTGCAACAGCTGAGAATAAGCTATCAATGGCTTCAGTCTCACCTTAGAAAACGCCAAATTAGCCTGCTTGTTCAGCGAATTTCGTTTGATTATGCAATGAAAGTGTCAAACATCAATTCCAAGAGGCTGTTCTCGAAGTTCAAGCTTCATCCAAAGTTCATTAGGCTACCTGCATAGTAGGCTAATATTGATTAATAACATACATACCGTTATTTTGCCTTAATGATGACACTAAATAGCCATACAATAAAGCTGTCAGGTTCGCAACCCATAAGTTCACGCATATTTCCCCTTGTTTAATAATGTCCTGTTTATGGAAATGTGACCAACCTGTTTTACTCGTAGCGTAATCCTTTAAAACAATCCACTTTCCCAGGAAGACCGTTAAACGTGCAGAGAATGGCATTAAAATTAATTGTGAATTAATTGTGTAACGTGCTGCAAATTTGTTTTAGTTTCTAATTAGACGCTTAGTTCTCTTTAAAATCGTTTTGTTCAGTTAAGGAATAACGGGTGAAATCAGCTGGGTTTTAAACGGTGAGAGTATGGAAACCTGGTCACTGTCATTTAAAAAAATATGAAGGACGAAGAATAGCTAAGGTTACAATTTAGTTAACATGGTGACATCTCCGTTTTTTAACCATAGGCTATCGAAAAAAACCTTATGCACAGCGAATTCGCTGTAGCCTAGGCTATTTGAAAAACAATAAATGCAATATTCACTGGACAAGGTTTTAAACTTTTTTCAGTCACAAACCATTCTATTTACTTACAGGCTGTATTCATAGATAAACAGAGCAGTATTGTAATGACATCTGAAGCGCATTTTCAGAACTTAAATGTCCGTCTATTGCCGTGCGCGAGTTTTCCATTGAATGACAATTCACGCATTAGGTGCAAAGAAAATTCGCGCATTAGGCTTGATAGCTATAGGTGTTATCAGCTCCTTTTTAATGGATAGCCATTGTCCCGTACCATCGCACATCGCCTGGATGTTGATGGAGTGGGCTGAGAGCAATGTAATGTGGCATTGTTTCCCTTCGCTGATGGAAAGGTATGTGGACCTATGGAACCTTTTATTATTATGCATTTTTGATATAGCCTACACAATAATAATATTTCACATTATGATCTAGATATTTTAGTCATGCCTGTGCACGCCCCTGTGTGTAACAGACAGGAGGGTATGCGCGTTGTGCACACGCCTATGTAGACGCACTTATATGCGCCGTTAAAATAGCATGTAAACAACTGCGACATGACTTTAGACCAGGTTTGTGGTGGTTCTAGCGCAAGCGCTTTCTGCTGGCTCAAGATAGCAATACGCCAAAAAGAATCCTGGCCACTCCTCATCTTAAGACCAACACGCCCAGTTCACTAATGATGGCGCAAGAGTTACGCCGTCAACATGCTAGTTTGACGGCGTAAGCGTTAGGCGCTATTATGGACCTAGCGCCGGGTGTAAGATAGCAAAGACACTTGCGTTTGCGTTAGCGCCGCTTTGCGCCGGGTGTAAGATAGGGCCCGAAATGTTTAAAGACCTAGGTTTCTCATGGAGAATAGCCATTTATAAAGTTTTTTTTTTAAATTATTTATTTTGTGAATTGTTTTTAATAATTGATGCTATTGTGTTAAAGTAAGCATATTACTGTATATAAATGGAAAGCTCCAGTTATCCTGTTTAAAATGATATATTATCTTTAGGGGTATGACATAATATGATAATAATAATAATAATAATACATTTTATTTATATAGCGCCTTTCAGAACCCAAGGTCGCTTACAGAATTTGAGAGGGGGGAACAGAAACACAAAAGACAACAAGACAAAAGGAGAGATGGTAACAAATGAGATGAAGGTGAAGTAACTGGCTGGTGGAACACACAAAATAAACAAAGAACAACTGGGACAGTAAATAAACATGTACAAAAATCACAGAAAATAACATGGTGGACGGGGTGAGAGGAGAAGAGAGAGAAGAAGAGGGGAGGCTGAGCAGATGGTTAGGGTGGGAGGAGAAACGGAGGAGGGTCATTTAGGGGTAGGGGAGGTTGTAGGCTTGGGAGAAAAGAAATGTTTTTAGCCGGGATTTGAAAATGGGGAGTGTGGGTGAGTCTCTGACGGTTTGTGGGAGTGAGTTCCAGAGTCGGGGTGCAGTCCTGGAAAAGGCTCGATCGCCAAAGGTTTTGAGTTTGGAAAATGGTATGAAGAGGGTGGTGGTGGCGGAAGAGCGGAGGGTTCGGGTGGGGCGGAGGGGCAGGAGGAGGTCAGTCAGGTAGGGGGGGGCCAGGCTGTGGAGGGCTTTGAAGGTGAGGATGAGAACTTTAAAGTTAATGCGCTCTTTGATGGGGAGCCAGTGAAGAGATTGGAGTACAGGGGTGATGTGTTCACGGGACCGGGTGTGAGTGAGTAGACGGGCAGCGGAGTTCTGGACCATTTGGAGTCTATGGAGGGAGTGGGAGGTGATGCCAGTAAGAAGGGAGTTGCAATAATCAAGGCGGGAGGAGATAAAGGCGTGAATGAGGTTTTCAGCAGCAGAGGGGGAGAGGCAGTGTCTGATTTTGGCAATATTGCGGAGGTGGAAGTATGAGGTCTTGATGACAGAGCTGACATGGGGGACAAAGGAGAGGGTGGGGTCAAGGATGAAACCAAGGTTGCGTGCCAGGGGGGAGGGAGTGATGGTTGAGTCATCGATGATGAGTGAGATGGGGCCGGTCTTTGAAAGTGTGGATTTGGTGCCAATGAGTAGGAGTTCAGTTTTGTCACTGTTGAGTTTGAGGAAATTATGGGTCAGCCAGGTTTTAATTGTGGAGATGCAGGTATTAATGTGGGTGAGGGGTGGGTTCTGAGTGGATTTTGTGCTAATGTAAATCTGAGTGTCGTCGGCGTAGCAGTGGAAGTCCATGTTAAATTTGCGGATGATGTGACCAAGGGGAAATATGTAACAGATGAAGAGCAGGGGCCCGAGGACCGAGCCCTGGGGGACCCCCTGCGTGACAGGGGAAAGGGAGGAGGTGTGACCGGAGAGAGAGATGAATTGTTGTCTGCCAGAGAGGTATGAGGTGAACCAGTCAAGTGCGGTGCCCTCAACACCCAGCTGCCCCAGCCTTTGAAGGAGGATGGAGTGGTCCACAGTGTCAAAAGCGGCACTAAGGTCCAGCAGCAGCAGGATGTTGAGGGCACCTGAATCAGCAGAGGTGAGGAGATCATTGGTGACTTTGACAAGAGCAGTTTCAGTGCTATGGAGGGGGCGGAAACCAGACTGAAGGGGTTCATAGAGATTGTAGGACTGAAGATGGGAGTGAAGTTGGGCGGCGACAATACGTTCTAGGGTTTTGGACAGGAATGGTAGGTTGGAGATGGGGCGGTAGTTGGTGAGGATGGTTGGGTCGAGGGAGGGCTTTTTAAGGATGGGAGTGACAGCGGCCAGTTTATAGGCCGAGGGAACATGACCGAGTGCTAGGGACTGATTGAAAAGGGTGGTGAGGTGGGGGATGAGGACGGGGAGGCAGGTCTTAGTTAGGGCAGTGGGGAGAGGGTCGAGGGAGCAGGTGGTGGTCTTGGAGACGGTGATGATGTCAGAGATGAGGGAGGAATCAACAGGGGAAAAGGCAGTGAGGGGGGGGGTAGGTGGGCGATCAGGGAGGGGGAGGGTGAAAGTCGGGGGAGGGGGGGTGAAGGAGTTAGTGATGGAGGCAGTCAGGGAGGTGTTTATTTGGGAGATTTTATTATTGAAGGAGTGGAGAAAGGAGTTGCAGAGGTCAGTGGAGGAGGGTGGGTTATTGTCGGGGGGCTGGAGTAGTGTCTTAACAGTAGAAAAGAGGATCCGGGGGTTGCGATTTGTGCTGTTGATGAGAGTGGAGTAGTGAGCAGATTTGGCAGCAAGGAGAGCATCGCGGTAAGAGGAGATGTGCTGTTTGTAAGCTTCAGCGTGGACGGTAAGGTGGGTTTTTTTATAGAGTCGCTCCAGCTGCCGACCGGTTTGCTTCATAGTACGAAGTTCGGAAGTGTACCAGGGGGAGGAGGTGGTGAAAGAAACAGTGATGGTTTTCCAGGGGGCCATGGAGTTGAGGGAGTCAGAGAGGATGGTGTCAAGTAAGATGGCATAGTCGTCAGGTGAAGAGGGGGGGGCCGAGTCAGGGGGGAGGGCAGAGGAAATGAGCTGGGAAAGAGTTAGTGGGTTGACAAACTTAATATTACGGAAGGAGATTGAACGTTTTGTGGAGTGATGGGGTGAGGGGAGAGGGGCAGAGAAAAGGATACAATGGTGGTCAGAGAGTGGGAAGGGGAGAGGGCGGAGGTTGGATAGGGGAAGGGAGGAGGAGCAAACAAGGTCAAGGGTATGGCCTTTGGCATGGGTGGGGAAGTTGATGTGCTGGGTGAGGTGAAAACAGTCAAGGAGGGAGAGAAAGTCAGGAGTGAGGGGAGAGTTTGGAAGGTCAACGTGGATGTTGAAGTCGCCAGTGAGCAGGAGGCGGTTGGAGAGAGAAGAGGCGATGGTGAGGAGTTCAGGGAGTTCAGAGAGAAAAGAGGGGTGTGTCTTCGGGGGGCGGTAGAGTAGTATTGCAGTGATGGAGTTGGGGAGGGAGAGAGCAAGATATTCAAAGGTTGACATGGGTGGAAGGTTGAGGTCCAGTTCAGTAACAGATAGGGATTGTTTATGGAGAACAGCAATGCCCCCCCCTCGGCCAGAGGAGCGGGGCTTGGCGATGTAGCAGTAGTTGGTGGGGGTGGCCTGGTTGAGTGCGTAGTAGTCGGAGGGTTGTTGCCAGGTTTCGGTGAGAAGGAGGAAGTCAATGTTATTGTCCAGTATTAGTTCAGAAATTACAGGTGATTTGTTGGTGAGAGAACGAGTGTTCAGCAGTGCGAAGGTGATGGATAGAGGGGCTGGGGGGGGGGAACGAAGGTTGCTGAGGTTAGAGGTGCGATGCGTGGTGTTGACGTGGGGGCGGGAATTAGTCCAGAGTGAGGGGATGTTTGTGCCTTTAGGATAGTGTAGAGTCCGGTGTCGGTTGTGGCGAGAGCCTCGGTGGATGTAGCGGCGGCGGCTGAGGATGCCAGCATTACTGGCAGCGGTAGCAGCAGCGGTAGTGAGGCGGTGGTTGTTGTTCAGTGCATGAAGGTCTGAAGGGGCATAGGTGTGTCTAGGGGCAAAAATAGGACTTGGGGGGGTAGGTGAAAAAAGTGGTAGTCCAGAGGAAAAAAACAGCAGTAGGAAGAGTGGAAATCCAAGTTGAGACATGAGTGTAGAGGGGAGTAATCCAGGGAGTTGATTGACAGTGAGTAGTAACTGATAGGCTACGAGTTGGGTAGCATTGAGCCAGAGGGGGGGGGTGATGTTGTTGTTGTTGTGCTGGAGTCCCCGAGACTCAACCCGCTGGGCAAGGTAGCCCAGCCGTGCCATGCTAGCAACCAGGCCAGCAGCTGGAAGAGAGGGAGTGGAGACTCCCCCGGAGGAGGCAGGCCAGTCAGCCGGCACAGCCAGGCCAGGTCGAGCCAGCTGAGTCAGCCAACCCAGCCAAGCCAGCAGAGCTAGCTTAGCTAAGTTAGCTGAGACAGCTACACAACCCACGGAATCAGCAAGGGAGTCTCCACTCCCTCCTGAGACCAGGTTGGGTAGCCGACACAGCTGGGCCAACGGTGCACAGCAACCAGAAACCACGGAACCAGCAAGGGAGTCTCCACTCCCTCCCGGGACCGGGTTAGGCAGCCGGCACAACTAGGCAAAGTTTGTTATTTTTTTAGCTAGACCAGGCTAAGCTAGCTGAGTTAGCCGGCACGGCTAGGCTAAAGTTGTTAATGTTATTAAGACAGCACGCAGCGGGTAGGTCAGGGCAAACTCACAAAACACAATTTCAAACTCACCAGCGAGCCGAGCACAGAGGGTGGGAAGGGAAGGGATAAATGCAGTTTGTAATCCAGTAGTATGAGGTGGTAGTCCGGTGAAATTCAGCGAGATCAGGGCAGAGTCCAGGAGTAGGGCACGGAGAAGTTTAAACAGACAACCCAGATGAAGACGAACGGACAAAAACAAAAACATAAAAGAGAGAGAGAGAGGCACGGGTAGAAGCGGCAGTCACAAAAAAAAGAAACTAGACGCCAGCGGTGCTCAACCCGGGAGAAAAAACAACAAAAAAAGGACCAAACACTAACAAACATTCCGAGACGCAGTAGCTCCGCAGTGGTCTGCGAAGATCAGCCGAACCCGGAAGCAGGGATGACACGATGCTGCACTACCGAACAGATCACCTGCTGAAAAGACCACAAACAGTTTTGCATACGCATGTTATATTTTCAATTAACCTAACATTCTAAATCGTTTCTTTTTTTTTTTGCCTTTTCTTACCCATCACTGAAGTGGTTATAATTTTTGAGCAGTACAAGATAAATCTATTCTGATTCCTATTCTATATCACTCACACAATGGTGAAGATATCATACACTGTAAGTTTCCATCTGTCTTGAACATGAAATGGGTAAAATAGTATGTTTCTCATTAGAAAATAGTCATTTAGAACGTTTTATAAATTTAGTTGGTGAATGTCCATAATTGATGATATTGCAATCAAGTAATCCTATTGTTTTTATATACATTGAAAGCCCCAGTTATCCTGTTTACAATGGTATATAAAGTTTAGGTATCTGATGTAATATGATCACACCACAAACATTTCTGCAACGCACATTGAGAAATAGAATGTTGACCCAATATTCGCTCAGGCTGGAAAGGGTTAAAGTGAACCATCCATATCTACTGCATATCAGGCAGCAGAGTGATGGTTTCAGGCGCGGATCTACGGGGTGGCAGCTGCCACTCCATAAAAAGTCCTTGCCACCCCAATTTCAGATGTAAATATTATATTATAAATAAAATAAAACAAATTGTGTTGAACATTCATGATATTTCTTCGAAGTTGATGTAAATTGCTCCAATCACCAGTTTATAATTCGCTGTGCCACCCTCAATGTTAAAAAAATGGTTGCGTCCGTCAACGCATCTTCTGTAACTGAAAAGTCTTGAGCCAGCTTCATTTCTGAGCGAGCAGCACACTGAGCACAGAGCGTTGTATGTGGTACGTGAAGTCTGAAAGTAGAAAGCTATCGATAGCCTTTTCTGTATAAAGTATGAAACTAGTAACGTTAGCCCTTGATTTGTAAAGTCCAACCCTAACAAAGTTAGCAACGAATATATGCTGGATTCAATATAGCTAGCATGGCCATTATAGTTGAGAGAACAAGTGCCCGTGTTCCACACTGTAACGTTAGCTGACGTTAGCTAGCTGTCAGCGTTAGTAGGGCAATGAATGCCCAAAAGTTCAATCAATGTCTTTTGTACAGATCATGTGCTTTGGTGATATTTGTGAGGGATTACAGTAACGTTATCTCGTTTACATACGCACAGACCCCTCCACTTTTACTTTTCCCTAGCTCCTATCGGTACTGTAGTCACGCCAACATCGTTGGATGAGCTATGCTAGCTAACGTTAGCTCTCGTGAACTACAGTTCCTTATACGATCGTTCGAAAATTCTACCGTCGCCTTAAGCTGGTTTAAAGGTGCAATATGTGACTTTTATTTTACGGGCCTATGCACGTAAACAAACTTTTACCTGGTTAAATAAATGTCCCCTTATTACAATTAAGAGTGGGCAAGTTCCCTTATATTACGTCCGAGTTCAGTGGTTCCAATCAGTATCAGTTAGTGGAATTCACTTGAACTGCCTCCTTTGTCTACCAGGTGTCAGCCTTGAATTACATTGCAAAATTAACTGTAATTGTGGGTGGGTGGGGGGTGGTGTCTTTGAGGGTGTGGTGAGGGGAGGGGTATTGTTGAATGTGTGATGAAAAATGTAATAAAATCTTTTATATATGACTGGTAAAAATATTCTGATTTAAAGCTGTAATTGTGGGTGGGTGGCTGGAAGGAGGTTGGTGATATGTGGGGAGCGGGTGGTGGTTGTATTAGGGTTAGGGTTAGGAAGGACGGGGTGTGAAGCTTTGGGTAGCTCAGAAGCAGTTTTATTGGATGTGTATGATGAAGTCAACTTGACTGTTAACAAATATGCTAAATTATTTGTAAAAATATCTTAGATAATAGCTTTTTTTCCAGACATAAATAGCCCTAGGGTTTTTGTGATTTACATGCTTAAAAATTCACCAGAATGCAGGAAATTAAGTTTCTGAAACTCAATTTTCCCAGACCCCCCACTTAACCCCACGCCACCCTGCCAAAACTTCCTGACACTCCTTTGCCACTCCATGGAAAACTTCCTAGAACTGCCACTGGATGGTTTGAGGCTCTTTTGATACGAGTCCTGTGTGGACTTTGCTTGTTCTCTGCAGGGTTTCCTCTGGGTACTCTGGTTTCCTTCCACAGTCCAAAGAAATGCAAGTTTGGTTAGAAAATGGATGGATGGAGTTCAGGCAGTTTTTTTTTAAATCCTTAAAAAATGCAAATTAGTGCTCGAACAAAGATATGAAGTATGTATGATTGAATTGAATGTATGTATTTTTGACTGTATGTATTAGGAGAAGTATGCTGTTTCTGGAACTGATGATTTAGCAACACAGAGTTCAAGACAAATTTCCCCATGGGGACAATAAAGGACAAAGCATATAAGCAGTAATTACCTGCTGAAATGAATAATGCATTGATGCATTTCTAATTGTGAGTTTTGTTTTTTTTAATATTTAAATTATTTCTCCTTTTTTGTAGCTTCTTGTTTTAATGTACCGTAATCCCCTTTGTGTGGTGGGAGGATGGTATTCTTTCTCATCAAACAAAGTAAACCGGTTACCATGTGAGCGAACAGTTGGGGCTCATTTCCTTCCTGGCATGTTCAAAAAATGTCACTGGTGAGGTTCCATGGTCCACATTCCAACACAGTAGCTCAAATGGTCATAATCCAGATAAAGCTGTCTGCACTCTTTTACATTACATTACAATCATTTGGCAGACGCTTTTATCCAAAGCGATGTACAATAAGTGCATATTGAAGGTCATTGACGCGACTACAAAGCAAATCCGACAAAGCACAGCTTTCTCACGGCGTAGGAGCTATCCCTAGTAATAAACATGAGTAGTACACACAGTCAGCTATACATTCTGAACTATAAAATAACCAAAGACACAAGTTAAATAGAAAACAGGAAGCAAATACTATAGAATGGCCCTATATAGGTATAATTTTAGTCGAGGTGGAGTCTGAAAAAGTGTGTTTTCAGACCACAACGAAAAACAGACAGTGTTTCAGCTGAGCGCAGCAGAGTGGGGAGTTCGTTCCACCATTGGGGAGCTAGGGTGGAAAAGCTCCGCAGTCGGGACGAGCGGGAGCCTTTAACACGGAGGGAGGGAAGTGCAAGTCGCCCTGCGTAGTGCTGGATAAAGTCCTGTAGGTAGGAGGGGCCTGACCTTTTGGCTGCAGTGTAGGCCAGGGTCAGAACTTTGAACCTGATCCTGGCCACGACTGGCAGCCAGTGGAGTGACCTCAGCAGGGGGGTGACGTGTGAGAAATTCGGGAGGTTGAACACAAGCCGAGCAGCCGCATTCTGGACCAGTTGTAGGGGCAGAATGGCACATGCTGGTAGGCTTGCGAGAAGGGAGTTGCAGTAGTCCAGACGTGAGATGACCATGGTCTGGACAAGAAGCTGGGCGGAGTAAGTGGTCAGGTACGGTCAAATCCTCCTGATGTTGTATAGGAGGAATCTGCAGGACCGTGCCGTTGCCCTGATGTGTTCTTTGAAGTCCAGCTGATCGTCCAGGACCACCCCCAGGTTCCTTGCAGAGCGGGAGGCGGTCACCATGGTTCCGTCAACGGTGATGGACAGGTCTAGGAGCGGGGAGGTCTTGTATGGCATGAAGAGCAGCTCAGTCTTGTCGAGGATGAGCTTCAGGTGATGGCTAGACATCCACTCAGAGATGTCAGCCAGGCAAGCAGATATTCTTTCCTTTACCTGTGGGGTAGAGGGAGGGAAAGAGAGGAAGAGTTGAGTGTCTTCAGCATAATTATGGTAAGAGAAGCCATGTGAATTAATAACCAAACCAAGAGACTTAGTATAAATGGAGAACAGCAGAGGACCCAGTACCGATCCCTGCGGGACTCCTGTAAAAAGTGGATGAGGTGCAGAGACAGAGCCCTTCCAGGAGACTTGGTAGGATCTATCTGTGAGATAGGATGTAAACCAAGAGAGGGCAGTTCCAGAGATGCCCATCTCAGCCAGTGTGGAGATCAGGAGTTTGTGGTTGACCGTGTCAAACGCTGCAGACAGGTCAAGGAGAATCAGGACAGAGGAAAGGGAGGAGGCTCTGGCAGTGGTGAGTGCCTTGGTCACAGCCAGGAGCGCAGTTTCAGTGGAATGCCCGGTTCTGAAGCCGGACTGATGAGGGTCGAGCAGGTTGTTCTGGTGGAGAAAAACTGACAGTTGGTTAAGGGCAGCTCGTTCAAGAGCTTTGGACAGAAAGGGCAGGAGAGACACAGGACGATAGTTTCTAACATCGGAGGGGTCTAAGCTAAGTTTGTTAAGGAGTGGGGTAACACGGGCAGTTTTGAAAACAGCAGGAACATAGCCACAGGTTAAGGAGGTGTTGAGAATGGAGGAAAGATATGGAAGGACCTCACCAGATATAGACTGGAGGACTGCCGACGGGATGGGGTCCAGTGGGCAGGTGGTTGCACGCTGGCGCATTACAAGTTGGAGTACATCTGTGTCCTCCAGAGTCTTAAAGGACGAAAATGTAGCGATGGGTTCATTATGGGGCATATGGGGCATCACCGGATGTGTGAAGGAGTTTCGGATCACGGCTACCTTCTCCTCAAAGTGGAGACTTCCAGCCGACTTTAGCTTCATTTGCAGATAATGAAATAACTTCCTACCAGGGGTATGTATTTAAATTTCCCAAGGTTCCATCAGTCACAACACAGCATTAGCAAAGCAACACGCATCCAAGGGCTACAAGTTTTTGTCTCCTCTGTCTGTGACCTCACACTGAGTGACTCAACCAGGATGCCATAGACTCACTATACCCTCCAAGAGAATCACTCAGCCTGGAGACAGTAAGTGTTTGTGAACTCACATTGAGTCACTCGCAATGACACTGATAGTGACTATGGCCTAAAACTGTTGTTTGATTATATTACATTGAAGGAGTGCGGGAAATTACCAAACTGAGACTTCTTTCCTGGTAGAGCTAGCTGCAACGCAGCTGTGTTCTTTATTTATAAACCTCATTCAACCCAAAGAACACATCATAGAAGTTACCGTCTATGACGTAGCCGCGTTGATAGTAGGAGGTGAATTATATATGTATGTCCCAGAGGTAGCCGCCACATCCGTCCCCCCAGAATTCATCAGAACTGGCAACGCCAGACGAGGGGGAGGCCGAACCGCCCGACCGAAACGAGTCCACAAGGCCGGAGCGGGGGCCGGAGTGGACACAGGGGGACCACAAGAAGGTAGGGGGCGCCGCGGTGGCGCAACAGACGGGGGCTGAGCTAACTTAACGGGCTGGTCCAGATCCAGATGGGCTGGTTTGAGGCGGTCCAGGGAAACGTAGTCCGGCTTACCACCGACTCCACTAAGAAAGTCTTGTCCCCGGCCTCCAAGACGCGAAACGGGCCATCATAGGGAGGGTAAAGCGGCCCCCGATGCACGTCGTGGTGGATGAAAACGTACTCCGCCGCCTTCAGGTCGGAAGGGACATGGGACTGCGGAAGACCATGCTGTGATGTAGGCACTGGTGCAAATGCCCTGGCGCTGTCCAGGAGGGCGGTTCGCTGTTGTGATGCGGAAGGGCGGGGCCATGCCCATCACTCTGTATGTCCAAGGGTGTTGCGGGCAGAACGCTCACTTGCGCACCAGTGTCACAGAGGAAACGCCGCCCAGAATCATTGTCAGTAATAAATAACAAGCTCCCCGTACGGGCCACCAATGAAGGAGTGCGGGAAATTACCAAACTGAGACTTCTTTCCTGGTAGAGCTAGCTGCAACACAGCTGCGTTCTTTATTTATAAACCTCATTCAACCCAAAGAACACGTCACAGAAGTTACCGTCTATGATGTAGCCGCGTTGACAGTAGGAGGTGAATTATATATGTATGTCCCAGAGGTAGCCGCCACAACATCATTTAGCAGACACTTTTATCCAGAGTAACTTACAATATAAGAGAACATAAGTACATTAATACATTATTTGAGCAACAATTCCAGACCAGCAAGTGGATGTGTAACAATATTGAATAAATAATAATAATAATGGGTTGTTGTGGGGATTCTGACAGTACTAAAAAATGTTTTTTTTTTTTTTAAACCAGCTCTTGCCATTCAGATTCTTCTCAAGAAAAATAAATTGACTTGCATGCTGCTATTACCAAGCCTGCACAGAAAAATGTTCAGTGGATTCATATAAAATCTGTTAGAGTGCAATTGACACTGGACATTTTACTGTGTGGTCACTCCACATTTTACTGTGTGGTCACTCCACATTTTAAAAAGAACAGATGCAAATGCACGGCATTTCACTGTGTGCACATGTGTGGAAGAGATAGCAAGTGCCTTCTACCTGGAAGAGCACACTGTCTCTTTCATCTTTCCTCCAGTCATCTAAAAGCCGGGTTATCAGGATGGGGACCACTTCAGATCTGGCAGCAATTAAAAAAAACCTTTTCATCATGTTCACCTACACTGTACAACCCTTACACGGACAGTATGTCGCAGTAAATTAGACATTTCATAACAAGAGTGTGATCATTTACATGCCTCTCAGGCTGGAGGTAAGGAGCTAATGGAGAATTTTATTTTATTTTTTTATTAAAATTAATTATGCATATTCTAAGCTTTGTCTGGTTTACAGATTTTATATGAATCTTCAGATAAAAAACTTGTTTTTGTAAAATTATTACAACATCAATTGGCACAAAGGGCTCTCTATCCACTTGCAGGACTTGCTTCTTGCTTTATTCCTCATCTCCTGCATTAGTGGTTCACTTTATATAAAATTATTGTTTATTCAGATAAATAATAAATTTGATTTTTGTCACAATTTCAAAAAGCACTCCTTGGAGCGCTTCAATGCTGATTGCATATAGTTCAATTCACTTGAGCATAATGGCAATTACCTTCATTGCATAGGACAAGATTCTTGTGCAAAGACAACACCTTACCATAATCTGCCCTGCAGTTTGTGCTGAACATAAAAGCAATATTTTGCCAACCTTATATCACATTAAAGACATTTGCAAGTACATAGGTATATAATTACATAAAAGGTGAGTCTTTCTGCGAGCATACACTGTAAAGCAGAGGGAATGATTTCAGAGTGAAAGCTTCACACTTTTCCGGCATTCTTTAATCCGCCCTGTCATTGGGGTTACTGATGTGAAACCAGACTGACTGACAGCTTCCTTCAAGCGCATGGGGGTGTCTCATTTGGAACAATGTTCGCAAAACAAAAGCACAAACATGCTAAAGGAGACCCCCTTCGGCCTTCATGATGGTTCCAGCTCGCTGAGAGCAGACCGTTCCACCATGTTGGGCCACACGGTCACGGTTCTCTTCTGTTTCGTACAGCTAGTCAAAAAGCTGACAAGCCAAAAAGTGACTTTACGGACCCTATGCAACTGCAATTCATAATTCAATTTGCATGCAAATGTAACTTGTTTGTGACTTCTTAGTTCTTGGTGAAAGTTTTTCAATACATGTATAGAAGGTGTATGTCAATAATTGAATTGAGGAACAAATGTAATATGCGACACAAAATAGCTGGAAATTCAATTATTTCATAAAAAACTGGTTAAATACTGGTTAATACAGTGGTTTTTACAAACAGTGAATATATCCTGTTATAATAATAATAACTAGATACTATAATAATTTCCCCTCAGATTGAATATATTTTTATGCCCTGCACCTGTGTGTATGACAGGCCCTAGTTTTGCAGTCAAGGAGTAATTGAAAAGTCAGAACAGTGCTGAATTAAGTGTCAAATTCAACTCCAGAAATTCTATGGCTGGAGACAGAAGTGCACCTGTGGAGTGTTTTGAGAACAAAACACAGGGTGTTTTGAGAAGAACATTTTTGCCAATCAAACCAGCTGCTTTTTAACCCTCAATTAATAGCACGATGTTTAGCGAATTGGCAGTCTCATCATGTGTGATAGAAGTGCAGTCTCCTCACTGTCAGAAAAAGGGATATGGTAGGGAACCTAAGCAATTCCTGTTCATTTTCCCTCACTGGGTCATATTTGTACCTTAAAATATAAATCTAAACGGGTAAAGGGTACAGTGAGCATACCTTTGAGGGTACTGCCGCAGTGACAAGCCATTGTACCCCTATAGGTACAATTTTTGCACGTTTTTTCTGACAGTGCATAAAAGATGTCATTAGTTAGGGAACATTGAAAGGGGAACAGCAGTCTGCCAATGAGCAAACGGCTTCTGACTTTCCATTTAAGCTTCTAGCAGGATTAATTAATAAATGCCGTGAGCAATGCATATATAGCATGTTATTTTTCTCGCTCAGGAAAGGATCCTTATTTTACTATGAACAATATATCCACAAAATGAAGTTGTTCTTGTTTTTCCAGTGAATTGGTAATGTGGAAATGCACAGACCATGGCATCCCGCTATCAACATCTGAAGGTCACAATGCACTTTGATGGAAAAAGGCTCCCCAAAGTGCACATGTTGAATGAGGGCCGTGTGTTTTCATAGGGTGAGGGTCTATGGTCTATGTGCCTTTTGTTTTTCATATGAATAAACCTACAAGGTGCTCAGCTTTTGTATGGAATTAATGTAGTTTGCATCGGAAATTGTGATGTCCCATTCACAGGCTTTTATTGTTTGAAATTTGAACATATTACAGACAAACTCAAAGACATATTTTATGACTGTTGTTATGCTGTTGGTCTGCACCATTATAAGCATGTACCATTCTGATGTTTTTATGAGTGGTATTTTGTTATGATAAAATATGTTTTCAATACCGTTAAATGGTATAGTAGTATTATTGGGACAGTGAGTTAGTCTTGGTGTTAGCCAAATTGTTATTTTAGCCCATCATCTTACAAGTATGTAAGTACTTTAAATGTATAGCTTGATAATATTTTAAGATTGTGAAAAACTTGTTTGTGGATGTAGCCTGCTGCTGCTTTTTCTTTTCTTTTTTTTGAAAAAAGGAAAATTTAAATGCCTATTAGTTTCAAAGAGATAGTGAGTTGGGTGTTAATGATGCTGGCTCTTGGATTTCTTTTAAAGAGACATTGCCCTGTTCCAAGTGAGAAGCATACGTTCTAAAACTATTCAATAAATGTTAAATTGCGATGTAAATGATACATTTTGAGTCATGTATTTGACTCTCCTCTGAAGTGTGTGCTGCCCCCACCGCCAGCTGCTTCTTATCATTCCACAGTCTACCAGCTGAGCCCACCAGTGATTGCATCAGAGGAATGAGCATTCTTCTTAAAACTATTTGAGCAGGTCTGGAAGCTATAGTAATGGCCGCCTCTCCAGCCGAATGGCTGTTGCTTCTTAATTATAGCCTAATTATAGTATTGCTTTTCTCCACTTTTCAAACGGTTTTCCACCCGTTATATAGCCCATATATAGTATATATTTATATATATATATATATATATATATGTGTGAAAATATGATACTGGGACACATAAATGTGACATAGACACCAAAAACCAATGCAAACACATGTATTTACAAGTTTGGCAACTCTGACTCAAAAAGAAAGAAGATAGCTCAATAACCGGAAATAGTATTTTCAGGTCATATAAAATTTACCACAGTAGTGTTAACGCAGGCTATATAACATGGTGTCTCAATGACACGTGAGTGCAAAAGTGTAACTTATTTTTTCTAATTCATTAAAGTGTAGATACATACCCCATCCGAGGCAGTCCACAATGAAACTGGACTTTGAAGCTCTAATCTATTTATGGCTGTGAAATACCCGGTTGATTCACCGTTACGTATGTAATCAATGCAAGAAAAGATTATTTTTAGATTTTAATTTTAGATTAATCCTACCTTTCAATATGCGGACACGATTATAACATGATGGCTGTGTAAATGCTTTGATTTGGACGGCTTAGGTACGTAACCGCGTGAGGAAGCTTGGACACGCAAGGTTATCAGGCTCCTGTAGTGTCGGCAGCAATTGAAACAAAGCAATTCTTAGTAGTTTCGTACCAGACAGTGATGCTCTTCTTTTTTTTTTAGGTTGACCAATCCACCAGCCATGAAACACGTGGGTAAACGATTCATGCTTATGTACATAACGATTGGGACATGGAAAGAAAGTCAGCACTATATATTCCCCTTGTTTTAAAGTATCGTGGAGTGTATGAATTTGGGCACATATACTTTTTTACTTGGCTTATGCATGACAGAAACAAACAAAGATCGATCCGATATATATTTATTTTTCATGATTGCCGACGGCATCTTGTGTACTTAACCCTCAGGACACAATGAATTATGTACATGAGCCGGATTAATTTTGCTCTCCCATATGAATACGAGTGACAACTTTCACTAAGCAAAGTGGGGTTTAGAAAGGCATATCAAACGTCTTCAAAAATATTTGGTTGAAAGAAATGTCGGCCATTAGGATAGGTATATATTTCCACATCAATTATGACAGTGTAAAAAATGTCACATTTTTGTGTCCTATTAATGGGTAAAAATCAAAAACAAAGTTTAAATTTACAACAGTTCAAGAAAGTCTGGCCCATGAGTTTATGTTATGTATTACATGGCTATATGAAGTACCACATACAAGTAAAACTTTCCCATAAAGTAAACACAAGACAACAAATGAAAATCTCTCCAGTATCATATTTTTACATATACGTATATATATATATATATATATATATATATATATATATATATACACTGCCCGGCCAAAAAAAAAAAAAGTTGCACACTCTAATATTTCGTTGGACCGCCTTTAGCTTTGATTACGGCGTGCATTTGTTGTGGCATTGTTTCGACAACCTTATGCAATGTCACAACATTTATTTCCATCCAGAGTAGCATAAGTTTTTGGCTGAGATCTTGTATTGACGACGGGAGAGTCGAACCACTCCGTAAAGTGTTCTCCAGCACATCCCAAAGACTTTCAATGGGGTTAAGGTCAGGAATCTGGTGGCTAATTCATGTGTGAAAATTATTCCTCATGCTCCCTGAACCACTCTTTCACAATTTGAGCCCGATGAATCTTGGCATTGTCATCCTGGCATATGCCCATTGATGGGATAACCTGGTCATTCAGTACATTCAGGTACTTCGCTGACTTCATTTTATTGCTGCATAATGTTGCTGAGCCTAGACCTGACCAACTGAAGCAACCCCAGATCATAACACTGCCTCCAGAGGCTTGTACAGTGGGCACTATGCATGACGGGTGCAATGGCAACTTTATTTTTGGCCGGGCAGTGTATATATATGACAAAAAACTGTTTTAAGTGAGATGTTTGTTTTGGTTAAAAGCGCGAAAGTCAGGAAATTGAAATGGGCACCACCAAAACAAACATGTCTCTCAGTACAACCAGGTATTTCCAGTACTCAGTTTTTTTTTTTAAATATCTGACTGCTATACAGGCTGTAGCTGTTTTGGTCTACTGTATTCCTAACAACATGTAGGCCTACTCATTACCGACCGGGCTCTCCCTAATATAACGGGTAGAAAAACCGTATATACATACTTTAGCTCACTTGTGTTTTGGCTGATCCTAATCTCCTGATTTTTTAAATGTGTTTTAGACCGTTTGCTTTTGATTACCCTTCAATGGCGGCTTAGCTTTCTTGTGTTTTACTGCTGTTTTCCTCTACTGGCTCTTACCTGGCTTAGTTCCTCTATGATTCCATCTGCAACTAATCCCGCCACTTGATTCCACTGGGAACTTACAGCTAGTTGACCCATCAGTCCTCAACCACTCAACCATCCTGCTGGTTGCTATAAGGTAAACCCCTGGCAACACTAAATCAGACTTGATCGTATATTAGGAAATGCATGCACATCAGTATGAATTACCATATGCACATAGCAACGTAGTTTTCCCAGTATTGTATGCCATGGCGGGCAACAGCAAAGCAAAGAAGATAATTTTTCTGTGAGTGTCAAATTTAAATGCTTTTGAATGAACATGAAAATAAATGTGTGCTTTTTGGGAGCATTAGTAGTGATGTGTAACCAAACTCAAAAGCCGCTATGTGGTAGAGGATAACCAGGGCTGTAAATAGTGCTTCCTCTGAATAGCGAACTAGAACTGAGATTTTAAAAAAAGAAAGAAAATAACCCATCACAAAAAAAGGTCTGGTGGTACAGGTGGAGGAAAGGGCATTCCGGACCTCTCACCTGCAGATGAGAGGATGGGGAATATCATTGGGAAACTGGCCCTGGAAGGCATGATAGAAGACGGCGACAGGGACTTGCCCCCGCCAGTATCTTTTTCCACTTACACTGGAGGCATCAAAGACTCATGCCGTGGTGCGGCGTTTGCTAGGTCTTCTAGGCTAATAAATCTAGATCGCCCATTCTTAGAAAAAAATGAAAAAGGTTATTTTTTTCCGTATTTCATGATTGATGATGCGTAATTACTTTTATAAGGCTGTCTCCAGTTAATCCTTATACAGAAGCTATTTCCTGAATCATTTTAACTAGATCATGCATAAAAATGGTCGTACGCACACATTGCAATCAGATTGGAGCATACAGTTGAAGTCGAATGTTTACATACACCATAGCCAAATCCATTTAAACTCAGTTTTTCACAATTCCTGACATTTAATCCTAGTGAACATTCCCTGTCTTAGGTCAATTAGAATCACAACTTTTTAAGAATTTGAAATGTCAGAATTACAGTTGCAGCCACTATTATTGGCACCCCTGGTAAAGACGAGTAAAAAGGGTTATACAAAATATACCGTATGGTGAATTACCTTAATCTCACACTGAAAAAATGAGAAAAATCCAACCTTTAATTGACGTTAATTTATTATGAGAAAAAAAAAATCCCTCATCAAGAAATAATTATTTTTAACAAAACCACGTTGGCCACAATTATTGGCACCCCTGCATTTATATATAGAATAAAGTAATAGTTTTTAATATTTGGTCGCATATCCTTTGCATGCCATGACTTCCTGATGTCTGTGACTCAACGACATCAAAAGACTCTTGATATATTATTTTCTGGTACTCTTACAAGCGATACTATAACCTCTCTGCATTTGAATGGATCTCTAAGGGAATTGGGGGGTGGGTCTAGATTTAGCTGTAAATTACACTGGAACAGTATGGAACACATGGTTGGCTAAATGGCTGTAAGTCATCAAGGGTCTGACGTATCAAACAAGCTTTAAACCATCACTCTGCTGCCAGATATGCAGTAGATATGGATGAATAACTTGAAGGGTTTCTTCTCCTGACTTATTTTTCCATAGAGTTCAATAGGAAAATTTGTCAGGAGAAACAACCCTTAAAGTGATCCATCCATATCTACTGCATATCTGGCAGCAGAGTGATTGTTTAAGGCTTGTTTGATACCTCAGACCCTTGTTGACTTACAGCCATTTTACCAACCATGTATTCCATACTGTTCCAGAATAATTTACAGCTAAATCTAGTCCCACCCCCCAATTCCCATAGAGATCCATTCAAATGCAGAGATGTTATAGTATCGCTTGTAAGAGTACCAGAAAATAAGACATCAAGAGTCTTTTGATGTTGTTGGGTCACAGACATCAGGAAGTCATGGCATGCAAAGGATATGTGACCAAATATTAAAAATTATTACTTTATTCTATATATAAATGCAGGGGGTGCCAATAATTGTGGCCAATGTGGTTTTGTTAAAAATAATTATTTCTTGATGAGGGATTTTTTTTTCTGTTAATAAATTAATGTCAATTAAAGGTTGGATTCTTCTTGTTTTTTCAGTGTAAGATTAAGCTAATTCACCAAACAGTTAATTTTTTATAACCCTTTTTGTTCATCTTTACAGGGGCTGCCAATAATAGTGGCCGCGACTGTATAGTAGAGATAATGATTTATTTCAGCTTTTATTTCTTTCATCACATTCCCAGTGGGTCAGAAGTTTACATACACTCTGTTAGTATTTGGTAGCATTGCCTTTAAATTGTTTAACTTGAGTCAAACATTTCGGGTAGCCTTCCACAAGCTTCTCACAATAAGTTGCTGGAATTTTGGCCCATTCCTCCTGACACAACTTGTGTAACTGAGTCAGGTTTGTAGGCCTCCTTGCTTGCACACGCTTTTTCAGTTCTGTCCACAAATTTTCGATTGGATTGAGGTCAGGACTTTGTGATGGCCACTCCAATACCTTGACTTTGTTGCCCTTAAGCCATTTAGCCACAACTTTGGAAGTATGCTTTTGGTCATTGTCCATTTGGAAGAGCCATTTGCGACCAAGCTTTAGCTTCCTGGCTGATGTCTTGAGATGTTGCTTCAATATATCCACATCATCCTTCCTCATGATGCCATCTATTTTATGAAGTGCACCAGTCCCTCCTGCAGCAAAGCACCCCCACAACATGATGCTGCCACCCCCGTGATTCACGGTTGGGATGGTGTTCTTCAGCTTGCAAGCCTCACCCTTTTTCCTCCAAACATAACAATGGTCATTATGGCCAAACAAATTTTTGTTTCATCAGACCATTCATCTTGTCCCCATGTGCAGTTGCAAACTGTAGTCTGGATTTTTTATGGCAGTTTTGGAGTAGTGGCTTCTTCCTTGCTGAGCAGCTTTTCAGGTTATGACAATATAGGACTCGTTTTACTGTGGATATAGATACTTTTGTACCTGTTCCCTCCAGCATCTTCACAAGGTCATTTGCTGTTGTTCTGGGATTGATTTGCACTTTTCACACCAAAGCAGATTCATCTCTAAAAGACAGAATGCGTCTCCTTCCTGAGAGGTATGACGGCTGCGTGGTCCCATGGTGTTTATGCTTGCGTACTATTGTTTGTACAAATGAACGTGGTACCTTCAGGCGTTTGGAAATTGCTCCCAAGGATGAACCAGACTTGTGGAGGTCCACAATTTTCTTTCTGAGGTCTTGGCTGATTTCTTTAGATTTTCCCATGATATCAAGCAAAGCGGCACTGAGTTTGAAGGTAGGCTTTAAAATACATGGCGATTTCAATGTACTGACTGAAAATTTACGATAGACTTTCTGGAAATTCTCTCCTGTTTAAACTTCACATAGCATATACATTTCCGCACCCACAGCCGTGGACATATCCTGGATCTTGTCCTCCCATTGACCACCAAACAGGCATCAACCTCACCAACTCTGACCACCTCACCACATCACAATGCACATTGAAATCCACACCCCAGAACCGAAAAAACAATGTCCCATAGTTTTCCGTAATATTAAGGCTATTTCTCACCCTTCATCTTCCGCCTGCCTCTGAGTCATTAGCTAACTTCACCCCACCAGTTGACTCCACCCCAACTGATTTGGTCAATCTCTATAATAATGCACTCTCCTCCTGTTGGAACAAACTGGCCACTCTCAAAAGAAAAACTGTTTCCTTCACCCAATCTGCCCCCTCAAATTCAAGTGAAACAGCAAGGGCAAAAACCTGAATGACTTTTCAAGGAAAAAAAAATTATATTGAGGCCTCATAATGCACCTCCTAATTCATAAAGACAATCTCAATCAATACGAAAATGCTCTTCACTCTGCCTGATCCACTTTTTACTCCAACATCATACGAGCAGGCTCCTGAATTCCCCAGATTCTCTTCTCAACAATAAGTAAACTTCTCAAACCAGCCTCTCCACAACCTTCATAATGGACAAATGCAATTCTTTCCCATAATTTTTCAAAACTAAAATGGAGATTATCCACAACCAACTGGTTTCCTCCACCTCCTCCCCCACCTCCTGAACTCAACTGCTCTAATCTCACCAACCAGACCCCCTCTCATTTCTCCCTAGTCATTGCTGCCGAGTATTGATGGGAATGAACACTCCCATCTGAGCTCTGGACCCCATCCCCCTTTGTGAAGACCTGTTTCCCCACAATCAGCCAACTAATCCCAGCAGTAATTAATACCTCACTCTCCTCTGGCTATGTTCCACCTCAGCTTAAACGTGCTGCCGTCACTTCCTTTCTCAAAAACCTTGGCCTTGATTCTGAAACCCTAAATAACTACAGACTCATGTCCAACCTCCCATTTCTGTCCAGAATTCTTGAACAAATGGTTGCATCTGAATTAAAAAGCCATATGGAATCAAATATTCTGTATAAACAGTTCTTCTTAAAATCAACAATAAGCACCTGCTTCCGGCTCCCTTAGCTAATCCTGCTCGATGTCAGTACATCCTCCACTCCCGGTTTTAGCCATCTATTAACCTCTTAATACCAAACGCCCCCTAGCGGTAACGCGGGCGTTATGGAAATTATTAAATTATACATTTCATTAATTTAATAATATATAATAAACTGCTCACCTCAATATTTTGATTAAATATCCTTAAGATATATCCATTCCTTCTGGGAAAGTGGTTTTTAAGCCCAAAACGTCGGGATAAAACTTTGTAAATAACGTTGGAAACTCTGACCTAATTCTCAAACATGTATTGCAGCTTGATGTCACACCATAAACAATGTGCTGGTAAACTGTTCTGCTTAATTGTATTTCACAAAACTTTGGTTTGAAAAATCATTATACCTTTAGGCTTCAAGAAAAAATACTTTAAAACTTTCATACGGCTGTACATTATTTTTTTCCAATTTTAAACCGACTTGTGCTTTTTTGCACTTGATTACGACTCGTTCGGCTGTGTTCACTTTGGCGTTGTGAAACTCAGCCAGTTTCTGGAGTACCAATCCCGTGGCTTAGTATATGTTAGCCAGAGTTGTTTTGAACATGCTTGCAGAGATTTATGCAAAACCGTCGTCAATTGGGTGTATTTCTTTGACTGATAGCACAATAGGCCTATCTGAAGTGGGAAAAACTATCTTCCACCCGCCTCCACTCCGAGTATTATTTGCTTTCCATTGGGTTTTAAAACTGTCTTTCAAATATTCCAGCCAATAGCCAAGACTCTTATCTTTCAAACAAGCCCTCATTCAACACTTTGCAGTCGTAAAACAAGGAAATCCTGCCCTGCGTATAAGGAAGTTCCAACCACGCGCAATTATCGAACCAAGATGGCGCAGTGTTTTTACCTTGTAGCGTAGCTCGCTACATTCCGTTTAGCAAAGCACAATTAATTAGGTAAGGCCCGCAGTTACATTTTTTTACTTTAGAGTATTTTTGATACAGTTTTTGTGTAGTTATGTCGAGATTTTTGAGGCGTTTATCCGTGCACCAAGTGCTAGACGAACTGGATAAGCCAGAAAATGTTTTTGCCGAGGGAGACTCATCCTGTCTCAGTGACGCTGAATCCACTGATGACCGAGATGATGTTGCTGACATGTAAGTTGTTTTATCATACTAACAGTGTTATGCTATAAACGCATTGAATTTCGCCATGGCAGGTAACGTCATTAGGGCTGGTGGTATTACCGATTTTTCGATATACCAGTTTGAATTCACGCAATGCATTGCGGGTTCGTAATTACATTGTCAACTGTATTTTATTGTTTTTCATACAATTAATATTACAAATTGCACATTCCAACGGTATGATAAATCATTTATGAAGTAAACTTATGGTGTATTGTCTGTGTTGACAAACTCGCACGTGTTACGTGGTGTTGCCAACAACACAGATGTTTGTGGAAACGGTAAGTTTGGTGTAAGCATTGAAGGAAATGTGCAATTTAGCTGCAATGCGTGAATCCCTGTGTTTCTTCTGTGAAGCTAACTAACCTTATATACTTATGCATAAAATCGGTCCCTCTCAGCTAAATTAATATAGATAGTATTACCTTTACAGTGGCAAGCTAGCAAGCAAAATTACAGGTAACAAGCAGCTAGCTATCTATTTGTGTCTGAGATGAGCTACTAAATCGATTTTTTTAGTGTGAAATGGCTTCTGGAAGTGTTTAGTAAAGTCATTGTTCCACATGAGTAAATTGTTCTGTATGCAGTACAGAAGGCTGTGCAGGTAAACAAAATGGCAATTTATGCATGGTATGAGGGAGAGAACATGATAACATGAGGGAGTACTTGTAAATTATTATTATTGTTGATTGTTGTTGTATAAGGGGGACTAATGGGTATATCAACATGGTGGACAATTCCATGGACAGGGTTAGTGGGGTTTGTAATGATGCAGATTGCTCTCCTGAGGGAATGTGTAGTCTAAATGGCTTCTGTATGAATGGTTAAATAATGTCTCCTCACCCTCCACCCCCATGTTTTGATCCTTTGCCTTTTTTTGTTTTTAGTTCTTTTTTTTTTAAGCTTTTTGGACCCTGCCATTTTGTACTTTCTTTGTGTAAATACGGTAACTTCAGCAATTAGAGGGCAAGGATCTTTTTATTTGTTACAGCAGGGGTGTTTTTATTTTTTATCTAGGAAACTGGTGGACTTTTGATTTTTTTATCCACTGCACTTTTAGTAGTACACCTTAGTGCACTTGTATATAGTTGATATATGTTTGTCATGTATAAAGTTTTGCCTCCTAAAACCCAACCCCAACATCCCTGTCATAGGAGGTGGCAACAGAATAAAGGACAGGACTGGCTAGCAGTAATATGTAGGGAAGTTTCATACTATTCCCATTATTCATTTGAAAACCTGTTTGCACATTCCTGGACTCATTTCTGGCTAATGGGGCTCTGGTGAAATACACAAGATTCACTGTGCTGCTACATGGGTTTTGACAGCTTTTTGTGATCTCGGGTAGTTAGTTGTGTAATATGAAGAGCAACAAGAACACGTCTAAAAAAGAACTTTTATTGCCAATATTGACAAATTATCTCATTTTTTTGTAAAAACCTAAAAAATAAATCATATTGAGACCTTTCTGGAACATTGCCATTTTTGGCACATTTGGCACCATTGGGCACCATTTGGATAACAAAAAAGGTTCACCTGAAAAAAACCCTGTAAAATTTGAATGGTTTGAGATATTGACTACAGATTGTTACCAGAGGTAGGCAGCATATTGATGAATCAGATAGAGGAGTCATTTCCTTGATTGCATTTGTAGCTCCCCAGGTAAAAATTCTTAAACTTGAATGTAGGTACCCGTTTTTTAGTTTTTTTATATTTTCTGTACATAAATTGTTGTAGTTAAGTATCAAAAACTGGATTTCTATGAGTTCTCACTGCTTAGTCGTAATACTGCAGGTGTCTTCTTTAATAAAAGCCATGAACCATATTTGTACCATTTATAGTTTTTGAGATAACCACCTTTGTTTGTCACTAGTGAAAACAAGCGAAAATTGGCCTATTTTGCCCTCGGTAGGAAGAGGTTAACATTACTGGCACAGCACTCTCCTGGTTGAAATAATATCTTTCAGGTCGACATACATTTATTAACATCAACAACTGAAAATCTGACACAGCCACAGTCTCGCATGGTGTCTCCCCAGGTTCGGTGCAAGGACCCCTCCTATTATCCTCTACATGTTTCCTCTCTGTCACAATCCGTCATCATGGTCTCCAATTCCACTCCTATGCAGACGACACCCAGCTCTACATTGCCACCACAGCTATTACAGCAGCCATCCACTCCACTCTCACAAACTGCCTCACTGAAATAAATCTTGGATGATATCTACTTTCTCAAATTGAACTGTGAAAAATTTTAATTAATCTTCATTGGTCTGAAATCCCACACCCACCCCACTGAAAATTTCTCCCTTAACATAGATTTTTACACAGTCCACCCATCCCCCCACGTCCACAACCTTGGTGTCATTTTTGATCTCACCCTTTCTTTTGAAGCCCATGTAAATCTTTTTTTTAAATTTTAAAACGGCTTTTTTTTGTCCTTCACTCCATTTCTCAGATGCCAAAATCCTAATTTACGCATCTACTACCTCAAGACTCCAATACTATAATAGAATCCTTTATGGCACTTCCTACAAAATCCAAAAATAAACTGCAATATGTCCAGAACTCTGCTTCTCATTTGCTCAGCCACACAGCACAAATGCCCGTGTAAATGTAACACTGCTGGTGTAAATGTAACACCCTAGGGTGTTTATATGAGGCCACAGTCTCATATAAACACCCTAGGGTGTTAAATGCACACCTCCTCAAGAGACCACATCACTCCCATTCTTCAAAACCTCCACTGGCTCCCCATTCAACAAATAATTCAGTTAAAATTACATCACCTACAAAGCACTCAATAATCTGGCCCATTCAACTTCCTCCACCACTATACACCCTCCAGCAGGCTCAAGTCATCCAATTAAAACCTACTCATCCTATACTGTAAGGACCAAGCACCAAACTTGGGAGGACATGGCTTTCTCCATTGCAGGCCTATCCCCCTGGAACTCTCTACCTCAAAATATCAGAGAATATCTCACTCCCCACTTTCAAAAAAGATGTTAAAACTCACTTGTTCAAAATATAATAGGTTTAGGTTTATATTATATAATAATAAATAGGTTTATATTATATCACCTAGAAAAAATTCTTAAGTAATAACTAAATCATCCAGGTTTTGTTGACTCAAAAAATTTGTATCAAGAAAGAAATAACTCAGCTCAGTTGTGTTTACTTGAAGAAATACTTTAAAGTTTCTTCAACAAAACTTTTTTTTCCAAATGCCAATGGTAGTTAAATGTTCATGCCATCACTTTCCCACCTTAATGCTGGGCATTCTGTAGCACATGCTCTATGTGAGTTTTTCCTAGGGTTTCCCACGCGCTTTGGCAGTGAGGATCAGAAAAGACTGCAGTGGTCCTCCATCAGTTACTTCCTCCACCAACTTGCATTTGCTTCAGCTAAAGCTCTTAGAAACATTCCGGGCAAATATAAGCTCAAAAGGAAATGTGATCCTGGTAGTCATCACATCAGCACCACCACTGTCGCCATTGACTTTGATTTCCACTCTCGCCGCGTATGACTGCCCATCCCTGACATTCATTCCGCTCGTAGGCCTGGTTGAGACGTCAACAGAAAGGCCTGTTAATCTCTAATACTTGCATGCAAGAGAAGCAAAAAAAAAAGAAAAGCATGTGAGCAAAAAGAAAAAAAATCTGCAGCTTCAAAGCCAACGACATGAAAGTGAATGCTGAAGGACCCCGCATATCAATACCGGAATCGTTGAGGAATCGGATCAATGCGTAAGACACATCATTATTTATTAAAAGGCTCTACCTTTGAACTGAACCAGAAGAGCTACCTGTAAATTTTAGTAAATCAATGGTTCCTACAAAGGAAGCATACACAACAGTTTGAATCCCACTTCAAAGCCAGCCAGCACCAAAACATGACCCCCGGAATCAAAAGATTTTTTTTTTGATGGCTTGCCTGCTGTTTGTTTGTACTTAATGTGCACAATGTATCAGGACAGAAACAGATCTGGGAGGGGTTGCACTTTTGCTCTGGTGATGTAAAATAAACTTTCTCACACTTGTATAATTATAAATACACTTCTTGTGTATGAAAGATATTAAACAGAATTAACTTCCTGCGTGCCCTGGCCTGCACAATGACCTTAAGCCTGCTCAACTGGAATGCATTTCGAACAATTGTCTTTTAAACGTTTAACACATGATTCTATGCCCTAGGCTACTGAATTATTTGCTGAGTTGTTGAAGCAGGACCCCATTGAGTTTTTAGAGACCTTTTTTACAGTCAAGCCGGAAAGTCTGCACTCCCCTTTCACCTTCTCCACGTTTTATTACGTTACAGACTTATACTACAATAGATTGAGTTCATTTTTTGCCCCAAACATCTACACACTGACAAAAATAGGTTATTTAGGGGTTACATATCTGTACACACCCTTAGCCTAATACTTGGTTGCTGCACCTTTGGCAGCGATTACAGCTTCAAGGCGTCTTGGGAAAGAAGCTACGAGCTTGGCACACTTGTTTCTGGACATTTTTGCCCATTCCTCTTGGCATATCCTTGCAAGCTGCATCAGGTTGGATGGGGAGCGTCGGTACACAGCCATTTTCAGCTCTTTCCACAGATGTTCAATTGGATTCAGGTCTGGGCTCTGGCTGGGCCACTCAAGGACATGCACAGACTTTCTCCGAAGCCACTCCTTTGTTCTCTTGGCTGTATGCTTCGGGTCGTTGTCATGTTGGAAGGTAAACCTTCGCCCCAGTCTGAGGCTTCTCAGCTTCTCAACTGGCATACTCAATAGTTCACTTGCACTTGTTTTGAGTCTGGGGCTGCACTCGGATCCTTCCCTTGCTGACTTCCCTCGAATGAGCTATTTTGTGATGAAATTTGTGACGCAACATGTGAATTTAACAGGTGCTCTGAAAAAGTAGATGAGGAACAAACCAAAACGGAACTGAACGGCCCTCTCAACCTATATAGAAAGTGCTACCCCATAGTAACCTCTGCTCCACGCGCAAATATTTCTTCCATAGTATGACTTTGGTAGGTTCATGAATAATAGCCTCTTTAGAGTGATAAAAACACACCAGTAGGCCTTATAAAAACACTATCGCCAGTGTTTGCTGTGCCTTTAGTGTGGATTTCTTGTGAGAAAATCTCACCCAAAAAACAAAAATGTGTAGGCTAAAGGATCTGACAAAATTAAATTCTCAATTTTTAGTCCGCCCTCCCTTATTCACGAACCTTCCAAACTCATCCTATGAACAAATATTGCCTCCTCCATTTGACACCTGTGCACTGACTCATCCTCTCTTCTTCACTCCACTATAATTCTGCGTTGAGGAAATAGGGGAATTACGGTTTCAACGACTTGCTTGCTCGTAACAAGAACTTGGAACTGTTAACACACGTTAACCTTGGATGAACCCATTTAAAACCAAGATCACCAGAGATTTGGGGAGGGTCTCTGAGATCACTGAAAAGATGGAGGTTTGCCAGAAACTTTCGTTTTTGTTAACTATTGCCTTGCTATTTTGGCTCATTTTGTCAAACTTTGCTGAACATTTGATTGCAGTGCAGGTAGCCTACGGACTTTTGACACGTCGTCAGGTAATCCGTTAAATCCGATGGACAACAGTTGGTAATTTTTCCATATTATTTGTTGAAAATATGCTTCTTTCTTGCAAATTCACCACCATGCTTAGTAGGCCGTGGTATGCTGCATGGGAGACATGGTAGGCTATTTCCGCATTGGTGATGTCAAGTGGGATAAATCGGAAGTACAAAAAACATTCTGAGGTTTACAAGTAGTATTTGACGTGAACGGTATTTCCAAGTTGGAAGCTCGTAGTTACCATCTCTCCCATATGTCATGAACGCAGCATTAATCATTAAACTATAGTACTTTTAAGAAAATGACTAAAGAAAATTGCAAGCAGGCATTTTATAGATCCTATGGTAAATGGTGGGTTTGAGCAATAAACAGGATTGTTTTTTTCAGGATCTCAAATTTATTGCCAAATTCTGCTACTCACCACAAGTTTTATAGAGCCATGTTTATACTCCCTGAGGGGAAGCCCTCATGGATTCCTGTGAAAACAGATGAGTCAATTGAACGGTGATGAGGAGGAGCTTGTCCCGTACCCTTTACTGACCTGGTCCTGTTGTGATGAAGTCCTCTTTCATCATTGACAGTCAATGGACTCTGTTTACTGCACAATGTTACTTTCCATTGCACATTTATGGTGCAGTATTTCTAAGCCTATGAAAACAGCTGCCACGTGCAAGCCTTTAATTGCTATAACCCCTTTCTAAACTAGCAATTATGGATCAAGTCAGCACGGTTCATTCTTGCTCATGCACACACTGGCTTTTAGAAATTTCCAGTGCTCTGCATTCAAAAGTATGGAAATATGAATATTCAACATTTTACACAACATATTCTGCTTCGTAACTCAAATTTGCATGTAAACATACAACGATACACTATGAGCAGTCTTGTTTATGCATTATACATCCATCTTTGTATCAGTTTTTATTGTCAATTACTGTTTGCTTGATTTCACATTACATGTTTCTGTATAATTTGAACATGCAGGGAATATGAATGCTTGCAGTGGTACTTTCTTTTGCGATAAAGCAAGGGAATAACACATGTTATTTATTGCTGTGCATGTGATAATGTACATAATTACTTTGATGTTTGTCTGTATAGGCACTGTTGGTTTTTTCTGACTGATTGGTTCTGTGCAGATGTGGAGAGCAGTGAGGCATGCTGGGACACACTGGGAGTTTGGTGCATTCTGCTGTCCACCTCACAAAGGGAGAGAGGGAGAGAGAGAGCGAGATATGCTGGAGACATCGAGGTATAATGGAAGAAGACACAATGCCATGCAACAATGCACAGCAAGACTTATTACTAATTCTTATTATTAGTAAGAATTACTGTACAGTTAATTTTATGATGTTATTATTTTTCTCTCTGTCTCTCTGTTCCCCTGTGTTTACGAGTTTAAAGTTCTTCCTGTTCAGCAACATTTAAAGATAATTTTGAGGTCAGCTAGTCTGACCAGACATCCTTTTTCCTGGACATTTCTTCTTTTTGGGACCGAAAATCCAGGTGGGATTTATAAATTCCTAAAAAATGTTAAGGCGCTGTTTTTCCATAGACCGTATTTAAACAAGCGAATAGCACATTTAATATACGGTCTATGCACATTTATATATGTGTATATATACAGACATAACTCCCGCCCTTGTCCTCTTTTTTTGAAATCCAATATATGGTCTCCCTAGGTCAGCAAACTCTGAGAATTCCATTAAACGTTACCCATACACCCAGATGGATAATGATTCTGCGATTCCCAACTCCAATGACCATGAGCCTACAGGGTTTGCAGGGTTAAAGCAGCCAGATGTGCCAGTTCTCTGGAGGCATGTTAATGTCCAGATGGGATTAGAGCCAAATTACTCCTGGTTCCATCAGCAAACAGTTTGTTTGGGGACAGTGGGCCGAGCATACAGCTAGCACCCTGTGCTAAGCCTTGTGACCGCAGACACTAATCCAGAGTGATGCCTCGCAACTGCTGAACTGTGCAGAAACATCTGGAGTTAAATCGAAACCTCGACCCACCCATTCCAATCCAGGAACAAGAAACCACTACAAAAACGAAGCAGCAATTTATTCCTTGTGTGTGCTTTAATTCTGCTCATAGAAACATAAATTGATTCAACATATTGTGCTGTGAAGAACAAGAAGCAAAAAATGTAAGAATACCACACCAATAATGACAACATAAGTGTAGAAAAAGAAACAAATTCATGGGAATCATTCACATATGTTTAAGGTTTAACTTTTCTTTATAGATCTTTAAGAACCTTTTAGTATAGCACCTTCACTTAGTGCTTCTTGCTCAAAACCTTAGCCTTATCTGTGACCACACAGCACATCTGACACGTATCTCTGTATTTTCTAAATGCAGTGGCCCTAGCTTAACTGTGTTCTGGAACACCAACTTTTTAGATTTTAATCCAGATCTTTGTACGATTTTTACTGATTGTTTGTTAAATGGCAAAAACATCATCAACTGGCTCATTACATTACAACATTACATTACAATCATTTGGCAGACGCTTTTATCCAAAGCGACGTACAATAAGTGCATATTGAAGGTCATTGACGCGACTACAAAGCAAATCCGACAAAGCACAACTTTCTCACAGCGTAGGAGCTATCCCTAGTAATAAACATGAGAAGTACAAGGCTCCCACCTTGTAAACGATAGACATGTATTTGGAAGACAAAATGCCGTTTTAAACAACACTGTGGTTATTGACATTTTACACTAGACTTTATGATTTAAGACGGCAGGTACACATAATCTCGTTTATCTTCTCTGCCTCCTCCACCTTCCGGAGCTGCAAGTAAGTGCTTTGATGTAATCTTCTGTTGGCTTTTTGTAATTGAATCAAACCATGGCGGAGAAATTCACTGAGCTGCCATGCACACATAATTGTGTGTATATGCATTCATGTGAAATGATGTTTTGAGACTTATGGTCCCAAAAAAGAAAAAAAGCCTGATTTTAACAAACAAGCCCATCACCTGTCAGATATCACAAAAACCTAAGTAAAAAAGGCAGAAAAATACCTAAGTGAGGCAGGCTGCTACATTCTAGTCACTTGTTTTATTCAGATCAGCATATTGTGGAACTACAGGGCCAAAACCCCTACAAATTTCCTCCATGCATAAACAGCCTAGCTTGGGCTGGCAAAACCCGAACCCCTTTTCAACTCTGAGGACTTAAAAGGTCAAAAGAACACCCAATAAGCTTCTCTGTTGTATAATTTTTTTTCATGGGGGTGGGGGTGGGGGGGGGGGGGGGGGGGGCTAACAAACTGCAGCTTTGTCCTATGGGGCCACCCCCACTGTGCGCTGCCACGGGGACTGGGGCTCAGACTACCAGGACCTGCCGTCAGGCTCTAAACGGGGCCTGCTTTAGTTCACCCTTTGACCTCGGTTCCAAAAGGAACCGAGCAAGAGAAAGAAAGGGGAAAAAAAGAGAGATATGTGATACACCAGGCCACTATGTGAAACTCCAGAGCTGTGAGACACGGACCTCAAAACTGCACTGTGTGCAAGAATGAAGGAGACCATTGTACACCACCACACTGCCCCCCACCCCTCACTTTTTTTTCACCACAGGCGATGTCTGTGTACACGCGCGCATTTGGATTTATAAAATGGGAATTGAGCAATTGAATCCATTATTTATCTCATTATGCAGGCTGGAGTCATAACTTCCCTGGTGCATTATTTTATCCTGTTCCTTAACCAGGACATGCAAAATCAAAACAGTGCCACGAAAACAAGTGCTGATGTCCTCGAGGGAGAAAAAAAAAAGTTCTTAAAATGGCACGCCGTTCTAAGCAGGATTCATCGTTTACCGGATTCCTTTTGTATACATTAACTGATCTTGTCCTCTAAGTAATGTGTTTACCCGACTCTCCTCAAACTTTTAAACAAGAATAAATGCAATATTCTCAGGTATATTGCATTACTGTCAAATTTATAAAATTTTTAATTAAAGTGTCATTGGAAAAATGAATCCTCACTGATATCTGCTGTTTAGGTCATTGGCCATGAACTTTCACAGTCTCATTACATTATATACTAATCTTCATTTTATTTCCAGGGTCATTCTCACAATTATATTGTTTCTTGCAATGTTTCATGAACAGTGATCAAAATAAACATGCACTGTCATGACTAGGTGAAAAATGCTAAAGTGCACAAAATCAGGGTTTTGACAGTGTGGTAGAAGCAGTGTCATTCGTGGACATGTGAAAACCCTGATTTTGTGCACTTTAGCATTTTTCACCTAGTCATGACAGTGCATGTTTATTTTGATCACTGTTCATGAAACATTGCAAGAAACAATATAATTGTGAGAATGACCCTGGAAATAAAATGAAGATTAGTATATAATGTAATGAGACTGTGAAAGTTCATGGCCAATGACCTAATGGTTCAGTGAAGTACTCCATGTATGGGAATGTCTGGTGACAATCATGAGAAAGGCAGACATAGGCTGTGTCTCAAATTGCAAAAATGCTCCTTTCAAAGGACACAAAATTACACCTTCTAAGGTGCCTTATGCCTTGTGTACACTTTCAAAATCCTAACACCTGAGAGCATCTCACATTTAATGACCGTCTATAATAAAATTTGCCGGTATTTCCATCCTAGGAACGCTCACATTACATGCGTAGTCACAGGCTATGGTCACAGGGGGTCAGATCACTAGAGGATTTTGGATTGTGATGAACTAGAACTCGATGCACTGCGTTGACACGGGAACAAGGTAGCTAGCTAGCAAGCTGCTGTCATAATCACACGCAAAGGAAATGGTAGCTAGTAGCAAGATAACATTCTTCTCTCATATTGGAATTGGAATAGGCTTGTATTATAGGCTTGTCTCTATGTTTGGCTGAACTGGTGGCATATGGTATAATTATTTTAAAATAAAAGTGTATCCGCCTAGCTTCAACGTTGACAATATTAAATGAATATAAGGACATGATAGCCTATTATATTCACATAGTAGGCTACTCCCAAGCAATGCCCCCACTTCCTAGCCGAATTTGCGGAATTCTTATCTATTATCCATAGTAATCACGATAAAAGCATTATCATAGGTGATTTTAACCTACATGTGGACAATAAGTCAGATTTCAAAGCCATGGAATTTATAAGTATTCTGAATTATATGGATTTTACTCGGCATGTCACTGGACCCACCCATAGCCACAGCCACACCTTAGATCTGGTGATAACACATGGACTTACTGTTGAGGTATCCTCCATTGTTGATATGGCTATGTCTGACCATTATTGTGTATTCTTTTCAGTTATAGCCTGCACAGCACATAAAAACACAGAATGCCTTGTTAAAAAACGGAGTCTTACCCCTGAGGTTGCTGCAAATTTCATGTCCTGTTTAGAAAGAATACAAGCAGTTATTTTAACCTCCTCATGTGACGATCTGGTAAATCACCCAATTACCAAACTAAGGACAACTATTGACACTGTTGCCCATGTCAAACAAAAAACGCTAGCCCCAAACAGAGCCCCCTGGAAAAATGACAAAATTACTAAGTTAAAGAGAAACCGTGTATCAGAATTAAAATGGAGAAAGTAAATTACATGTCCACCAATGCCTTTTTCCGTGAGCATCTTGGTGTATACAATAAGGTAATCAGAAATGCTAGACACGCTAATTTCTCCAAGCTGATCAGTGATAATCCAAAAATCCTCTTCTCAACAATTGACCGTCTGATTAACCCTGTCCCCTTGGACCCCGGTGATCTTTTTTCCACAGATGTGGAAAACTCTCCAGATGTGGAGAGTTTGCAAGCATACTTCAGGGATAAGATAACCACCATCAGGTCTGGTATTGCTCAGCCAAGGAGTGATACCTTAGAATCCCCTACCTCTCTATGTGAGGTAACCCTAGAGTCTTTTTCCCTGGTTGACAATGAAATACTTGGTGTCATGGGTTTTGGCAGCCTCCGTTTGTTTCTGTGGTTCGTTCTTTCTTTTTGTGACGTCGGGGCACAATTTTCCATCTTCCATTCTGGTATTTTGTTCTCGCGTAGCCATTATCCCTCGCACCTGTTTTGAGTTTCCTGCTGTCTATATTTAGCCCAGGATTTCCACTGTCCGATACTTCGATATTATCTTTGCTATGTTGACAACAAAGTCGTTAAGGTATAGTTAATTCGGTCGCTGCATTTCTGGTTCGTATGAATAAGAAACGCAGCAAATCCGGTTAGAGTTAGGATAAAGATTTATTTTTAGTCTTTTTCTTTCCTTTCTCTCTTTATTCTTTATACTCCTCTACCAGTTACCTTTTTGTTCAGCTCGTTCTCACCTAGAGCTGTAGGTAACAGGTTCTAGTTTCATTTTCATTCTCTCGTTTATACAGGGTGTTTCTTTTGTTTTCCTCTGACCTCCTGTTATCGCTCCTCGTTTGAGAGCTTGAGGTTCTTTTGTTATTTATTCTCGCTGTTTACCGAGATGCGCCTCCGTTTTTGAGGTTGCTTTGCTTTGCCTTGTGCTAGTTTTGCTCCCGATCCTGTGTTATCTCCGTCCTGGTGCGGCTACTTCCGCTTTTGTGGCGTATCTTTCTAGATATGCTTTTAGAAATCATTATCGGTCGCTTTTGGTTCTCCGAACCTTACACTCCCCACTACAGAAGGTAGTATCACAGCATAAACCCTCCACTTGCCCTGTTGATCCTATCCCCACCACCTTTTTTTAAAACAATTTTTAATTGTTTATCAACAGGTTGTGTTGGCCTCTCTGGCACTCTTCTTAACTGGTTTTCGTCATACCTCACAGGTAGAGAATTTATTGTTGCCCTCGATGAACACTCCTCTATGAACTATGACATCAACTGTGGCAAGATCCTAGGTCCAGTCCTTTTCAGTCTGTATATGTTGCCCCTTGGCAGTGTCATCTGGCATCAATTTTCATAGTTACGCTGATGAAACTCAGCTCTATATTGCTGTGTCTCCTGATGACACAAGCCCTATTGATGCCCTCCATAAGTGTATTGTAGACATTAATGCTTGGATCTCTCAGAACTTTCTTCAGCTCAACCAGGACAAAACAGAGGTACTCGTCATTGGAGCAGAGGCACAGAGAGAGAAACTGACCTCTAAATTGAAGTCACTGGCACTCAGTCCCAGGCACCAGACTAAAAACCTAGGTGTCATTATAGATTCTAATTTAATTTCCGATGCCCACATCAGGAATGTGACCAAAACTGCCTTTTATCACTTAAAAAATATTGCCAGAGTGCGTCCGTTTCTCTCCTAGGCCAATACTGAGAGGCTAGTACACGCTTTTATCACTAGTAGGCTGGACTATTGTAATGCTCTCCTTTCTGGTCTACCAAAAAAAGTCATAGATCAACTCCAACTTACACAAAATTCAGCTGCTCGTGTGTTGACCAGGACCAGAAGGAGAGCACACATTACACCTGTTTTAAAATCGCTGCACTGGCTACCTGTTAGTTTTAGAATTGATTTTAAGATTATTTTATTGGTCTACAAATCACTAAATGGTTTCGCGCCCGACTACATGTCTGACATGGTTTTAAGATATGTACCCACTAGATCACTCAGGTCCTCTGGTAGTTGTCACTTGGTTGTCTAAGACCAACGGTGAGGCCGCTTTTAGCCACTATGGCCCCAGCCTATGGAACGGCTTGCCGGAGGACCTGATGGTGGCAGAGAGTGTGGATATCTTTAAAAGAAAACTTAAAACACACTTTTTTAGCCTGGCTTTTATCTAGTGTGTGTTCACTTCGACTTTCACTTTATTGTTATTTCTTATTTTATTATTAGTTTTATTATATTATACCATGCTCTTTTTAGCTTTTCCTGTTTCCACTTTTTATGTTCAGCAGTTGGAGTTGCATCTGATGTATGACGTGCTATATAAATAAAGTTGATTATTATTATTATTATTATTATTATTACTTAGTGCCATCAGATAACCAACTCTGCTCAATTAGGCTATTATTTTGAGCCTCTGTGAGCTTTCCATTTCTGTGAGATTTCCAGCTAACTTGCTAGTAATCGCGTAATAAATTAACAACAGCAAACACTGATCTCACATGACATCCTGCCTTCAAAGTGTGACCCAAATATGTTGCCTTTTTGAGTTGCCTTCAGAGGGAGCTCACTTCTAAGGATGCAAAACAGCAAGGCCGTTTGAGACACAGCCATAGTGTATGTGCAAAGGCTGGGCCAATCAAAAACAGTTGGTCTTTCACACAATGAACCAGCTTCCAACATCATTCAAATGATGATGGATTCATTGGAATATTAGTGGTTGGTAGAGCGCAATAACCAATACCCAAATATGCATACATTCTTATCTCAGTTCAGTGTAGTTGTTGGCAGACATTTGTAAGGCTTGCTGAATGAGGTAGACCAGACGCACAACTGGAAAGTGGGCCTATAACACTTTTTTTTTTAATTTTTTTAAAGTACTGGAGTTTCAATAACTGCTGTGTAATTTATTTTTTTCAGATGGATAAAAAAACTAGCTATACATGTATGGGTGTCTGTTCCTGTTAATAAATACCAACCACATTGTGTTACTAATAATTAAGGCTGGGTGGTATATTGGCTAAAGTCATGAAACATGGCCAAGTTGTTGAAAATCATGGAAAACTGAAAAAAGTGGCAGAAATCAGTGTTTTAAAAAAATTAGTTAATAGATCTTATGTGCAGCAGTAGGAAATGACTGAAATACCATGCCAACTGTAGCAACACAGTAACAAGTGCTTGAAGTACGAACAAATATGAGTAAAGTGCATTGATAGCCTGGTCCATCATGGAAAGAAAGAACAGCATGCAGTAACAGCATGCTCAAATTGCATTAATAAAATAGCAGTGTTACCTTGTGTCCCTTTTTATTTCTTTAATGTTTGTTTCAGTTGTACATTGTGAGGTCTGAGCCTTTAATGGGGTACCTGTTGTCAACGTTAACGTAATGGGAGAAGAAGCTGTCTAACATCTGACTGCAACAATGGGAATCTTGATCTCAGCGCATTCCAGAATCTGTATACATTGTAACACTTCTTGCAGCATTTGGCAATATGATTAAAATGCTTATGCCTGTAAAAATGGCACTGAAGGCTAGGCAAAGGTTGACAGTTGCCATCCAAATCTGCTATGAAATCAGAGAAAGCTCTAAAAACAGGGAAAATCATGGAAATGACAAAAACTGGGAAAGTCACGGAACTGGCAAAAAAAAAAAAAGGCGAAAATCACGGAATCCATGACACCGACTTCCGTGACAAACATCCAGCCATACTAATAATCAAATGTTCATATTTAAAGTACATAAAGTACATTCACCATTATTTAAAACGTTGGACAAGATTTTCTTAGAACAATGATAAATTCCCAAGTAAAAGACTGTGCTTTTAACTGTGTAAAACAGTATCTGCTGTTCACAGTTTAGTTATTTGGCAGGTACTTTAGCAAAAGTGACTTCCAAAAGTGCATTTATCATGGTAAGAAAACAGCACTAGAGTTAGCAATATGCAAAGTTAAGCATTACAGTTAGAGTGCATGCTTCAAGATTTACAAAACCTTTTTTTAACTGCACTCTAAGAAGGTTAGTTTTTAGCCATTTTTTATGAAGACGGCCAGTGAAATCTTCCTGTCTGATTGGAGAAGGTCATTCCACCATTAGGGGATGAGGGCAAAAAAGAGTCGGGGCTGTGAAGGGCAGAAAAGAGCCGGAGCTGTGAGAAGCAGCTGCTGCCTGCTGGAGGAGATGGAACAGCCAGCTGGCGAGAGGATGCAGAGTGTAATCACTGCCTGAAGATAGGAAGAGGTAGTACCGTTCACAGCCAGTGTGTGAGAGATTTGATCTGTTTGAAGAACAGGTGGATAGCAGCATTCTGGACCAGTTGCAGTGGCCTGATAGCACAGGCAGGTAGGCCGGCCAACAAGATGTCATAGTCCAGACGAGAGATAACAAGGGCGGAAGGAAGGGGTGGATTCTTGTGATGTCGTGAAGGGAGAAGCTGAAGGACTGGAAGGGTTACCACAGTGTGTCCCAAGAAGCTCAGCTGACAGCATTGATCTTGGCTTAGCAGGACGGAGAAACTGATTGCATCAATCAACTGGAAACCTTCGCTGGGGGGGAGCAGGAGTTTGAGCTTCTGGTGTTGGGAAGACATCCAGAGTGCAATGTTAGCCAGACATGCCTACTACATATACAATATTGCACAGAATCTCCCAAATTGCACAGCACCAAATTGCACTGCAAGGATCTGCAGGCTAACCATTTGGTTATCTTAAGTGCCTCTATTTTGTCACTGAATGAAAAAGATTTATAGAGGCGGTTGCTGGCTGTATGTCTTTTAAGGACATGCATGCGCATGTAAAAAGCCAACAATTAATAGTAACTCCAATTGGGGAATAAAAAAGAAAAAATATACAAACCTTTTGTTAGGGGCTGGGGGGGTTGAAGGACCCAAACGCAGGCAGGAGTACAAAAAAACCGAAGTTTAATGCAGGGCAAGGCAGCAATCCGTAGACCAAACAGGCAGGGTCGAAAACCGGGGAGACAGGCAACGGTACAAAAACACAGTCCAAAGAGTGGTCACAGAACAGGCAGAGGTCAGAACCGGGAAGGCACAGCAAAGGCACAAAAACAGAATCCAAAAATCAGGGTCGTGAGAACACAGGCAGGGGTCGAAACCAGGGAGGCGAAAGAGGAACAAAAACAAAACAAAACGAAGACAGAAAACAGAAATAAAACAACCACAGGTAAAGGATGAGGGATTACAAAAACTAGGAGACAGATACTAAGGAATAAAACAGACAACTCGGGCAGCTACTCGGAAAACCAGAAAGAACCACAGTAGCAAAATATTTAGTGAGGAACTCACGAAGACAGACTGAAATGACAGGGTTTAAATACACAGGGAGAAGATTACACAAAAGGAATCAGGTGTGAAGAGGAGGGGAAATGGGAGAGTACACAGGTGAGAACAATGAGGGTTAACAAGGACCAATGATACAATAACGGGGGAAACGTAAGACACGGACTGGAATACACATAGACACAATGATAACAAACGGCCTGGGGTTAGCAGGTAGACAAGTGCACAGCTCGGAGGGGAGGAACGTGAAAGTGGACACACGTGCAAAGAATGTGAAATCAGATAGATACAGGGATAGGATAATGAGGAGGGAAATGACAGCTGCAGGTAGAAACTCAAGATGAATTAGTAATAGTAATTAGTTAGTAGCGAACTCTAAGACCCTAATGTTAGTAGGTTAGCTGGTTAGTATTATATACACGTTAGTTTGTTAGCAAGTTAGTATTAAATCTAATCTAACAGTTAGTATGATTAGTACATTAGTATTATATACAAATATTAATAAAGCCAGAAGGAAGAAAACGAGATACGAAATACAGAGGAAACCCGAATGTTCCCAAAATCACCTGAATAGTGCAATGACAAAGACAGGGAGTGGAATCTGAGGAACATGGAACGCAGACTGACAATCGCGAGGGTAATGCGGGAAAATAGGAAAATAAATCAGGAAACATTATAACAGACTAAACAGACAGATTACAGGATCCTAACACCTTTGAATAACATGAAAATATGTTAAATGTGACTGTCTATAAGACTTTGCTTAGTTTATTTGTATTAATAAATAATAACAAATGTTTTCTGTTGCCAAAAATGTCAATATTTACAAAGCACATGCAGGTATATACAATAGAAGGCTGTGTATTGTATACCTACTTTAAAATGTCATAGGTTATGTTTCTGTTTGCTTTTTTATGACTCAAAGGTTCAACAATTTAATTTAAAAAAGAAAAAGACAATTCAGTCATGTCTGTAATCACACCTTACGTTACATCAGATGGAGCCCTAATCAACAATATTTGAGTTTTTCCACAGCAGAAAATTTAACGGCGCACAACTGGGGGGGCGTAAACAAGTCATAAAAAAGGGGAAATGAATGAGCCGTGTTTCTCAGACGGACGTTGTGTTACCATGGCTTTGTCCCTGATTGAAAGGAATTGATTGACTCAGAGATGGTCCGCGTAGCCTATCAATCTGACAGGGGCGCGGGGGGAGTCCGTGGATATGGAGGGGAACCCCCCCATTGTTTCAGGGCTGTGACACTCAGTTCTTGACCTTGGCAACTGGGGCGGCGACGTTCCGCCAGGGGTGGGAGGGAGTGGGGGATACGGAGACAAGGGGCTTGGGAGCTCAATATTTGAGACTGAGGCTTTTAAGCGGAGAGGTCAGGGGTCAGCGGTAAAGCTTGGGAGTATTAATGAGTGACCTTGGTAAAAGGGGTGGGGGGAAGAGAAAGCTTTAAAGCCTGAGAGAGCAGAGAGGCTGGGCCGAGATCTGCGTCTCCCAGATAACGGCCCCACTGTGGGGAATGCATCCATCACCGGGGTGCTGAACCGAAGCACTGGACCCGTCCCCCTGCTGTGTGTGTATGCGTTTGTGTTTGTGTGTGTGTGCGAGAAAAATAGTTTCCCTGCATGTGACTGTATGAATTCAAGACAGTGTTTGTGCATGTCTTTGTAATTGTGTGTGAGATTGTTTGTGTGTGTCTACAAGTGATTTTGTATATATGAGACTACATTTTGTTAAGAGTGTGTGTGTATGTGGGCGTGTGTGTGTTATTGAGCGTGTACGCGCATCAGTGGCAGCTGGTGGGTTTGGAAATGGGAGGACAGAAGTATGTTTCTGCACTAAGTATGTGTTGGTGCGGGGTGGGGGGGGTCCCACTGAAAAAGAGGGGTATCTGGTGGGGGGTGGGACATGGCCCCCTGGAGAAGATTTTTGCGAAAATTACCCATAAAATAACCACTAGAAGTTCATATAAATTTGACTTAGAATGTTCATCCTGGTGATGTCTTGGATGGAAAAAACTATGAAAGATATTGTAATTCAAATCAAACTAAATTGAAGTCCTAAGTTGTCAAATTGTTACAATATTAAATCTTCGATTTTGATTTAAATACCAACAAAGTTCCAAGATGACTAATTACATAATTACAAAATTTAATGTATGTGTATAATAATGAATTAAACTCTGTAAATGTGGTGTGCATTTTTCAGAAGATACTAAAATCTTAAACAAAATATATGAAAATAAATACATGTACCAATATATGGAGCTTGGAGCTGTAGAGCAAAACAAGAAACACAAAAAATCTCTGTAAAACTAATATTTAAAAAAAACAAAAAAATGGGAACCCTGGTCATATACATATCCGACAATGACAGACAGCTGTGAGTGACAGCTTAGGTCTGTAGTCTCATCAATCTGCCAAGAGAATAAGGGACCACTACCTTGTTTTATTTGATTTTTGATAGTGGTGGCTATTGCAGAAATTAAATAATTCGGGATATTTTTCGACATGCCGGTGAACACAGTCGTTGTTTGCAAATGCTCAGCTAATAAGGCGTCATACCCTTATTAGCAGAATTCTCTGTTTCATTATTCCTGCTGAATGCCAGCTCTTGTATGCCTATAAATGCTGTAGTGTCAATCAAACGTTTAAGATCATCTCTGTTTCTCCTTACCTTTTCGTTGTATTGCGCAGTTTGTAGGCTAACGTTATATGAACACCCTCTTCGAGTACTTAGTCAATTGACTTCCTTCCTAGAAACTTATCAAACATTAGCACTAATGTGGTCCTTGCGTGTGTGATCCCGTTTGGTTAGGCTAGCCTACCTCTCATACCATGATGCATGAAACATTCCCACCTTCTAGTTTCTCTTGTTGAACATGATTTTAGGAAGTGGCTTTCCGGCCGTTTTAATCAGCACCTTCTCCCTGTATTCCAATGAGTGGAATGGATTTTGCAATAAAAAATTCACCACAACCTCCAACGCTCTTTCCATTCTTCCTATTGTTAGCTAGCTAACGTTAGCTAAGTTCACTCCCTCCAAAAAGTTTAGATGTCGGCTAGCTCTCCTTTGAAAAAATGGAAAGAATCTATAAATTTGCACAGCTATCACATCAAAAGCTTCTCTCTTTGCTAGCCAATATGAAGTAACATTACCTAACGTTAGTAGTGTTGGAAAAAATATTTCGCCAAGCTCCTCCAAATGAATAACAAAAATAACTCCGACAACATTCTCGCCCTATTACCTTCAATTTAAAAACTACAATTAAAAAAATCTATAAATTTGCACGACTACATTTTTATCACAAGCTTCTCTCTCTCTGCATCTTATACTCTATTATACAACTGAGCATTATTATACACGTCTTACGTGCATCGTGACACTTGATCAACCCCCTCCCATCGATACTTTAATTGGATATACAGTGTGACAATTTTTTATTCCGAAGGCTAATTGGTCTGATGGCGTTAGGGAGCATGTCCTCCCTATATGTAATTTTTGCAATGTAAAAGATAGGAGAGCAGAAGCTGCAGAGGTTACATTTCAATGGAAGTTTATGGAGCTCTGGGGAGGATGATAAAACTGTGGCCTCCTGCTGCTCCATTGCACTAGAGGGCGCTGTTGACATTTTACCATTGGCAAAAGAGGTTTGGTGTATCATAGATGCTTATAAATGGATATTAACGTGATTTCGATTTCTATAGAATTATTTTTATAGATTTTTTCCCCTTGAGGACTGTCCTCTGGCATGCATGTGTGCTGAATTGTGTTTAGTTTATGAGTGTGGGCATGTATTTAGCCAAGTAACAACAGCTGCATTGAATATTAAAAATGAAAGTGATTATATTACTTACAAAATGCATGACTAAACTACATTTGTGTATATAAAATTTGCCTTTCTTTCAGCAGAGCCGACCCTAGGGTGTTCGTGGCCCTAAACATGAATGTTGTTGTGGCAAAGTGCTCCAACATGAATCATTAAATCACTTCTTTTTTTTTTTTTTTTTTTTAAATGTGTGGCCCAAACGATGGAAAGAGTGTTAATGACAGAGGCCAGCTCTGTCTTTCAGTATGCATATCTCACTCACAACACATACCTACACACACAAACTTAAGAGACTGAGAGACAGCAGCTCAATAATATAGTTTAGGAATTCTGTAATTTGAGGAGATACAGGCTCATTTATTTATCAATAAAGTAGGGTATACTGTTGGTTAAGTTAAAGGTTACCTTTAGCCAGCAGGGCTCCAGGCAATTGCCTGTAATAGTTAAGCATGCCCCTGGGAGCAGCATAATGAAAAGAAAACAATGGTAATTTCTTGCAGACAATAAAACACATTTTAATGACTTCCCAACAGCCTGTTATTGTTTTTTCTCACTGTTAGCAATGGGTGATGAAATATTTGAGGTGGGTTGAAATTCACAGAGCTTCCTGCTCTTACGGCACCTGCAGTGTCTAGTGTGGCTAGAGATAATAGTGGATAATATGTAGTACACTAAATAAGGGGCGAGTGTATGGGCTAGATTCGTTTTGGAACATCACTTCCTCATCATCCTGCCCCGCACCTACTCAGTAAATATAAATGTTGCGCAAACTTGTTACGGCCAATTAGTTTATTATTATTTTTTCAGATAGCATTTGCACTGAATTCTAGGATGCGCTACTTCGGTATGGTGTAAATACTGTTGGTTTTAGTGCACTGTACAGGGGATGAATTTTGATAAAATTCCTGAGCTAGACTAGAAAATGGCTGACACCCTAGTTAGTCCACTATATGTGACGCATGCTGGTAAAACGGTCCGCAAGTCGCACTTCAGCAATTCACAGTAGAGTGCAAAATAGTTTTTTTTTCCATATAACGAAAGTTTAAGTGTTTTAGAAGTCACTTAATATAATATACAACATATTTACGATCTCTTAATACCTGTAATAAGTAACACAAATATGCTTGTTAAAACATGTTTGCTGGGGGCGGGCTTCAGTTTGAGGGACAGGCTATAATTAGCTGTCCATTAACACCTTCCTAGTTTCGATTGGCTCTGAGGTTCGGCATGCCTCGCCCATAAAGAGCCTACTTCTCTGAATAATGTAGCTGCCGGTAGAAGCATAGAAAACTGAGAATTCCGAGTCTACAACGTACACGATTCAAAGTAGCTACTTGCTCCATCTGGAACTCTGGCTTTTGATATATTAATATCTTCAGAGAAAACTCCATATTAATCCATAGAAAAAGCAAACGCTGTAACCGTTTTGTGGCCGAACGGAATTGAGTTTAGTAATTCTGTAGTTCTTACCTATTCTGACACTTGTCCTCTCCACAAATCGGTTCGCCTGTAATCCATACTTTAAGCGAGCTATAACCAACAATTTCAATACAAACTAGTGACTTCTTCAATACACTCCCGGCCAGCGTCGTCAGTGCTGAGCGCATGTGTTTCATTGTCAGAGCGAAGAAGTCTGTGGCATCCATGTTAATTTTTGTATAGAAATTATGTCACTAAAAGTATGGATTACGGCTGAGATTTGTGGAGAGTGCCAGAATATGTAAGAACTTTCAGAATTACGGAACTCGCAAAATGGCTGTTAAGTTACAGCGTTCGCTTTTTTATATGGAGCTCTGTCTGAAGATATTCATATTGAAAGCCAGAGGTCCAGATGGAACAAAGTAGCTACTATCGTTTGCCGTCAAACCGGTCTGGATTGTAACATTACTCGAGTTTTTGCTATCAATCTGTCTGTTAGTCGAGCTGTGTCCAAATCATAAACTGTATAAAAATGGTCCTCCTGTGTAGCAGATAAGGTAGGCTAACGTTACTGCTTACAGGGTAGCCTACTGTTTAGTGACATACAGTAGCCTATGCAAAAAATATCCTCAATACAATTATCAGCGAAAACCTAAGCACAATAAGTAGGCCTATATCATTTGCGGATTTAAAGTACACTACATTTAGATAACATTTTGCCTACTTAACAACCTTTTCACAGCTAGCATAGGCTCAATAGTGGCATTGATTCAGACTGATTGGGACACATCCTTTGTTTAACAGAAACCAAGTTAGCTATCTAGCTAGCCACATGTCGAAACAATGTATCATTTGCAACATTTTTGTTGTGATATTCTTATCTGTCTGTGTTTGTTTAACACAAACTGTTTTCCTTCTAGCTAGCCACATGTCCAAACAATGTATCTGCAAGCGTGTTCATCATGATTTTCTTATCTCTACCAGTCTTTGTTTAGTAACACAAGCCTCTAAAATCCAGAGTCTGATACTCTAGTGGGGGAGTGGTTGGGGTGGGATTAGCCAGCTACTTTTCACACCCATTATAGGGGACATGAAGCACTCGGTAAAGTGGGTCTGGTTCGTTAGCTTTTTACCTTAAATGAGATAGGGGCATGTGTTCAAATCTCAAATTGACCTGTATTTGCTGGAAAAAGAAGTGAAAGTTTGCAGTTTCTCCACTAGGGCGCAGCCATTTTGGACCAACTGCGGTTGTGACGTCATTAGGTTGGTTCGTCTCCTCTGCTCAATGTATTCCTATGGGAAAATAGCTGCCTTTCAATGAGCTCAACAATGTATCGTGAGGAAAAAATAAAACAAAAAATGCAAGGACGGTCTTTCTGTATTGCCCCAAGATGATCAAATGAGTATTACCAAACAAAACTTAATTTAAAACTTAATTTTCATGAACTGCTTCTGACCATAGTAGGCTGTAGCCTCTGGCAAGCTCGCAACTGCGCCGCTGTCTTGCCTTGATAAACGATTTTGGAGCTAAAGTAACGTTAACGTGTCTAGCTAATATTGCCTATAGAAAATAAGCGTTAGCTTGTGATGCTAGGTCGCGATAGGTATATATTTGCAGGCTGTTAACTACCGTTACCTTAATAGGCTACTTTATATCAAGGCAAGGCAGTGGCGCAGTTACCAGCTCTCCAGAGGCTGTACAGCCCATGCATGGTCAGAAGCAGTTCGTGAAAATTAAGTTTTGTTTGGTAATACTCATTTGAGCATCTCGTGGCAATACAGAAGGACCGTGCGTAAGTTTTTTTGTTTTATTTTTTTCCTCACGATACATCGTTGAGCTCATTGAAAGGCAGCTATTTTCCCATAGGAATACATTGAAAAGTGGAGAAACAGCAAACTTTAACTTCTTTTTCAGCAAATACGTGTCGATTTGAGATTTGAACGCACGCCCCTATCTCATTTAAGGTAAAAAGCTAATGAACCACACCCACTTTACCGAGTGCTTCATGTCCCCTTTAAGTTCGCAAGCCTCAGGTGTGAATCTTTGCAAATCTTTGAGAGCTGTTTTCTCAGGAAAGTGTTTTAAGGTGTACCAACATTCAAAGAAGCATATCTTCTTCAAATATGCGCATATTGCAGTGTAAGAGATTTTGAAAAGCTCAGTAATTTGAAAGCTCAGGATCTGTACTTTCATAAACTATAAGAAACAGAAAAATGACCCTGTGTGACTTGTGGACCATTTTACCAGCACCAGTCACATATAGGGAACTAATGGACCTTTTGAGACCATTCCTAACTCTTTGTTTTCTTCACTCTGTTCTCACAACACCGTGTTCTTGACTCATGTGTTCTCTTCTCTGAGTTATTCCCTTCTTCATTTTGCTCTCCAATCTGTGTTACCCTCTTTGTATTCCTCCAGCCCTGTGTCCTTCACTCAGAATGTAGCATGCTACCATGTTGACATCCTCATCTTTTTCCCTTTTTTTTGGAGGTGCTTCTGTGCCATTATTCTTCCCAACTCTTTCAGAGGACTCCTGTCCCTGCTCCTCCTGTCCCTGAGGGATGCTGCTCGTGCCTAGTAGAATAATGGATTCATAATTCATGGGATGACACGAGAGGTGCTCATTAAACTTTACATGGTAAATGGTGAAGACAGGCACTTGTTAAATGTGTTCCCCCGGTCGCATATGCCTCGATGTGGCCACAGTGAAGGCATAGCTTTGGGAAAGAGTGTGTGAGTCACATTGATTTGGCAGAACTAGTCATAGTGTAGAATTTGTCTTCATCCCATAATCTTCCCTACTCTTTGCCGTAAGTGCTGTGAAATCTTTAATGACCACTGTGAGTGAGGACCTCAATATAATGTCTTCTACAAAATGTGACTTCTCTGACAGTACAGTGTCCCATTCAGCACAATCTGACTTTTATTTTGTTTGCTGTTGGTCATGTCATACTCACCCATCAATACCAGCAACAGCAGTAACTTACGCTGCGTTCTCACATCGAGGAACTTCGGTTGACCAGTTGGCGGAAGTTGGCGGGCAACATTAATCAGCCGATAAATGTTGCCCGCATTTTAACTTTTTCGCAGCCATCGGCCTCAACAGCCAATCAGAGTTCCACGCTTCATATTTTTCCAACCGACACAAAACCATTTTGTGAATAATTGTTCCGTAACCTACAATATTGCCTATCAAACTAAGCTAGGCGAAATAGGGTTAGCAGAGGTAACAACAGTGAATAATTGATATATTATCATTGTATAATTATTAGTGTCATAACATAACCTTAAAGGATATATGTGGCTTGTTATACCTCACATTGAGCCCAAACTACATGTTGAGTTTCATACATAAATCTATCTATCTATGTATCTAGATAGATAAAGAGCACTAGCTCACGACGAAGATAGATATAGCCTATAGCCTATATATCACTAGCTACCGAGAACACATAATTATCAGTGTCATGACATAACTATAAAGAATAGGACGCATCGCAAATATATCTTTGTTATATGTAGGCTACTGCCGTTGTTTCTCTTCATCAAAAATTGTAGCTGCACGAGATGACTTGGATGACACAACGGGAAGCCTGGTAGACTTGACCGACCCAGCAACCAAGTTGCTCGCTGTGAGAACGTGGCGTTAGATTTCCCAAGTTTTCCATCTAACTGGGCCTTCGCCTGCTTAGCTTAAGCCATTCAGAAAATGCAGGTTACATGCAGGTACGGCCTAAACATTTACTTATAATTAATCTCTGTACTGGAAAGAAAAACTGAGACAATTTAGATAAACCAATCATTCAATCTTAACCACTGTTGCCTTTTAGGCAATTGAGAAATATTTACAGTGGCCTCTTTTCTTTTGTTTATAAATGTAGTTAAAATGTAAATAGCTACATTACATGTTATATTGGTCAGTACTTGCTCCCATTACTTAAGCTAGATACTTTAAAAAAAAAAAAATCTCAGGTCAGATTAGGCAGTGTTTGAAATACACTGACAACAGGGATTTATTTTAATGATCATTCAGTGCCTCCAAGTCATAATTCCTTCATAGTCCCTTAAACTACAGATATAACTCATACATAATTAGGCAGGTAAAACCCATATTTTGCCAATTTTCCAAATTAAATGGTACAATTATTTTATAAAAGAAGCTTACAATAATTAAAAACATATATAAAGTGTGACTAAATGGGTTAATTTGTGACAATCCTCTAAAAGTAGTTGTTAACACTGTCAAAGGGCCATTTTTTTAGTTTGATTAGAATTTTGTAAATTTGTAGACAGTTTAGTTACAGAGTAAAAAAAAGCAAACAGTGAAACGCCATATTACTTCAGTCAACATCAATTTACAGACGCTGTAGATTAACTGTTGAACATAAAGCATCCTCAGTACGGGAAAATAAAGCGTTTGACGGAAGAATGGATTTTCCTTTGATTCTCTATGCAAACTGATAGAAGAAATGCCCTCTGGGTAAATCATTTTCTGTGCTTTACTTCCTCCGTACTTGCCTCAGATTGTTCAGATCCTAATCATACAACATTTAACTCCGCCTGTATGATCCGATAAAAGGAAACAGCTTGTGAAATATAGACAGGTAGAGGGAGCTCTTTGGGGTTGTCAGGCAGAGGGGGTGAATACAGAAATCACTCAAGGGGGAAACGGGTCTGTCATTACAGCACTCAACACATGGGGGGATTGCTCCGTGTTTCGCCTTTGCTCTCTCTCTCCAAAGTCCCTAACCCCAAATCTCATAAATATATAATTCCAGGACCGCTGACTATTTTCTGTTTTCATCTGCTGTCAGAAATGACCTAAATTCGCCATCTAAGACTGACCTAAATTCAAGTCAGATATGTTAATCCAGGTTTATGTAATCACCCTGCCCCATTTCCAAATGCGTGCTACGACTCGGGCTGAAAATAGCACTCGCCCCCGCTAATTGAAACTGGGGATGAAGATATTTGCATCCATAAATTAACCTTGCTTTTTTAATTTTGGGAGGAATATCCCCTTCCCCCCCACCCATCCACCCTGTCAGTTTCAAAGAATTAAGACTTTTAACAGCAAGCATGATAGAGCCTGAAATAGGAAGCAAATTGTTTGTCTCTCAAAAGGGAAACATTTAAATATACTGGAGTTGCGGGAAAAAACTGCGCAGAATTACTTTTTTGGTCATTTCACTGTCGTTCTGGGATTTCATGAAATTTTAATGCCGGCTCACACCAGGAGATTCGGTGCTTGATTAAAAATGTATTTGCATGGAAGACGTCCTACGTGGGAAGCTCATTGTTGAACAGTATTCTCAGGATAGTGTGTCACAATTCACAATTTTGGTACAATGCAACCAACAAAGATTGTTCTTAACTTCTGATGATGGAATTACAGATGTTTTCTTTCTTTCTGGGCACTTTCCTTTTTTAAATTAATTTCAAGGAATGCTGCATATATCAGATTGAGACAAGATTATGGCTTGATCAGGGGCATCCAATCTTATCTCGGAAGGCATGGCATATATGCAGATTTTGTTTTGGCTCAACTCTTGAACACCTGATTTAATTGACCACAGTCTTAAGTCAAAACCTTGATTTGTGATTCTGGTGTTTTAGTGCTGGGCTAGAACAAAGGCCTGCACCAATACTACCCCTTCTTGCTTTAGACAAACCCCTTGGGCAATATTAAATATATTGCTTACTTTATACAGGGGTTCTCTTACATTTGCTGTCATGATGACACTAAACTCAGCATTATTCATTATTTTATGATTATCTTATGCTTGTGTCCAATACTAAGATGTTCATTAAAATGTCTCTGTAACATTTCAAATGGAAAAGTCCCTCAATTGACACAGTCACCAAAGCGTGTGAAATATTCAGGAAGACAGCACGTGTACATGGCTAAGATATTAAAACTGTTGTCCACAATTAAAGAAAACATGGGAAGGCTGACAATAATTTAAATACACTGAGGCCTGTCACACCAGGGAGGGACGGTTTCATGCTTCAAGACCAGAACATCGCTTAACATTAATACTTCAGTAATATACTTCAGTAATATCTGCTATGACTGTAATATACTCTGCTATGAAGGTGTTATAAACAACAGGCATGTCAGCCAAATGTGTAACAGGAGGTGTTTTTTCAACACCAGTGCACTGGTCATTTTTGCCGTTTGTAACACATCAGAGAAGAAAGAAAAGTGCAAAGCTCATATGAACACCCAAAGGGTGAATTTAAAATCTTAACTCTAAAAAGCGAGTTTTTATCACTTTCATTGAAAAAATATATACAGATCCTTTCCAAAAAATTAGAATATCATGGAAAAGTTTTTTTTTTCCATAATTCCATTCAAAAAGTGAAACTTTCATAGATTATAGATTCATTACACACAAAGTGAAATATTTGTAGCCTTTATTTGTTTGTTTCATTTTTCATAGTTTTGGGGGTTTTCTGGCGCTGTAAGCCAAAATTATGAAAAATGAAACAAATAAAGGCTAGAAATATTTCACTTTGTGTGTAATGAATCTATAATCTATGAAAGTTTCACTTTTTGAATGGAATTATGGAAAAAAAAAAACTTTTCCATGATATTCTAATTTTTTGGAAAGGATCTATATATTGCCACAATACCTTTCCTGAATTTAACTCACCATTCATCTTTTAACTGTCCTGGTTCTGTTCTCTTGAGTAGTGACTTCTTTCACCACCTAGTGGTAAGACAGAGAAACTGTTACTGCTGTGGGGGAGCAACTGACTTGCTCACTTATTCACTATTACTGTTTCTAGTGCTGCTTAGTCTGTGCACTCTCTCTGTCACATACATACAGACACTCGCTCACTCTCTCTCTCTCTCTCTCTCTCTCACACACACACACACACACACACACACACACACACACACACATACAGACCCTCTCTCTCTCACACACACACACACACACACACACACACACACACACACACACACACACACTCTTTCTCTCCCTCTATCTCTTTCTCCTTTTCTTTGCATGAGCATCGCCTGCAGTCACCAAGTTCTCTGATCAAAGGGACAAATCTATCCAGGAGCAATCAGGTTGCTGAGCTGGGCTGGCTGCCTCTTTGATCAGAAGCACATGGTCTCCTGCAGGCGGGCCGCCTTTGTCTGGGCCAGGAAATGGGGGGAAGTGCTCTGCGCTGCTCCCTCTTGGTTTGGTGTCTCTCTCTTCCTTCTCTGCTCCTGTCATGTCAGATGAAAGCAGGGCTAATTACGAGCTAAAACACCCCCATGCTGCTACACTGTTAGGGATGGGTATCGTAAGGATTTTATCGATTCGATACCATTATCGATACTGCTTTAACAATTTGATATTTTATCGGTACCACTATCAATACTTTTTTATTATTTGGAGGAAAGAAGACAATTCTTAAACACAGAACTAGCACATATTTTTTGCTCATATAGCATAACATGTGTACAAACAGAACAGTGTAATGTATACCAACAATTAATAAATCATAAAATAAATGCCTTACAACAAAAAGCCTAATCATATAGCAGTATAACTGGCATTGTAACATTCTGTAGGAATATGAGCATATCTGCCTTATCTGGTAGAATCCGGGATCGCCACTCCTGACTGATAGTGTCCCCAGCTGTAGAAATCACTCTCTCTGTGTGGGGGAGGCTTGAGTGCAGAGGTAGGTGTTTGCTAGTTCTGCTAGTTGGGGCAAAGTATCTCCCTTTCCCCAACACCAGACAGGGTCTTCTGCTGTGGGCCTCTGTAGAGCAGGATCCCTTGGGAGAGTTGTTTGGCTGCATGGTGGTCCTAAGTTATCCGTCCTCCTCTGTGAACAGCTCCTCCAAGGTAGTCCTGGGCTGAGTGACTGCCACTGCAGGCTGAAATGAAAACGATACGGTATGGGTCAGTTTTAAAGATGTGAAACATAAATGTGACGTCGTCATTATCATGAGGGGTTTGGAGGCAGTCAAATGCATCACATCTCTGCTTCAAATGGTGAACCTGTGAGGGGGGTCAGGACGGAAGACCAGACGCGACCGAAAGGGATTCAGAAAGAGGGAAGTAGAAAGAAGAAAAGACGGGAAAGAAACTCCCGTTGAAACCCAAAAGAAATAAAAACGACCCGAATAAAAATTGGGCGAGACTCGCAGACTAGAGTCGGGGAAATAAACAAAGAAGGACAAGCTCTATTATAAGCCAAAAATAATAACAACCCAAATTATTTGGGCGAAGCTCGCAGGTTCGAGCAGAGAAAAGAAACAGAATAGAATAGCCTTGAGCTCAGAAACTATCAGAGCCAAAAATAAAAGTAAACGGAAACAAGGCGAAGCCGAGGTTACTGTCTAGTAGCAAGACAGAGAAACAAAAACAAGGCAGGAAAACAAAGAGTAAGGAGAACAAAACCCTAAGACCAAATACTCTAAGTTCTACAGGCCAGTCCCACGTGTTCTTTAGAAGCACAAAAGAACAATTGGTCACCTGAAATTCCTACACCGAGTTACCTGGCTAGAGTGGCAGGAATGATACTCAAGCACCGGAAACAGGAAGAGCCGAGCTTATGTAGTCAGGCCAACACCTGACACAGGTGCGATGGATAATAGCCGGGTGTGAGAGAAAACCTGTCCCGGTGCAAAAGGAAAAACCTCCGCCGAGAAGAGACGGCAACCTGAAAAACTGTGACAGAACCACAGAAGAGATAAACCTATGACATATGTTGCATTTTGCTTCCTCCTTGTCTTTTGCCCTAGTGCAATTTAGGCACGCCTTGGATCACTTTGGATGCTCAGCCATGTTAGGGAGTGAGTGAGTGACAGATGAGTGAAGTGAAGAAGAGAAATCTCCGTGTTTTGTTTGGCAACTCTGCGGTTGAATGAAGCATGATGATTACACAAAGACAGTAATTCTTTGGGAGATTTATTTAGTTTATATGCTGTAGCTGTGTCATAGCCATTTACTACCAAGACATATAATAACAATTGTTTGAGTTTTATTTAGGCTATGCTAAATAATCAGCAGGAACAATTATTTGAATGACACGATTATTAGTCTCAATAGCAGAATCGATGAAGTTGGCGCTTATAAATTCTCTGATTTTGATTCATTTAGAACCGGTTCCATTGTAGAACCATTGGATCCCCATCCCTATACACTGTACCTTATATGCCTGCAGTCATTGGTGTCAACCCATACGGTTTGCCACCTTTTCAAAAGTACACTACTCACAAAAAGTTAGGGATATTTGGCTTTCGGGTGAAATTTATGGAAAATGTAAGTTCACGCTACAGTGATATTATACGTATCATGAAAGTAGGGCATTTAAGTAGAAGCATGCAATGGTGATTTCCTCATCTCAAACAATTTATTGAAACAAAAGCCAACAACAGTGGTGGGTATACCACAACAAAAATGTCAATGTCTCAATAACTTGTCATGTGCCCTTGAGCATCAATTACAGCTTGACAACGACGTCTCATGCTGTTCACAAGTCGACTTATTGTCTGCTGAGGCATGGCATCCCACTCTTCTTGAAGGGCGGCCCTCAGGTCATTGAGGTTCTGGGGTACAGAGTTACGAGCCTCTACACGGTGAGTCAGCTGATCCCATAGGTTTTCTATGGGATTCAGGTCTGGAGAAAGTGCAGGCCACTCCATTTGAGGTACCCCAGTCTCCAGCAGCCTTTCCCTAATGATGCGACCTCGATGAGCTGGAGCATTGTCGTCCATGAAGATGAAATTAGGCCTGTGTTGTTCATGCAGGGGCACAATGACTGGATTAATGATGTTATTCAGGTAATATGGGCTTGTCACTGTACCATTCACAAAGTGTAGGGCAGTTCTGTATTGACTAGACACACCTGCCCACACTGTAACACCGCCACCACCAAAGGGTCGTCTGGTGACAACAGTGGCTGATGCATAGCGCTCTCCTTGACGTCTCCAACATCGTTGGCGGCCATCATTTCTGCTCAACGTGAATCGACTTTCATCAGAGAACAGCACTGAGGCCCACTGGTCCCTCGTCCAGCGTAAATGCTCCCTGGCCCATGCAAGATGATGACGCCTGTGCCTGGTGGTGTGGTCAGGTACCCTTGCAGGTCGTCTAGCACACAAAACACGCTGATGTAAACGGTTTCGAATGGTCTGACGTGACACTTGGGTGCCTCTCACCTCCCTTAAATGTGCCTGGAGTTGAGTGGCATTCATCATCCGGTTCCGCAGGGCACTGTTCACAATGAAGCGGTCATCAGTGTGGGATGTGGCCAAAGGACGTCCACTTCTATGCCTTTCTGTGACTCTTCCAGTCTCTCTGTATCTCTGTTGCAACCTGCTGATGACACTCTGTGACACTCTAAGCTCAGTGGCCACTTCCCTCTGAGAACATCCTGTTTGAAGCCTCGCAATGGCGAGGTACTGTTGATCAATTGTTAGGTGTCGTCTTGGTCTCATGATGTCAAAATGTGAACAGCATGATGAAGAGGACTGTTTAAATACCAATTCTAATTGAACCAGGAAATTTATTGGTCGATTCATGGATCAAACACCTGTTGTGAATTTTGCCGTTCAGCTCCTTGTTAGAGAACAGCAAGTTGTGCAAAAAGTACTGAAACATTGAATAGTTGGACATGTGCATTCAAAAGTTTAGAGAAGGTCAAATTAATTTCACCTGTAAAGGTTATAGTGCATTTTAGGTTCATCCTGAAATTTCACCCGAAAGCCGAATATCCCTAACTTTTTGTGAGTAGTGTATATGGGCATATAAGGTTATGATACAGGAAATCTCTAATCTAATACGTTCCCAAATGTTTTCCAACATAATTACCTAAATCGCAGCAATCACATTTTCTTTCTCCCTCTCTCTGCTATTCTCTTGATTTCTGAGACCATGGGAAAAGAAAGTAGCGGCATGAGGACTGTGTGATCTAAAGATTCACCTTATGACAATGAACCATGAAGACGCAGTAGCACATAAGATACCTAACGTTAGTTAACCTAGCGAACAGTTAAATGGTTATGACTGGACAATGTTCATGTTTATGCAATTTTGACCGAAATTAGATAATGTTCTGTGATGTTTTAATGTGGTAGCTATGACTCAATTTAGCGAGGTTACTACAAGTTTCATTGTAAATTAATTTCTAACTTAGCAGTCGTTAACAATGTTAACTGTTACAAGAAAATTATCCAAATTAAGATGAGAGCTAAGTTTATAACCACATGTATATAAATGCTAACGTAGCTTAATTAGGCTATCAAAGCTGTTATGTAGGCTAGAAAGATAGCAAAACTCCATTAAAAGTGCCACAAGCTTGTGCAACATGACTCATGCATAATTTAGGAAATTGTGGTATCTATCAATGTATCTCTCCTGCACTGGTTTCTAAGTGTGTGGGGTCAGTCATGTAGGGTGTTTCAGTGACTGTTTTAAAATAAGCATCTTGCTGAATTTGTATGTACACAGTCATTATTATGTGAAAAGCTAAATAGGCTACAGGAATATATTAAATAACCTTGAATCAGACAAATAACTGTGGTGGCTAGAGATTTTAATAGATAATACGTAGATAATGTTATATATGGTTTTTTGTTAATTTATACAGTTTTGCAGGCATGAAAATAAGGGCAGCTCTCTCCAGAGGTTGACACCTATGTGCAGTCAACCCCTTAACATAAGAGGCATCAGGCTTTTTTTGCAGTACAGCTATTTACGAAAAGGCATGGCACAAACACTGATGAAAGAATTCTGAATTTGAAATCACAGCTCCGATTGGCGCTTCTAGTCTTTACCAATGACATATCCAAACAGCTGTAGCCTACTCGAGCCCTATATCACAAAACTCAACCCCCCAACAAATAACACACAGCTATACTCTACCCACATATCACTGAAATTGAATGCTCCCTTCCAACCAAGCATTTCAACAAGGACCGCCACCAAGCCTGTGTAATCTAAGACAGCTCACTACTTATTATTTAATACTACATACCACTGCACCGAGTTCACTGATGGGCCCTTCTTAAGAATCCCTGCCTCATGTGAGGATATTCAAAGCACAATGGCAACTATTGCATTTTATTTTGCTGTACAAACATATGTACTGTATGAGGGAGTGTGAGGGAGAGATATATAGAGCTGCCGCTGGCTAGCAAATCCACAGGGCCAGCTTGAGTTTCTGCAGTGTCAGGATTTTATAAAGAGACAAGATGGGAGGCGAGAAATAAGGAGCAGACATCTGAAGCACCGCAGTTTTACTTTCTCTCTCTCTCTCACGCTTATCCCTTTTTGCCTTTTTTCTATTCTATCCTATGCACACAAACGCATCTTTCGGGCTGCGGGCGGTGGACACCGATCTGCTGGGAGTCTATGGTGGTGTGCACCGCATTGCGGGCTATTGCTGAGAATTCTCCTCCTCCTGCCTTGACAACCGGAGCCACGGGCATAAGATCGTTATGGTGCCTTTAGGATCATCCGCCCCGATTTTCACTGCGGTCCTATGGCAATTACACACCTGTCAGGTGTCACCCTGTCTCCGGGTTTGACCGACAGGGTTAAGTCAAGCAGTCAGCCATTAAGGCGGTCCTTACCGTGCGGAGCTGCCATTGTTTAGCTTGGAAGAGAGTCAGAGTGTGGAAGAGTGAACAAGTGCTGGGTTAAGTGTTGACTGGAAGCTGGGTCGAAGTTGTGAGATCTCATTTTGATATTTCACAGACCCAGATTGGCAGCAGGGGTGTTTCTTTTTTCCCGCACATCAAGCATGACAGAAAATTGTGGTCCTTCCTCGCTCTGGCTTTGCCCTCCCCCGGGCAACGGCTTTCATATGCATAAAGGTGATTCCACCTGTCTTCGAGCCACAAAGTGCGTTATGCGCCATAAATCAGACGGAATGGCTAATATGATGCAGAATGAACCAGCTTTAGCCCTCGGCTTGTTCTGGATGCCGCGAACTGTCTTGTGATGCACGCATCCGCAGTGACGGGCCTGCCTCTCTGTCAGTTTCCATGGTTTTGTTAAGAAACATAAACCAAACAGAATAATTGAGCTCCACACAACGACGACTCAGGAGGAAAAACATCAGCGAGCAAAGTGAAGTTTTTCTTCAGGGTCCATAACAGAATCACTTTGTTTACTTGGTGCTGAGTTTCCTTACAGTGCTTCCTGGAGTGCATTTTTCCTTATTTTCTGTGGTCTGTGCTTCCATTCTTCCTGGTTTGTAGTTTTCCTCACTTTCTGGATCTATAGTTTCCTTTCTGGAATTAGCCGTTTTCTTCCTGGACCTGGAGTTTACGTACCTTTACATGTTGTTTCTGTATGGCTTAACAACTCAATACAAAAATGGCAGTAAAGTGAAGATATTTTGTCTGGTCAGTACACCATCACATAAACTGTGCACTTCCTCGATACAGGCTGTCCTTACTTCCTGGACTCTGTGTGGTTTCCTCTCACAGCACCACCAATAGTGTGTGAACAATGCCAGTTCTGGTCATTTGTAATTATTCTTTATGATGTACAGTATATTCAGGGCCATTTACATTGCATATTTGAAGACTGTTTTCCAAAACCCACTCAGCCCACTTTTACCAATTTTGAAAAAACATTTTTGTTTATTTTGTTTATTTTTGTTTTATACCTAAATACCTAAAGAATAATAGTGTAAAAGTAAACTGCAAACATTAACCATTCATCAGAAAAATGATACCCACCTTGAAATATATGGTATCAAAAAAAAAAAAAAATATATATATATCAAAACTGGACTTAGTGACGTTTAGAAAAAAAAACACTTCATATGCCAGCCCATGCAGTTGGTGTAGAATCACCGGCTGCTCTTAATCACCATCTGTTCAACTGGACACAATGAAGATAACTTGAGTTCTGAACACATTTGGGTCTTGTGGTCCATCATGGTTAGTGTGGAGGAGAAGGCAAGAAAGTAGGCTGGATAGGGCTCAGACTTAGAATAATTTTGGTAAGAGACAATCTATATAAATGGGTGAAATATACTGTATGTAAACCATGGATATTAATGTGAGCTCAGGAAATTAGTAAAATACACAGGCATAGGCATAATGGATGGGTTGGGGCGGTGCTTGTATCCCACCCCATCCTCTGAGTGGCAGGTACATTGCAGGCCTGAGCTAAGTCCTAACCATCTAATGGCAAGTAGAATCTGTAGTGAAGTCTTGGAACTGACTTCCACATCAAAACAACAATAATGTTTATCTCCATAAATCATTATTTCCTGGATGTATAAAGCACTGCTTTTCTTAGACCAAATTTTAACCCTGTTTCCCTTTTTTTTCCCAGTATGGAATTCCGATTTAGACTGTCCAGACTACTGGAAAATTTGGAATTGAAAAGACTGTTTAGAAACCTTGCCCTCTTCTCTATTTTTTTTAATCAAATGACATCAATTTCATTACAATTCCTCTTGCCATCTCAGGTAATGTTTTCCAATGCCGGCTTTGTGCTGTCATTTTAGCATTGACAGTTTAATATTGTATGCCAGGTGGTGCCCCATGTTAAAAGCATTTGAGTAGAGATGGAATCTGGGTCACTTTCCAGCCATGGTCTGTTGCACGGCAGTGCTACTGGTGCTTGAGTAACGTCAGAAACATTGTCTTAACTATTAATGAAGGAGCTGTCCCCACAATCCTGGTGTTTGTCAAAAGAAATTACATACATCCAATTGCAAAAGGTATGAATTAATCTTTCAGACTCCTTTCGGATGTGGAAGAGGCACCACGTAGCCCACCTGCTGAAAATAGCCCTTCAACAGAGACATGGATCAGCCAAGCAGGTGGCTTCTTCCATTAAGCCTTGTGTGTTTTCAGAGATTTATGTTACTGATGCCATGCAGAAAGGAAAGAGCATAATATTTCAAGTTTTTCAAATTAGTTATATATTTCAGAAAAAGGATATAGTCGTGGAAACACTGACGTTCTAATGATTACGTGCCATACGACCTGAAATTATAAGAAAGGCTTTGGCCAGTTAATAGCATGGAAGAATCAAGAAAGGAATGGATTGTCTTATGGCATTTGATTGGTGTTTCAAAAAGGATAAATAGAACAAATGCCTTGTTCCATGTGAATGAAATTAATTAATCTGATGTGGATGCTTGTACAATCAAAATAGCAACACAAAGCTGGTTTGCAGGGGTGGATGAACATAGGGGGAAATTAGAAAAGAAAAATATGAATCCATATTTGGGGAGGACTTTTGTAGTATTGTTGAGGAAAATAAAGAACTTGTAGCAGCCATGGTAATTTTATAAGAAATTAATCACAGGGTTTCATTATAGCATTACAGATATTAAAAATAAAATGCAATGGGCCTTATCCTTGCTTCACAGCACGGCTGTGTATCTGTGGTTTCTTTGAAAAGCTGTTTTTTTTTTCGCCCATGGTGAATATTATCCAGACGTTGAGCGAAGCACCTTGCAGTCAATTAAATTCCATTGTGCTTAGTTGGCTGCCAGAATCAAAATCTTAACACTCCCTTTTCATTTTTGCCAAGGTTTCGGTCCAGCTCGAGAAAAAAATAAATAACAGGATATATTGGGATATGCAGTTTTTCTATGTCTTGCTGAGGTTGGAATATGCCTAAAGATCACTGCAGGGCCTTTAAATGCAAATTTGGGTGAGGGACCAATGCTCTCACTGTAAACCGCCAGCCTTATCACCTGCCTCCCAGCTTAGGGCTGGGATGGGATATTAGATGCCCTTTCCCAGAGAGCTGTTGGCCTGAGGTCCAGACCAAGACACGAGGAGTCCATTGTTGGCCCACACTGGGGGAAGCATGCATCTGTGTTTTGAGACAGAGAGAGATAGATAGAGTCAGAGAGAGAGAAAGACAATGAGAGGGGATGACAGAGGGAATGAGAGTGAGTAGCATAAATATTGAATAAATAAACAGTATGATAACAATATAACTAGAGGTAAGTATTATATACACAATCATAACAGTGTAACTGTATGTCGTAAGTACCCCCGCCCCCGCATCCTCCCCAATATACCCTGGTGATGGAATGCACTGAACTGATGGATACATTACCCGTGTGTTACAAACAATGCACTCAATGCGACAGAAGACACCGTGGCCAGGGGCAGGTGAACTATAAACAGAGTCCTCGTGATGAATTTGGCCTGGGGGCCAAGCGCTCATGAGACAGCAGGTGCTGCAGCTCAGGAAAAAATGAACTATGCTCGGATGCACAGGTGAACGAGAACCCCCCCCCAGAGCATAGCATTCATGCGAGAGCCAGCGGCTACGGCTCGTAATGGGGAAAGTCCCGTTTGATTAGGCGCTTTGTAATTAGCAGGCTATTTGTATGCGCATCAAACTCCATTTCATCCCAATGTTGAAGCATCGCCAATGCATCTTGTGCATCCATTTGCTTTTGTGCCATGGTAAATTGGTAATTGCACGCTCTGTGTGTACAGTGCAGTATGCTCTGTACCCAGCCAAGTTCAGCTGAGCAGTAGCCAAGTAGGGCTCTACAAAATGAACTTTATGCCACTTGTATACAGTTGACTGTTTATCCCATTTCATCTCTGCAGTCATTCTTTTTATTACAGATCATTAAATATTTTTCTATTAAATTATAACAATAATAATAACAGATAATAATTATTATAATTAAATTTGCAGGCTATTGTTTTTAGCTTAATTGTCATCAAAAGGCCTTTGTATAATAGTGTTGATGGACTTCACACCCCATTAGTTTGAACGATCCAGTGCAGCGGATCCAGTGTTCACTGGCGCCAATGGATTATTTTTTACCTATTTCTTTTGGTAGATTTAGGAAAAGTCATGAGAAAATGTGTGCAATGACGACAGAGTTATAGTAGTTCAAGCTATTTTTATTGTGTCCCTGTTGGATTGAAACAATTCACATCACCATCACATTTGAAGCCGATGCCAAATATCTTCCGAGATGCTGACATCAGTCCGGGTCCGTTGTGCATTTTCTATCTGTCACTCTCTGTTAAATACCAGTAATTTTGGATCAGGACTTAGATCAGCCACATAACTCTAAGGTGTTGCCAGTATAGTTCCATTATAGTCCTTTTCATTGTTCCCTAGTGATTTACCTCCTCAGTCACTATGCTGTACAGGGCATTCTCTCCAAATTACACCTCCCCACTGCTTGATGTGTGTGTGTGTGTGTGTGTGTGGGGGGGGGGGGGGTTCTGGAACACAGTAAACCCAACACAGAGGTGACACTCCCCCCCCCCAACACACACCTGTGGACATCCGTGCACATTTGCGGTGTGACGGTGATCTGTTCCGCTCGAGAGGTGAGCTTCACATTTCTCCATGTTGAAAACATGACAACAGAAAGAGACACACTGCCCATCATCTAAAGGACCAACTGGCATTTCTGCCACCGGTCATGGCATCAGGAGAGTGTGCGGGGAAGGCAACAGGATGTTGCGGCAAAGGAATCAGTGGTGCAATGGAAGACCGCCATGACCTCGAGGAAGCAGGAAGGTGTCATGCGCTTGAAAGGCACGCAGTCTAAAACTTGACTCAAGCTTTAATTCTTGTATCAACTTTTTTTTACACCAGTTTTTCTTTATTTCGCTGCAACGTCCTCTGCCGGATCAGGAGGGCACACTCTCTAACAAAATATATTTCCTTAAACGGTAGCAAATTTATCAACAGGAAATTTTACACAGAGCTACATTTTCAATTTGACATCTGCCTCACATGATAACTGCTGGGAGACTTAGGTTGAGTTGGGGCAAAGCTAAGGGGCAGATCCTCTTCCTGGATTTGAAGTGGTTTGACGAGTTTCAGCACAAGGGCCAGGAGCCTTTTGGCTGAGACCTGAAAAGCAGCCGGTGTGAACAAACAGCCAATGACTGTGTTCTGTCCCCTAGCTCTCTATGTCCAAGTACCAATCATGCCGTAACATTCAGTATTCAGAGTGTTGAACAATTTAACAAAGGCATTGACTGTTAATTCTTACTTAATTCTTACTTCCCTGACAAGCTGTAAAAGCACTTTTTTTTTGGCAATTATTAGTTGGAACGCAAGCTAGCAAAGTTCCAAACAAAGATGGTGACCACCAACTTTTCAAAACATGCTCTATTGGCACATTTGCACTTCCTTATATGTCCAAAAGCATCACATGTTCACATCCGTATATGTCAAAAGCATTACATGTGCACATTGTTCAGTTTGCCTATGTATTCTGCAATTGGCTACTTTGATGTTGTTATTTGTAGATTGGATTGTTAAGGTTCCGGATAGGGACTGGACTCAAATGCACGACTCAGAGACAGAAATACAATAATGCTCGCTAGGAGCATTTATTACTTCACCAAAAACTCCGGAAGTATAGGGAGAATTGGAAGGGAGCGGAATCCTGGGTTGGGCGAGAATGGAGGGCAGAGTGGGAGCGGGGAGCAGGCAAGGGCTGGACAGTGGCTGAATCCTGGGTTAGCGTAGCAGAGGGAGAGCGGGATGCGGGAGACAGGGAGGCGTAGCGTGGAACAGGCAGGAAGCTGCAGGCTGGCGGGCATAAGCAGAATATCAGACAAGGCGTTAATTTCAGCAAGACAAAACAAGACTGTGACTTAGTTCCAAAACTAGACAAGACCAGAGTAACAATGAACAAGACCAGAGTAACAATGAACAAGACTTAACAAACTGGCAACAGACAAAGAACAAACGGAAAATATATAGTGAAGTCAATGAGAGTGTATGCGAGAGTGATTGAGCAGAGACAAAGGCGTGAGGAATGCAAACGGGGAAAGGAATGTGATAGGCAGAGCAATAGCGAGGGTGAAATTGGCGAAACAAGAAGGGAAACCACGCCTAGCCTGCACGACACGGAAGACAGACAGGGAAACATAAAAACAAGACAAGAGACGTGAGGAAAAGGGGAAAACACAGAGCACAAACAGGGATGGGGACTGAGAGGGAACAGAGAGTGTAACAGTACCCCCCCCTCAAGGCACGCCTCCGGGCGTACCACCAGGCCTGATCTTCTTGGGGTGGTCCCGGTGGAACTCCCGGGTGAGGGAGGGGTCCAGGATTAACTGGCGGGATATCCATGACCGCTCTTCCGGGCCGTAGCCCTCCCAGTCCACAAGGTATTGGAAGCCACGACCCTTGGAGCGGACGTCAATAATACGGCGGACCGTGTATGCCGGGGCGTCATCAATGATCCGGGGAGGTGGGGGGGCTTCAACGGGGGCACTGAGGGGACTGGAGGAGACGGGCTTGACCTGACTGACATGACACACCGCCCAGGTCAACAGATCTGGAATCTCTACTGAACCACTGTCTGATCCACTCAACACCATCACCCTGGATGGTAATATCCTGGCCCAGGTTACACACTCCATCATTCAGCTCCAACTCATATTGTTTGGAAACCACCGTGAGACCATCCAGTTCTTCGTCATCCAATCTACCCAGTCTCCATTAGTCCTCGGCCAGCCCTGGCTTCGCCTGCACAATCCACACATCAACTGGGAAACATTCCAGATTCAAAGCTGGAGCTCTCGATGCCACTCTGTTTGCCTTCGCTCTGCTCTGCCTCCATCCGGAGGCGCCAGGGCATCTATTACTGCTCCTAAGCCTGATCTATCCTGTGTACCTCAGCAATATCATGACCTGTCCTAAGTGTTCTGTAAATCCCTTGCTGTGTCCTTACCTCCCCACAGACCCTATGATTGCTGTATTTACCTGCTGTCTGGTGCTCCACTCCCGTCAAGCTGCCTCTACAGCCTGTCCGTTCCCAAGAAGGCTTCCATGGAAGCGTACATTCATGATTCCCTGGCATCAGGTATTATTCGACCCTCTTCATCACCAGTTGAAGCGGGGTTTTTCTTCGTGGCAAAGAAGGACGGCTCGCTCCGCCCTTGTATTGATTACCATGATCTCAATGCCATTACTGTTTGCAATAAGTATCCTTTGCCATTAATCAACTCTGCTTTTGAGCCCCTGCATGGCGCAACCATCTTCACAAAACTGGACCTCCGCAACGCCTACCACCTCGTTCGTATCTGGGAGGGAAATGAGTGGAAGACGGCGTTAAACACCCCCTTCGGATACTTTGAGTACCTGGTGGTCCCGTTCGGTCTTACTAACGCCCCGGCGGTCTTTCAGTCCCTTGTGAACGACGTTCTACGTGACCTTGGCCGGTCTGTGTTTGTATATATTGACGACATATTAATTTTCTCTAAAAATCCCCAAGATCATGTCAAGCATGTCCGACAGGTCCTTCAAAGACTGGTGGAGAACAAGCTGTTCGTTAAGGCGGAGAAGTGCAGCTTCCATGTGTCCTCGGTTCTGTTCCTGGGGTTTATTATTGAAGAGGGGAAAATCCGGGCTGATCCCGCCAAGATCCAAGCTGTCACTGAGTGGCCCTGTCCCGCCTCCTGCAAGCACTTGTTACAATTTCTGGGCTTTGCCAATTTTTATAGGCGGTTTATCCGCGGGTATAGTCAGATCGCGGCCCCTCTCACCAACCTCACTTCTGCCTCCGTTCCCTTCACCTTGTCTCCTGAAGCTAACCATGCTTTCTCCACTCTCAAAGCCAGGTTCTCCACGGCCCCTATCCTCTGTTACCCAGACCCCAACCGCCAGTTTGTCGTCAAGGTGGATGCCTCCGACACCGGAGTTGGGGCTGTACTCTCCCAACGCTCCACCCTGGACCAAAAGACCCACCCATGTGCCTTCTTCTCCCGCTGATTCACCCCCGCCCAACGTAACTACGATGTCGGAGACCGTGAGTTACTAGCTATCAAGCTCGCTTTGGAAGAGTGGCGCACTGGCTGGAGGGGGCGGAGGAACCATTTATTGTCCTGACTGACCACCGTAACCTTGAGTATATTCAGTCTGCCAAATGCCTCAACTCCCGTCAAGCTCGCTAGTCGTTGTTTTTTACCCGCTTTAATTTTGTTATCACTTACAGACCCGGTTCCTGTAACACAAAACCCGATGCCCTTTCCTGTGTGTTCTCCTCCCACAGTGAAGGCCGCCCAGGTAACCCACCTCACGCGACGCCCCCCCCCCCCCCCCCCCCGCAATAAACCTAACTCCCAATTATTTGTTCCCAACTCCGTCCACTCCCAGGTCCTCCAGTGGGCACACGCCTCCCGCCTGGCCTGCCATCCTGGGATCCTGAGGACCACCGCCCTGGTCAGGAGGGGTTTCTGGTGGCCCACACTGAAGGGGGATACCCATGCATACGTCCTAGCCTGTCCCATGTGCGCCAGGAGTAAGGCCTCCCACCATCCCCCCGCTAGCCTCCTCTTCCCCCTCCCTGTCCCGGGCCATCCTTGGAGCCATGTGGGGGTGGATTTCGTAAACGGTCTTCCCTCGTCGGATGGCAACACCACCATCCTGACCATTGTTGACCGGTTCTCCAAGGCGGCCCACTTCATTCCCCTGCCCAAGCGTCCCTCTGCCCTGGAGACAGCGGAACTCCTGGTGCAACACGTGGTGAGGCTGCACGGGATCCCCGTGGACATTGTGTCGGACTGTGGGCCCCAGTTCTCCTCCCAGGTATGGAGGGCGTTCTGCATGGCCCTGGGGGCCTCCGCCAGCCTGTCCTCAGGATACCATCCCCAAACTAATGGTCAGACGGAACATACCAACCAGGACCTGGGAGCTGCCCTGCGGTGCGTGTCCGCCCCTAACCCCTCCTCCTGGAGCAAGTTCCTCCCGTGGGTCGAGTACGCCCACAATTCCCTGAGGAGCACTGCCACTAAGATGTCCCCCTTCAAGTGCTCCTTGGGGTACCAACCCCCCCTGTTTCCGGTCCAGGAGGAGGAGGTTGCTGTACCATCTGTCCGGGCCCATCTCCTCTGCTGTCGGAGGATTCGGAAGATCCTCACTCCTCCACACCACGCGCCACACTCCTCCACACCACCTCCCGCACCCAACGCCTGGCCGACCTTCACAGGACCGCAGCCCCACAGTACGTCACGGGTCAACAGGTCTGGCTATCCACATCGTCCATCCCCCTCCAGTCCACTTCCAAGAAGTTACAGCCCCGTTTCATTGGCCCCTACCCATCCTCACTGTCCTTAATCCTGCCACAGTCAAACTCAAGCTCCCCTCATCCCTCAGAACCCACCCGGTGTGTCATGTCAGTCAGGTCAAGCCCGTCTCCTCCAGTCCCCTCAGTGCCCCCGTTGAAGCCCCCCCGCTTGCATCGATAAAGTTGGCTCCAGAGTCGACCAGGGCTGACAACGAGGTAGATTGAGTGCCCCACATTAGAGTAGCTTTCAGTTGAAAGCGGGACTGGGCAGAGTGAGAAGTGGAGATAGGGCTCGCCAGTACGCCCAGTTTTACTGGCGAGCCATCCCTTTTGGGGCAAATGGGACAAGAGGCCACGTGATGGCCCGGAAGGCCACAATAGAAACAGGAACCGGAGGCCACTCTTCGGCGACGTTCGCCGGCATCAATATTGGCGCTGCCCAACTGCATAGGTTCCTCCTCCAGTGGGTCCAGCACCGAAAGAGCGAAGTAGCTTGGAGGTCACGAGACTCGTGAACGTGGTGGGTAAGGAGATTAACCCTGTCAGCCCCTCTTCTCCCGGGCTCAGGCCCGAAGCCAGTTGTCGAGGGAGGTGGCGAGTGAGATTAGGCTGTTCAGAGAGCTGGACTCATCACGGGTCGCCAGCTCATCTTTCAGGTCCTCGCTGAGGGTCTTGAGGAAAACCCCTTGGAGAGAGGCGCCATTCCACCCTGATTCAGCCACCAGAGTGCGGAATTAGACTGCCATCTCAGCCACACTGCGTTTGCCTTGGTGGAGCTGGAGTAGGCGTTGGGTAGCATCACGCCCACGGACTGGGTGGTCGAAGACCCGACGCATCTCTGCAGTGAAGGAGGCGAAGTGGAAACAGGTGGGTAACTGGCTGTCCCATACGGCAGTCACCCACTCACGTGCACTTTCCCCAGGCAGGCATCACAAAGGCGACCTCGCTGGAATCCGACGAGTAGGATGAAGGTTGTAGGCGGAACACAATGTCGCATTGGAGAAGGAAACTTCGGCACTTTCCCAAGTCTCCCAGGTAGCGCTCAGGATGTGGCACACGTGGTGTTCTGCCAGGAAGGAGCGGCGGAGCTGTGGGTTGGGGCTCATGTGGAGGCGGCGTTTGACTGGTGCGGGCCCTCGGGAGGGGCAGATGAACTGCCATCTGGCCAATGCACAACACAAGACAGACAGGGAAACATAAAAACAAGAAAAGAGACGTGAGGAAAACGGGAGAACATGGAGCACAAACAGGGATGGGGACTGAGAGGGAACGGAGAGTGTAACACGGATGTTGTTATCCAATGGGGAGAATTATTCATTGTAGGCATGGAACTTTTGTGATGATGAAATCGGCAGGAAGAAGAAGAATAAGAAGGAGAAAATGCAAAATAACCCAAGGTTGGGGCTTTATTGTGTGGATGTCTGAAGTTGTATCTCAATTCTGTGTGTTTACATGAGGTCAGAAGGTACAGAAGTTAATGTTCTTAAGGACTGAGTCTCTGTGGTCATTGTGGCTTTTTTTCTGTAGGAAACCCTGAAAAGTGCCAAAAAGTGCTGTACACCCTGAAAAGTGCTGTATATTTATGGAGCATGCCCCACCAAGCCGTAACTTGGTGGATGACATACCTGCCATCCCAATATTGAAGAACCTGCCACCAAAATGCACCACTGCATTAAATTGTGTGAATATTAATCTTGTAGCACTCTTTCACCTGCAGGACCTTAAGGCTACTGTTAGTCTGTTACACTAGTCATTTCATAGGACTTCTGGTTGTTCCAACCAAGCAGTACCACACCTGGCTCTATGAATCAAGGTCCTTAGCAAATACTCTAGTGGCTGAACAGTAGAATAAAGTATGTAACTGCTTGGTTGGAACAAAAGTCTGCACTCACACCGGCTCTTTCTGGATAAGATTGAGGGCCCCTGCCCTATAGAGTTGACATGGCAATAACATTATTGAGTACATTTTTGACATGTCACACCAGTGTTGAAAAAAATCAACACTGACCAGCAGCAATATAAAATTTTGGCTATTTAGAGAGTCAACACTTTCAGGAGTGTACTTTTATCTCTGTATTGAGTGGCGCAATATAGACAATTTTTTATGTGGAATTTAACAGTATAGGAGCTGATTTACCACTTGATTTTGCTGTGTAATGGCACTGTGGTGAAAAATGTAACCAACTAAACTGGCTAGAGCTACATGTTTGCTAATTAGCCGTCATTTGGGAACCATCACAAGATTAACAGGCAGGCATGACCTGTGCTTCCATGGCGAGAGAGGCAGGTGGGACCCGTCCCTTTCAACAGCGCCGACTGAGGCAGAATAGACCGGCCCTACGCCCCCGCGTGAGGGGCCCTCATTCTGCCTGCCGTGCCGGCAGAACCGAAACCTTCAAAGTGCCTAAATGCACCCGCTGTGATCAAACAGAAGCGAGCATGTTGAAAAGGCACAGGAAAAAAGTATGGGCTAAAGTTCCGTTTTAGATGAAGACATCAAAACCTGAGGGAAAAAGCAGATTTACAAACCCGTTCCTGCGGCACGGGATTCCCTCCTTCCCGGTCGTTGCTCCAGCTCTCTGATCCGAGCCGCCCTCAGATGTAGGGAGCTGTGTCCCGGCACGCCTGGGCCCCTCTGAAGATGACATCATCGGCGGGAGATGTTGCACGTGTGAAGCGAGGCACGGTGTGATGCGCATGCTCCCGGTTAGTGGCCATCTACAGGTAAGCCCGCAGACTGCACGGGGGTCCTTTTGGCCTGCATTATTTACTGTCTGGGCAACAATCATAATGACTTTAACATGAACAAATTGTAAATACGCAATGAATGTCATGTTGTTTTTAAGGGAGGCGGCTAAGAAATGATGATACTCCAAATGCTTTACACACACTTAAACACATTCTCTACGCACTCTTTTTTTTACTTGTTATTCACATTTTCAAAGGTGCATATCAGCTTGGCAATAAAAAAAAAACACATTCAAGTCAGTTACGAAAATTACTTGATTCACAAAGAAAGGATAAAAAGGACTAATGATATAATAGTATGATATACTTTTGAAAGTATACTTTCTCTAATATAACACATCACACAGTGATGTATGTTAAGAACATCTTAACATATGTTAAGAACTGTATGTTAAGAACATCTGTTTATTTATTTATCTATTTATGTACATTTTCAGAGCCAAATGCTAAGGGTTTTCGGTTTACCATTGTATCCATTTTGATTTATATGAAGGAGCAGAGTTATTGTATAACCTATTTTGCTCTCTCTGACCATAACATTAAGATTGTAAGGGAGGAGGTTTGGAAAGATTATGACAGAAGTGAGCTATGGTAAGGGGTTGGGGTGGGAAGGGATAAAATATTGTATTCTGTTGTATATATTCCGTCAAATAAAAAATATGTATACATACATATATATAATAAAAATGTTTCTAGTGGGCATTCTGACCCATGTATAGTTAGCACAATGTATTGTTTAACGTAATGCTTAATACAATGAACAGATCACATTACCAGTGACTATTATGGGTCCCTGTTACTGGGAATGCACAGGGACGTATGGACTGTTTCCAAACAGGCTTAGCAAACCTTTAATAACTCTTAAAAAAACACACACAGCTTGTGCTGCACCAAATAGTACTTAAATCCACTTAAACCTGCACAGAAATCATCAATATGTAATAAACCAAGGGATCAGCTCAATTCATTAATGGAATTATATACTTGAAACTGTCACACCACCTCCAAATAAAACATTCCCTGCTTACAATTAATTTAATATTTAAGTTATGCTCACTTAAAGCTATTTAGTAAAGGACCAAGCTCCACAAGATTGAATACCCCTCCTGGACAGTATGTGTGAGTCTCAACCTTTAGCTCTCTGGACACAGAGGATTGCTCACCACTGGTTCCTTGGGAGACAGAACCTCACAGTTGGTCATGTTGGTTTGATTACCAGTGTTTGCTGGAACAGGCGCGCAAAGCAGCAGCGTCACTTTTCTACCCACTTTGGTCAAATCTGAGGGGAATGCGCAGGAATCATTAAAAGAATAGAATTCTGTATTGTCCATTAAACATACAGTGCGTATAATGGAACTTTTCCTTCAACTGACAGGCATATGGTATAAAAACAACACAATGAGAAAGAGAAAAAAAAAATCAAAGCCTCAAACTTTAAGCAAGCAGAAGGCATTATGGCCCAGCCACCTGGTGTACACATGAACTATGAAAAGGGGCCTCAATGAATTCACTTTTTTTGGGCTGTGACAGTTGTGAGTGGGGGGATTGTAGGGGCTAGAGGTAGGGGGCAGGGCGAGTGAATTAATGCGATAGGTGATTTATTTGTTTGCTGTAATAAGGACTGTAAAACAGTAAGAGTTCTGTCGGGCTTAGCAGAGCCCCCACCTCAGGGGCACAATCAAACAGTGTCAGTAAATCAATAGAGCCGGGAGAGGTTTTTATAACTGGACTTTAACACCGGCCTCTAAGTGCACCAGGTGGCAGGTCATTTGTCCATTACAGCAACTTATCACAATAAACAGTGGCAACCCTTATTTGGCAACATCAGTGGGCTAACCCCCTGCTCCCCCATCACAAAAAAGAAAAGGAAGTTGCAGAAAAAAAACAGGTGTGGGTCAGCGAGACCTAATAATACATGAGTGTACTGGAAAAATAGAGCTAGAGATTAAGCGCTGTAATTACCCAGAAGTCCCAGTGAGTTCATAGGAGACGAGTTCCCTGTCCAGATTGCAGCGCTGACCCCATCCAATAAAAGACCCTTGTTTATGCCCCTCCCACACCCCTTCTTGCCTCTATGTCACGTAACACAGATGACCAATGAAACGTGGTTTACCCGACCCAGCACCAGACAAGATTAAACAGCACAGGAGAGATTTTTGTTGTATCCATTGTTACTGTCACGGGGGAGATCCATGTAGAAACACCCCTTCACACTTGCACTAGAGGTCAAGGTCAAAGGTCCAGGTAGGGTGCTCGGCATGCTGGGAGACAGAGGCAGCCTCCTGCCCAACTCCTTTAATCACAAAGGCACCCCACTCACGTGCCTCATCGATCGTGATAAAAAATGGAGAGGAAGGAAGACAATAAAGAGAAGGATGAAGAGATGAGGGTTAACTCGTGGACATTCAGAAGGGCTTCACCAAATGCACCCACTCAACTGTCCTTCCACATTTCTTTGCTTTTCCATTTCCATATGGTATTCAATCTCTCTTCATGTGCTTTCAGTTAATAGGCTTCACTTCATTGTTGGTGATGACCAACGCGACCAATTTCCCATTGTGGTTGCCATGTATTCCAGCTCCTTGCTCTCCACTCTTGAGCTGTGATGATGACACACTGTATCAGTATCTGAGCCTTGTACTACATTTCTGTTAGTTTGTTCTCGGTCTTGTTCGGTGTTATTCATGTGTTTGTGTTTTCATTCCCCGTTTCCCTTCCATGTGCTTGTGTTTTCACTTCCTCATTGTGTCAGCCCCGCCTCTCGTCTCAGCCCCTGATTACCAATGTGTTTCACCTGCATCGCTACTCACCTGTATCTCATTTGCTTGTTAGTCCTGTGTATTTATACTCCATTCTGTTCTTTGTTCACAGTAGCCACCATTGCCCTGTTTCGCTACAAGCCTTTTTTGACCTGTGTTTTCTGCCTGTTTTCTTGTGTTCCTGTTCTCTGTGTTCCTGATCTTTGTTTCTGTTTTCTGACTACGTTTTTGGATTATGATTTTGTACTTTTTACTGTGACTTCCTGGTTTATGATCTCTGCCTGTTTCCTGACTATGTTTGGATTGTGTTTTGGTACTTTCACTGTGTGACTTCCTGGTTTTTGACATCAGCCTGCTTTTTGACAACGTCATCCCTGAGTTTCGACCCAAAATAAACTTTTACATTTTTACATGCTGTCTGCACCTGAGTCCCTTCCACATCCCTGACAGTACGAACTCGCCAGGATGGACTCAGCGGACAGCCAGCTCCGGACTGTTCTGGACTGACAGGGAGCGCTCTTGGGTCGCCATCAATCACAGTTGACCAGGAGAGACAGGGAGTGGGGAACGGCGGTGTGGGACGCACGCTCTCCAGCCTGCTCTTCACACAGCAATTTCGTGGAGGAGATGAAGCGGGTCTTCGACCGGTCCCGGCAAGGTCATGAGGCGGCACAAGAGATGGTTTCGGTACTGGTGGATTCTGGCGCCGATGGCAACTTCATCGAAGCGGACCTGGTGACCCAACTACACCTGCCCAGCACTCCTCTCCAGACCCCCCTGGAAGCCCTCGTCATCAACGCCATTTCAGTCAGCCGAATCACCCATGTCACACCCCCGATGAGTCTCCTGCTATCCGGCAATCACAGAGAGGACATCGTCCTCTACATTATCAAATCCCCCAAGCCCCTGTCATTTTGCGACACACCTGGCTGACTAAGCACAACCCCTGGATCGACTGGGCCACTAATCGCATTCTGGAATGGAGCCCCTACTGCCTGTCACACTGCCTCCGAGATGCTCCATTACCCACCACCCCACCCGACACCCTCGAGAAGGAAACCCCTGACCTGTCAGCAGTACCTCCCGAGTACCTGGACCTCCCGCACCACCTCTTTCCCACCCCACTAGCCCTATGATTGTGCCATCGGTGGAGGTCAGGCGGTGTGAGAAAAAGGCACAGGGGTGTAACCTGTTGTCCTCGGACAAAACTTGGGACAGAATAGCCCGTACTCCCACATCAGAAGCGTCTACTTCCACCACAAACTGTCGAGCGGGGTCGGGTTGTATGGGCGGCAGTGTAGTATAATGGTTAAGGAACTGGCCTTGTAACCAAAAGGTTGCAGGTTCGATTCCCAGGTAGGACACTGCCGTTGTACCCTTGAGCAAGGTACTTAACCTGAATTGCTTCAGTATATATCCAGCTGTATAAATGGATAATATGTTAAAAAAAAAAGATAAAAAGTTGTGTAAGTCGCTCTGGATAAGAGCGTCTGCTAAATGCCTATAATGTAATGTAATGTATCAGAATGGGTGCAGAGGAGTGGAGGCACTGGCTTGAGGGCTCCAGCTTCCCCACACCCTCCGCCGCATCCACCCCACCTTCCACGTCTCCCGGTTCAAGCCGGTTATCCTCAACCCTACACCCAAGCCCCCCCCCTCCTCCTCGACACATTGAGGGGTCTGAGGCCTACATCGTATGCCGTCTCATGGGGGTCCGACGGCGGGGATGCGGCTTCCAGTATCTGGTTGACTGGGAGGGGTACGGGCCGGAGGAATGCTGCTGGATCCCAGTACGGGACATTCTCGACCCCTCCCTCATAGACTATCACAGGAGACATCCTGAAATGCCTGCTGGACCGCCAGGTGATGGTCGTGGGGTGGGGGGGGGGGGGGTCTGTTAGTTTGTTCTCGGCCTTGTTCGGTGTTATTCGTGTGTTTGTGTTTTCATTTCCCGTTTCCCTTCCATGTGCTCGTGTTTTCACTTCCTCATGAGTCACTGGAAATATCATTCAACCAAAGTTCTCTTTCCTCTATTTAGCAGGAACCATAAATTAGACTTAGCCCTGAAAATATAAACAAAGGATTGCATTCATTCGAGAGTCAATTGGCAAATACAAATGTTCACTGGATTCAGGCCTTAATGACTCTCGTGGTCACGGGTTATGCAGAAGCACCTACAGCAAGGTACATGAAGCCAGTTTAATACACTGCAATACTGTCAGTATGACTTGTCTCTCTAAGAAAACCTCTTGAACTTGGCAATGTTTACACATAGCCAAGGATGTTTACAGAGCAAGGTATTCTAAGTAAAATATAACTGTATGTAATGAAATCTTGTAGCTTGATTTAGTTGCAATGTTCTCTGGTATTTGAAAAGAGTTAAGTCAAGTGGATCGTGACCTGTATCGCTTACTTTTGTACTTGACACAGAACAGAACAAACTAACATTGCTGCAACTATTCATATAGTGTGATAAAATTGTATGTAAAAAATATATGCTGTTAAGGAAATATAGATAATGAATCGGTTCAGTAAGCAGATAGCTAAAATATACTCCATCACTGTATTTAATGAGGATAATATAGTACAAGACTGGTGCGTTAGCTGTGTTGAAATTCTCAAAGGTCACAGTTACTCAAAAAGGGATGAATTTGCCAAGATGTGGCGGTGGACGATTAACAAGAAATACAAGCGATACTAGCTCTTACAAGCGATACTATAACGTCTCTGCATTTGAATGGATCTCTATGGGAATTGGGGGGTGGGACTAGATTTAACTGTAAATTACACTGGAACAGTATGGAACACATGGTTGGCTAAAAGTCAACAAGGGTCTGACGTATCAAACAAGCCTTAAAACATCACTCTGCTGCCAGAAATACAGTAGATATGGATGGATAACTTGAAGGGTTTCTTCTCCTGACTTATTTTTCCATAGAGTTCAATAGGAAAATTTGTCAGGAGAAACAACCCTTAAAGTGATCCATCTATATCTACTGCATATCTGGCAGCAGAGTGATGGTTTGAGGCTTGTTTGATACCTCAGACCTTTGATGACTTACAGTCATTTTACCAATCATGTATTCTATACTGTTCCAGCATAATTTACAGCTAATTCTAGTCCCACCCCCCAAATGCAGAGACGTTATAGTATCGCGTGTAAGAGTACCAGAAAATAATATATCAAGAGTCTTTTGATGTTGTTGGGTCACAGACATCAGGAAGTCATGGCATGAAAAGCCTAAATATATGCGACCAAATATTAAAAATTTAAAGGCACAGTCAACTTAGTGTATGTAAACTTCTGACCCACTGGAATTGTGATATAGTGAATTAAAATTGAAATAATCTTTCTGTAAACAATTGGTGGAAAAATTACTTGTGTCATGCACAAAGTAGATGTCCTAACTGACTTGCCAACACTATAGTGTGCTAACATGAAATCTGTGGAGTGGTTAAAAATGAGTTTTAATGACTTCAACCTAAGTGTATGTAAACTTCCGAATTCAAATGTAACTAACTAACTAGTCCACTTAACAGTGTCTAGCAAAAGTCCAGTAACTAACCACTTTTGCTAGTTAGACGGCGTGTTATTTGAGTGCTAAATACAGCGCAAGGTGCAAATGGTCTGAACTTAGTCTCTTCATTAATTATAGGTGTGTCTTGGGCGTAACATGCAATAAATCAATCAAAATGTCCTATCCCATTCCCTTTAAAAGCCACCTGTGCTTGCATCTTGGTGGATTTCTAATATGATGGCTGACAGCAAGACTGTGAAAACAGTGATTTATAGCTGCATGGTGAAACACGCGAGCGCATAGCCTAGTTAAAGCAAGCAGTAGGCTATATGGATCAATTTTATCTGGACTAACCATTATGACGTGTTTTGATATACACAATTATAATCTTTCACATAAGTGTTTAACACTGGCACGGGTTCCCGGTAATTCCTGACCAAACTATTGCCCAGAAATATATTAACGGGAAAAACATTTTCCATTCGCCTAGACCCGTGCTGTTATTTTGCAAAATATATGTGGTTTAATTTCGTTATAACACCTGCAGCAGCTGAGAATTAGCTACCAGAACATGGCTTCTCTCTCAGTTTAGAAAACGCCAAATTAGCCTGCTTGTTTAACAAATTTTGTTTGATTACACAATGAAGCATTGTCAAACATCAATTCCATGAGACTGTTCTCACAGCAGACAGATCGCAGGCAATGAATTCGGCTAGCGAAGTTCAAGCTTTATCCGAAGTTCATATTACGTGCATTCTATTATTGATTAATTACCATACCATAATTAACATAAATAGCGTTATTTTGCCTTTATGATGACACTAAATACACTGTCAGCTGTCAGGTTGGGAACCAATAGGTTTACGCATAATTTCCCTTGTTTTATATTGTCCTTCTTATGGAAATATGACCAACGCATTTTTACTGGTAGCTTAATGCCTTAAAACAAGCCCACTTTCCTGTGATTCCAGGGACAACGTGCGCCTATTCCGGGTGAGTAAATCTTTTATTTTTGGGGAAAATATGAATCCCTATTTCACAATGTAATTTTGATATTTTTATGCTTGTCTTAACTATTGTCCCGTAACAGAAGATTGTCTCCCCGGAAGAATGCAGGAACTATTGGCCAATATAGTCATAGCTTGATCCAGTATAATTTTGAATACATGTGTAACCTTACACATAACCAAAATTCCCTGTTTGGCTTGCTGAGTGATGGATGTGTACATCTCACTACTAAAAAACACTCCATTGAGCATACTATGAAGTCCAGGAGCAGGCTTAATCTGGGTTCGATAAACCATGCCTTTTAGGCTTTACTGTTTTATCTGCGCCAAGGAATTTTGTCAGACCTTAGCTGCTTCTCAGAATGCCCAATTTTAGGTTGATTACAGGCTATTCACATTGCTATTACACAGTTAAGCGCGCCCAAGAAACAACTCAAGCGTGAGGTGGCAACGATCTTCAGATCACAGCAGCCAGCATTTGCTTCACCGCCTCTCAGGACTAAAACGTTTACACTAACCTTCTCATGATCCCAGAAAGTGAAACAAAAACACCGTTGTCCATGCTCCCTGTTTCTCCAAGAGCCCCTTTAAAGATTCAGAATCTGTCTTAATAATGCACATAGTTTCTGGATGAATTAACAGCAGGGGGATCATGAAATTACAATGCACCGCAAGCGCCACAGAGTAACACAAATAAACGGTGGAAGCAGGACAGAACAGCGGTCATCACGACCGCAGTGCATTCGCTATCTGTTTCACTGAATGCGCAGTTATGAGCGTGTAATACTTACCGATAAAATAACATTAATATTGTGGTGGCAAGTGTGGGTCCCTCCCATTACTATAAACTAGTGTTTCCCAAACTCGGTCATGGGGAACTCCTGTGTATGCTAGGAGCCTATTGATTCACCAATGTGACTTTGATTCTTCAGGCTTGCATAGCTGTTTCTGACATATTGTGGCTTAAGTGATAACAGCTTGTTTAAATTCTGAGATTGCAATTTTTCTTTTGTTTCTTTTGCAGGTATCCACCAAACGACTGACAAGGTAAGTAGAAGAGAAAAAAACAGGAACTGTTTATTAAATACAATTCTTTAGGTAGGAATTCTATTTCCTTCACACAGCAGAACAATAATGCCCCTCTCCACTCCCTCTCTCCTGCTCTACTCACTTAGCTGGCCCCCTACCGTGCCGAGGCTGCACAGGTAAGTAGTCGCTACCCCACATACAATTCACACACATGACAGCACTCCCAAAAGAACACCCATTATGAATTGTGCATTATCGCTTTCACACACTGCCTCAATATCAAGAGCACACAGTACCCCTGTCCTTCTACTCACACCCGGAGATACAAAGATTACAGAGGGCAGTTGCTCCGCAAGAGCACAAAGCCGTACACACAGACGTACACAAAAGAACGGGGGGATGGAGTGTTGGCCCGCGCCACTTTGATGAGCTAGCTAGATAAATAAAAATAAAACTCCGGTCCGCTCCTCGCGAGCTCCACTCCCGCTCCGCCTGCACTCCGACCAGTACTGTGGGGAAGAGAAGCGCACCCGCTGTCAGCCCACAATCACCCCGTCATCAGACACCCGCACCCACGGCAACCCAGGCCGGCTCACATCCCTTACGTGCAGGGAAACAAGTTCCCTGGAAGAGCAGTCAGGATTCCGGTCCAGGATTTCCCTGTTGCGGCACTGCTGACCGTGCCCCCCCCCCCCCCTTACAGCAGGGCTTTTAAAATCAAAAGCATGCTTTCTGACTTCAAAGATGGACACACCATCAGACCATGCTTATGTATTTTTATGTGCACTTTGTAATTTTTTATAATATCTTCATAAGTTGTATGTACATTTTATTCACTCTTTTTATACACTCAATTTCACATCCTCTAAACAGCGTATAACTAAATATTGTTCTGGTTTTACATGAGACAAAAGATTATGCTAAATCCATTGCATGACATTCACTCAATTTTTCAAGTGTGTACTTCCCTTGCTTCATTACTACTGTCTTAAATCACATTAAAATTCATTTTTACACTTAAAAATTAGTAGCTTTAATCATTGTATTCCAGACTTTATGATATATGAATATATTAGTTGAAAAATAAGCTGGAATTAAAATAACCAATTGATGTGCCTCAGTTCCAATGTGAAGAAGTGTGCTTTATGTTCCCAATTAAGGTATTGGCACTTACTTCATTAATGTGGATGAATTTCTTCCTTCTGTTAACCACGGACATAATTAGTGGATAGTTGAGCGCTGTGGCTATAAAGTAACTGAATAACCTCTACCCCTGTGCTGGGATATTTAAAGCATATTAATTTCCATAAAATGTGTAAGTGAAGTTAAATGTTATAAATGAAAAGAAAAATATGTGCTTAAATTCTTTTATCAATGTTCTGAACAATGCACATTTTGGATGGGTTGAAGCTCCCCTTGATGTTCACTCCTGCTGTTAACTGACTGTAGATAGGCTAATGAGAAGTCTATGATGACAGAATGGCTGCATTTGGTAAAATATTCTTCTCAAATACTAATATCACCATAACATTAAGGCGGAAGGCCTGAATCAGGCTGTCCAAACCATTGTCAGGATACAATCAGGAGGGCTTGTGTTGTGCAGGTAGATTCAAGCTTTTACAGGATGCATTACCTATAGTGCTTTGCATTACAGTGCTTTTCCTATGCTTCAGGATGCTGATTCAACATGGGGATAATGACAGAAAAACACAAAAATTCATAAAGTAATCAAAAGAATGAAGCCAACCATACATGTTTAAGTAGACGACAACACAAGAATATCAAAGAAACAACGACGGTTTAAACTTCAGGTTATCCCTTTCACAATTGGTGGTGGGATGGGGGAGTTTCTAGTCCTCCACCAATGACACGACTGCAATAAAGTCCTGATTGTGCTTTATTTGAGTTTCTGGCACTGTTTCAAACTTCAGTGTGAGGCCGGTGAGATTAATCAGAGCAGTTAAAACTCAGACAGAGCTGGGGCTTTTATGGACTTTAATTAGGCGGTTAATTTGGGGTGATGGATTGGGTCGAGGGAAGCAGTGAGCGGCCCCCCAAACCTTTTTCTTTCCATGACTTGGCAACGGGGGAGGAGTCTGTCGTCTCATCAGTTTACAGCTCGTCCGACTGGCGTGCGCGGTCAGCCGTCTGTCGCAATCACTGCAAACATACAAGTAGTTCGCCGTTGGTGTTCTGAGGGACATCTCAAGTTACGCAAAAATGGTTAAATAAAATACATCACCGGTGACAAGTCTGTGATTACCTACCTACTGTATAATCTCCCCGGGAGATGGGGAGAAACCGTACGGCACATGCTCATTTAGAAGGTTCAACTAGAAGGCACCTCACAGGGCGGTTTTTTTGAGAAGGTAAAAGAGTTTTGTTGGAATGTGCAGTACATTGCATTAATGACTCGACTTTGTGACGGCCGGAATCTTGTTCGTTGCTATAATGGTCTGAATCCCAGAAGGATTCTGTATTAAATGTACTGAACTGAAGAATATGTACAAATGTACAAACAATCACAGAAACAGATTACAGAGCAAACATTTAACATATGTCAAGAAGAGCCCTCGAGCTTTAATGCAAATATGTGACTTCAGAAATAAAACACATTAATTCTGCTGAATACCTGTATGCAGATGTTTTTTTTTACACAGCAGCACCTTGTGCCTGATGGTGTGAAGAAAATAATTAGGAATAGGAAGTGCAAACATACAAAAGTGCGCTCAAGCGGATTAGGACTCCACCCGCATAATGGTATACAATTGGTTTATGGGAAGGATTCTCCAAATTAATTGAAATGACTGTAATCTGCATCTTACAATACTGTCTAATTTTAAGCAATGTTTCCACCCATACATTAATACCACTCCAGTGCACATGGATTTATATCTATATGTAATTTATTTCATAATTTCTGATCATTCTTTGAAATGCAGTGTATTGGAAGAAAGAACACCATTACAGCATAGGCCTACTGGCCAACAGAATTTTCTAGAATTGAACATGGCTGTGGCAGGTATGTCACAACGGCATGATCGGCAACATGCAAGGAATCAATAATCAATAACAGAGGTAATTATGTTTTTGATTGACATATCTCAAACCGTGAGCGGGACGACTGCATCACCTGCATCGTTCAGCAATCTGCAGTCAGTCAAAGTGCATTCCAGGTTGACGCCATCTATACATTTATTTAAAATTTTCTTTCTTTTATTCACAGCTATTAATAACGATAGCCAACAGGCAATCGATGAAGGGTATTTAATATTAACGGGTCATGGTTAGACGATGTGGCTCTGATTGAGCTAACAGCGGGTATCCTGAGTGAACAAGGTAGGCTTAACGATCGTGTGTCATGTCTAACTAGCACCACAAGGCCAATAGTGCAGGGCACGGGAGTGTAAAAAAACAGTGATCTGTGCTGACTGCAAGGGAAACGCAGCGGGGGTGCCGCTGCACACAGTGTTTGTTTATTGTATGTTTTCATTATTTGGTCTCTGAGTAAATACATGTGGAATGCAGCCTCTGCATTCGCTGGCCTTTAATGCCGTACAACTCCGCTGTTTCGCCGGAACAGGGAGGGTGTCTTGGTCTCTCGCTGCTTTAGATTTGTTCCGATTTCTTGTTGTTGGGCACTTTTGTTCATTTTGGATTTCCGGCTTTAACGTAGTGGACCCAGCATGCGCGTTGCTCTGGATATCCATCTTTTTAGCACACCTGGGGCCACATGTATAAAACTGTGAGTTAAAGAATGCGTAAAAGAACGCTCAGGGTGAAAGTCAGAAATCTGCTTTAAAAAAGTTTTGCATTTTCTACCTCTGCCTTTCAGTCAGTGTCACAATATCACACGGACTCCAAACATTGCGTACATATGGTGTCCATCGTGTGCAGAGGTACGCAGATTCTCACAGCACATATTATTATATTATATTATACATCTGAATTTCTGCGTGGAAACTCGCTTATGTGGCTTTCTGAGGGCATTTTTCTGCTCAGCACTGTTTATACATGTGGCTCCTGGAGCGGCAAATGTGTTTGAATCTTCACCATCCCGCAACAGGACTGATGCAACACCAGAACGAGTGGGGGCCCGGATGTGTGCAGCAAAAGCAGTGGGGGTAAAACGAGTCAAATCAGTGGAGGCCCAGGGAGCAACACACAACACGGGAGGTAGAAAACCCAAGTGGCCTCCCTGAATATTCAGTGGGAAACCCTGATGTCAGCATGAATTCAATCAACATTTGTCTGTAACTTTGATTTGATTAAAACAATTTAATGCACACTTTTTTTTACCTTCACAAACACAGTTTGGCATTTCATCGCCAAAATTAAGGCCCTCAATTATGCACGATAAATGTTAAATCAACTATAAAGTATATTTCACTTTCACGAGATGCATCCCTATTGGACTTATATCAACTCAGCAAGAGTGGAATTAAGACTGAGCATTTTACTGTGTGTTTGTCAACAACAACACTGAACACTTGCCTTCAAGTCAAGTATAAGGACAAATAATGACTGAATCAAGGCCCAGGTGTCCTCTTTCACATATAAATGAAGAACCCAAAATTGTTAGTCAAAAGGGAAATAGAAAGGACAATATCTTCTCAATGACTTTTATTTGGATTTACTTAAAGTAGAATGGGAGAAAAGTGGGGCAAGGGGGGGGGGGGGGCAGACTGTCGTTAAAACTCTGATTACATGTCATCATGATTCACAGCCACCGATTATAGTGGTTTGGACCGTGTCCAATCACGGCTCTAATTTACCACTCTTCTTTTATGAGCCCCAGCAAGGCTCGCCGCCTTGCCTTTCTCAGCTAATGATCGTTTGAGTGACAGCTGCTATCTTTTGAGCTCAGCGGGGAACCTCGCCCCCATGGCTGTATTTCTGGGTATCGAAGCCCACCCCCTAACCCCGTTACACCCTGCTGGTCCCCAGTCCCCCCTCCTCTCTCCCCCTCATCTCCGCCCCATCAACTGGTGCACTGTGTGACTCAGAAGACGTGTGCTCCAGAGCACTCCTGCCGAACCAAACCCCCCCCCCCCAAGTTGTCTCTCAGCAGTACCCCTGTCCCACCTCCCACCCACCACCTCTCACAGCCGATGAAATAATGAGCTGATGGTGTACCATCTCTCTGTTCTCTGTGCATCAGCAGGCTTGTTAGAAACCTCAGGATTGCTGTATATATTAAATATATATAGATTGTTGTTTTTTTGTGTTCATTACTTCAAACTTACGGAATGTTGCGGGTGCCATGGGCGATGCGCATCTACCGTTGACCCCGTGCCAAATCGAAATGTTTGACCGATGTTTGTGTTGCTCACAAGAAAATATTTCTATTTTGTCAAGCCATTTTTTCCAGCCTTTTTTTTTTTGGGAAGTGATTAGTGATTACACAAATGGAAAAAATTGTTTAATATTTTTAATAGTGTGTGTGTGGGTGGGTGTGCATGTGTGTGAGTCTGTGTTTACATAACTGCTTAAAATGGCAGATGGTCAATCACTGTGATTACAAACAAAAACACATTACACCAATTGGCCACCACATTACACCTTGACTACTGCTTAGTTCAGAGCTTCCTCTGCTGTATGTTTTGGAGGGTGCTTTGATCCAGCTTGCCTCTCAAGACAAATAAGCCCTGGGTGTGGGCAGTTTTTCATTAACAAATGTAATGCAGTTTAAATTGGTTTAATCAAGCAGACACGTAATAGGAGACTACTGGCCTTGACTCTGAAACTTCCTCCTATCTGGGAACAGGCGAGTGGTGAGCAATGGTAATCTATCAGAAACGCATTGTGTTTAATGGTAATACTCCCTTAGTTTATACCTAAATTGAGAACATAGGGTGATTTAGTATTCTCTTTTTTCTGGAGGGTTAAATGGAATTATGCACAACGGCATTCTCTTATTTAGACAATGGTCCAGGCACTAGACTTTATTGGGTAATTAGTAGCTGAAATTATATTTTTCTTCTTTAAGAAAGCTATGTTTTTATCATAGACCTATCTAAAGCCTATTTCTAGGCAAACTACCATGCATGCACCATCAAACCTCACTATTAACAAGTTTGACCTGTAGAGGATTTAATGGAATGCATGGCATGTTTATGCTATATATAGCTTGTGGAATGTTTTGGGGTGTTCCGGGCAAATGTAAGACTACAAATCAAAAAGGAGGATCCTAACTTTCTGTGAGAATCAAAATTCTGCAGTAAGTAGGGCATGTTGCCAAATGGGAAGGATACGTAACAAGAAAGGGAGTAGCCTATAGAATAGAGAGGAGTGGCCTGTTTTCAGAAAGTTTCACATGTTCTATTTACACATCTTTACATTCCATGCAGGATAGTGGGGAACTTACAAAGTAAAAAGTTAAATTAGATGAAATTACATCCTTATATATTTATACTCAGGAGTGAGAGTTTGGCACAGCCGGAAGAAACTTATTTTGTCAGTTTATATATATCTTTATCCTCAAGCATGGGTGTAACCATAACTAATTATACGTGATGTCACGTGGCGCTGTAATGGCGCAGCTGTCTCTCGTGTTCGTGTTTGTGAATTTGAATGTATTTTGTTGTGTCCGGCTTTTGTCTTTAGTTTTTTTCATGCGCTGTGTGTCTGTAGTGGGTCGAGGAAGCGGGCTGGAGATTGTTCAGGGCACTCCTGCTGCTCGTTTTGATAATATTGACAAATTGTCTAGTCTGGATAATTTTGTTTGTGGTCGTCACCATGGAGACGTATTTGCAACATATGCTCGGGAATGTCCGTTGGATCTGCAGCTTAAATTGTTTACCATCGCTCTTCACCGGAGTTGAAGATGTCGGGACTGACCCAGGACTACAGGCAAGATTCAAAAGGCCACCAGAGAAGGGAAGGAGAAGATGATGTGGGGGAGGAGTGAGGCGAGGAGTGGGAAGGCTGACACAGTTCAGTGCTCTGTGTTGATTGTGGACAGAGACTGCAACACTGCGTGTATGGAGGAAAGTCGTGGAGGCGGAGTTTGTGTGTTGGACAGCTTGATAACACTGGACATCTCGGGGCAGCGGGGGCTATTTTTAATCATAACGTTTGGCTGTAGGCTATTCCACTTTAATTCACTTAATTAGTTTGATTCATGCAATGATTCTATTGAAGGTGTTTATTTGATATGTTTGTTTGTGTGTTGTGGGTCTGCCCCACTGTCTATGTCTTTTTTGTTGCTGGTGGCTACAACTGAAGTTCCCTAACGGGAAAATAAAAGTTATTCTATTCTATTCCATACATTTGTCCAATTATAAAATGGATAATACATCGGAATGTTTAAGCTATGCTAGTCATGCAGGATAAAAGTGTAGGCTAAGAATGTGAATAATGAGAAACTGAGAGAAATACAAACAATACTAAAGTAGGTACCAGCATACACTGCCTGAGCACTCAGTGGATAGCTCGATCACATTCTCTATAATACATAGGGCCCGATACTGGCCTGAGACACGTCTGCTAAACTAACATTTCCTCACAAGTTAAGTGCTTATTCCCCGTGCATATCTTGCATGGCTTGGGTGACGTAAGTAGGGATGTGATAGATACACACTTGGGGTGGAGTCTCACTGAAAAGAAAGTGCGTTCCACTGAATTTTGAGTTACATGAATACTGGCTTGAGGCTTACATGCTTTTTTAAAAATCTAGTTTTATCTACACAGGCTTGGCTCGCATGACCTATCAACTAGCATGTGGAATTACAGCTCAGTGGATTTTTCTCCAAGTGGGCAATAATGTTTTTACATGCAATACTGATGAAATTAATTCAATCAATGTACTTTAATGGCGATTTAGACTTTTATGTTCAAATGATGACAAGATAAAATGGCATAAACATAATATTTGTCACCACATTTAGCCCATTACTAGTGATTTGTAATTACTGTTTGCCTGTCATTAAAACATTCAGTCAGCTCATTCCAAGATTTTAATGGACCCCCTTTGTGAGACAACCCAAAGAGCGCAGTGTCTAGTTAGCTACTGTTAAAACCAACATTTACAGCTTTCCTGCTGCATCCCCCTCTTTGTTTTTCGCACAATAGAATCAACCAGGCGTATACATTTTTTATCTGTATATATAGGAATTGAGTAAGGGTAGGTTATTGCTTAAAATTCTGCCAACACCGAACATTTTGTCTTTACACCAGGCTGGCAGGGATGTTCAAGAGCAGCATAGGTTATCCTGGCCACTGTGCATCTGCTGGAAAGGATTCAAGAAATTGTTCTTTGCCTTTGTTATATTTCTTGGGGTGACCTTTGTGACCTTTCTGTTGCCGTTTCCCTCTTCGGCAGCAGAGGCGTTCACCCAGGGGCTGTGCTGGTTTTTCAGAAGATGAGGGGCAGGGCGAGCTGGAGGCGGAGCTGCTAGAACTGTGAAAGAGAGTCCAGGCAGTCCAAAGCCTCTCAGTTATCACAACAATGTATGTTTGTGTGCGTGTCTACCTCTTGCATTTCTTACCAGAAATTCATTTGTGTATTTAGGTGATTGAGATATGTAAATGAATCCCTTTTAAGTGTATATAATGTCAATTATTGTATAATTAAACTCAGCCATTCCTTCTAGCTCTGTTCCTTCTAACATGTGCTCTCTAACCTCCTCCACAATCAGCAAATGCAGTTGTGGTTGTAGTGTATAGTATATGATCAAGGTATGGGCAAATGATACAGTATCAGCTTGTACTGTATGTATACTACAGAGTAGTAGTAGAATCTGAGAGGGAAAGTATTGGATAGGATGCTGTATCATGTGCCTATACCTTGATCATATACGATATACTACAAGCACAACTGCATATACTACAATTACAATGAAGTCAAAAAAGAGGTGATCCATTGTAGAACAAAAACATAATGTTCTAATGAGATCACAATTACAGCTGGTTTGATCAGTAGTGACGTTAAATGAAGGCTTATTGCTTCAGAATTAAAGTAGCCTAATTAAAAATAAGGTGACAGTAATGCAAGTAACAATTCCAGTTAAAGAAGTAAAATTGTTTTAATTGGTATATTTTTATGTAATGTTTTGCGACAGCGGGAGCATTTCAGTCTCAAAGTAAATTAATTTCTTATGCGCTTGTAGTCTATCTACTGTATATGTATATTTTTTAACAAACACATATCTAAAAGAAATTGATAAGTCAATCAAACTACCCAACCAAAGAGCCAATGTCAAACTCTTCTAGACATTTAGTTTCATGCTGCACCAGGGTCTATCAAAGCTAGCTCTTCTCAGTCTAAGATAATCTCAGAGCATCTCTCTCCTGTAGAGCGGCAGACCTAAATTGACCAAATTAATTGTAGCTGAAAAGCAAGCACAAACATGCCAGGTCAGATTTTATTCAGCCTTGTAAAATAATTCCTTCCTGTTCAAATGCCAGCCCAGCCTCAATACCATGAAATCATCTCTGCCAGCTAGGATTTTTCCCAAATCTCCCAGATTAGCAGTGCTGAAGCCTCAGCTAATGCAACTCAGCTCTGATCCAGTTAACCTATAATTCTGGCCAAACGGAGAGCACAGTTTGTGTTGAAAATCAAAGGTGAGATGCAATTGGCCTTTCCCCACCAGGATCTGGGAAGTTTTTAATTGGTCATGTTTCCTTGGTTGGTTACTGCTGCACTGGCTTCATCCAGTGTCATGGCAGATGCCCACAGACCTCAGCAAGAGCCAGTAGCTCTCTTGTAGTACTGTCTGTTATACAGTGTAAAACAGTTACTGAGGCTTGCTGGAATGTACAAGCTTCAGCTACAGTGCTTCAGGGGTAGGTGGTACAGCAGAAATTGGTGAGTCTACATTCAGGAGAAAAAAAAGAAAAGAGGATGTTTAAAAAAAATGTGTATATGTCAGATATTTTATGGTCTCCCTCGGTTGAAGGGAATTGCGAGACGGTCCCTGAGCTGGTGAATGGTACTATTGCAGAGGAAATCGCAGTAGATAATTGAATGATTATGACTAATGAATAGGTACTGACTGTGGAATTGAAATACTAATGCAGAGCCCGCATGGGAATGCGAGGGGCTGGGTCATGAGAGGAAATAAAACGAGTGCACCTGAGGTGGAAGGGAGTGCTGAGGACAGGAGACAAGTGAGGGAGGTTGAGTTCTCCCGACTCCCTGGTACTTGGGCGGTGTATTATTTTCATTTCAGTTGGTTACTTTTATTTTGGAGCGAATGTGAGTGTTGTGTGCTTTGTGTGCGGCGGGAACACTGACCTGTCTGACGGCGAGTTGCTGTGGGATTCCGGAGCCTGCGGTTACTGTGGAAGAAGGCGGAGACAGACGGCATTACTTCCGGGTTTGGCGATAAAGCGACGGCGGCGAACTGCAGAGCTGGTCAGCGCAGAGGGAGCCAGAGTGACCGGGAATTCTGTGGAGCTTCTGTTGGGGGAGACATACCTCCCCCAGACCGTAAGGAACGTGCTTTCACCATCCTGGCCTCAGTGTGTGTGGGTTCAAGCTGCGGTGCTAATGGGAACTGAGCGGTGGTGGTATTCCTCTTCCCCCTACCTAAAGTCAGTGTCCCACGGAACAGACGGAGTGAACGTGATGAGAGCGGCGGCGAGCACAGGAAGGACTGTGAGCCGGGATCCACTCGAGTGGGGACAGCAAGACCACCGTTGGCGACCACCTTGGAGGGTGGCAGAGCCGTCCCCTTGTGTGTGTGTATTTTTAGGTTGCGTTATTTTCTTTTCTTTTATTTGGTGGTAGCCCCTTCCAGCAGTGTTGCCCCCCTGGAGTATTAGTTGGGCCGGGCAGGCGGCCGAGGCGAGCTATTCTGTGGTGTGGGTGATCACGAGTGTGTGTGTCCAGTACTCATCGTTAACTTTACACCGGATTGAGAGTGTGTGATTGCTACGGTGTGTGGTGTGGTGTGCGGGAATGGGGCACGCTTACCTTTTACTCCATTGTTGTTGTACTGTTTGGAGAGTGGTGGGTTACGGACGGGATCAGGATTGCGAGTCCGTTGCCTGAATTCCCCCGTTAAATGCAAAAGTATTGGTTCAGTTGTGTCAAATTGCTTGTTGCTCTGTTCCTCTGTACTTATGAAGCAAAATTCACAATGTCAGTATTTTATGTGTTTTTTAAAACAGACATTAAACTATATTACAATAATGACATTCAATGAACCAAGTCCCCCTATTTCAAGTCAGCACAAGTATTGGGACAAAGTAAGTTTTGATAGTAAGTTCATGATGTGATCATTTGAGATGCTCTGCCAAGCTTTACCCGCTTCCTCTTTCAGTTGCTGTGTGTTTGCTGGGGATTCACACTTCAGTTTCCTTTTGAGCAAGTGAAATGCATGTTCAATGGGGTTTAAATTTGGTTACTGGCTGGGCCAGTATTCAATACTGGGCATCACACTGCCTCCACCATGCTTGACAGATGAAGTAGTATGCTGAAGGTCCTGAGCAGTCCCTCTCTTTTTCCACACTTTCACCTTTCCACCACTCGGGTCAAGGTCTATTTTTGTCTCATCTGTCCATAAGACGTGTTTCCAAGACTCATCAGGCTCATCTTTTAATTTCTTTTGTAAATTCTAATCATGCCTTTGTGTTCTTTGTGTTCACTTTCTGATGTCTTTCACGGATGGCCTCACTGGTGATTCCGTAGTCCCCCAGTAGTTTCTTTATAGGACATTCCATACTGTTGACTTTGGAATACACAAATGTTTTGCAATAGCTCTAAAAGATTTTTTCTTTTCTTTCATTCTCACAGTAGCTTTCTTGGTCGTCATACTCAGTTCTCTGGCCCTCATCTTGCCTTGTATCTTTCAGCTTATAAGATTGATGCTACAAATCAAATGCTTCCAAATGATATTGCCCATGCCCAGACACTCACAGCTTTGATGACATTATTATTATTATTTAAAACACCCTAACTAGTGAATAGGCTAGGTTAACATGCATTCAGGTATCTGGTTTGCTGACACACATATCAATCATTTCTGAATGCCTATAAATAGGCTGCAGTAACTAGGTACAAGGAAATGCCTTACCAGTTTGGGGTTCTTGTTCTTTCCTGTTCCTGTATGAAAATTCATGTCAAGGTCACCATAGACAGAGTGGTGGAGCTTGAGACTGTGCATATGCATGGCCTATAGAGGACATTGCTGGCTGCTGTTTTGCCGATATTAGTAATTTGCGTGTATCTCTGTCTCCTTAAAGAGCGAAGGAACGTGGATAGCGGGGCTCCGGTTGTATTAATTTGCCGGTAACTGACTACGTGGAGCTCCGGACGTTGGGCTCGGTTTGTGTTTTAAACTGTGTTTTATCCACCTTTTCCCTGGGGTTCCATATGTATTTTTATTTTTAATATCCCTACTACTGACAAACCAACTGTTTATCGAGTTGGGGCTTTGGGGCTGCTTACTGTTTACGTTGCAGTGCGTGGTTTGGGATCTGTGCTGGCGGTGTGGAGGTCGTTGCAGTGTCGTAGGAAGTGGTTCCGTTCTTTTCACTGCATGCTATATTGTGTGTGTGTGTGTAGAAGTAGAATATTTTCTGAATAGAATGTTTTCTGCTATAGAGCTCCGTAGTCCCGCCCACTTTGGTGACAAACTTCTGGTGCCACTTTTCGGAAAAAAAATATTTTAAATAATTTATAAAATTGGTAATTTGAAATTATGTCCAAGAAATACACAACAAGAGCGTTGTTTATTTGTAACCAAAATGGCTACAACATCCGGTCTACTCACTTGCTCACACTGCTGAAGTTGCAGCCAGGATCAGGTTCAAAGTTCTGACCCTGGCCTACACTGCAGCCAATAGGACAGGCCCCGCCTACCTGCAGGACTTAATCCAGAACTATGTTCCTGCTCGACCACTTCGCTCTTCTACAGCAGGGCGACTGGCACTTCCCCCCCTCCGTGTCAAAGGCTCTCGCTTGTCCCAACTGCGGAGTTTTTCCACCTTAGCTCCTCAGTGGTGGAATGAACTTCCCATTCCCCTACGTTCTACTCCAACCCTGCCTGCATTCCGTCGAGGCCTGAAGACACACCTCTTCAGACTCCACCTTGACTGATATCCTAACCTAGGAATATCAGTTCCCTGTGTTTACTAGTTCCCTGTGTTTTCCTGTCTGTTTATTATAGTTTCTAATAGTATTTAGAATAGAAGTGTAGTATTGCTGATTTACCCACAGCTTACTGTGAACTACAGTCAACGTTCATTACTAGGGATAGCTACTACATTATGGGAAAGATGTGCTTTGTCTTGTCTGTTCTGTAGTGATCTTGATGATGTCTCTGTATGCACTTACTGTACGTTGCTTTGGATAAAAGCGTCTGCTAAATGAATGTAATGTAATGTAAGTGAAAGCCATAAAGCTGACACTTTTAACATGGCCAGACTGATAGTGATTCTCGCCCTTGGTGATACTGTTAGTTTCACTCCCATAATAAGACAAAGTTATAACCATTTTCGCTAGCAGAGCGACCGGTAGCTACTTCTTTGCCCGGTAGCTTCCATAATAATTTACAAGAGCATTTTCGCTAGCAGAGCAGCCGCCTGGTAGCGACTTCGTTAGCTGTGTACGACCGGGGATTCTGGGTAGTGTAGTTACGTTTCTCAAACTCCGTTAATTATACGATTAAATTTTGATTTAAACGCAGTGATGAGTATGTAATGGACTATGTATCACATATATGTAAAACTTTTGGTCCATACAATGCCATATACTGTATCATCATAAGGGTGAGGGGTTGTTCCCGAAGTGGGGAAAAGTAATGGCTTCCGGCAGTCTTCCGGGACCAGCCAGAGATAGGAGGGGGCGGGACTACGGAGCTCTATATTCACCGTGTCCGTATCTCATCATTTTACAGTGCGTGCATGTGTATGTCTGCTGGCACCTTCACGAGTGAGTGACCTTTCGGTTCCACTTCCGGTAAGTCATCCACCCTCCACGGACCTGTACCCGCACGCACCCAGTAGCACCCCTAGTGGTGAGGAAGACCTACAACCGGCTAATTTAGCACCCAGTAGCACCCCTAGTGGTGAGGAAGACCTACAACCATTCTCTCATTGTGTGATTTGACTGGATGGTTTCTCAAACTCTGTCTTCATAGCTATGCAGCCATAGATTACTCCTGCCCCCCCCCCCCCCAGTTGGTGCTCCTGTTGCTTTATTACACTTTCCCTAACTGTTTTTTCTCTCTCTTTTTTCTACATTCTGCCGGCGGGGCTTATGCCCCTCATCTCGAGCGTTGCTGTCCGGCTTCCTGTCCGTCGCTGCTTGCCCCTCCCTCCTCACCACCGCTGCCAGCTGCTCCCGCCGCCATCGGTGCCCGGTTCCCCACCATCATTGCCACCACATCTGGACTGTCATCTAGATGCTGCAAATTCTATTATCATGGACATTGGCTGTTTTGACCATGCTGGTCTTTAAGCCCTAGACCCTGAGCCGACCAGAAAAGGATGGGTTCCCAAGTCTGGTTCCTCCCAAGGTTTCTTCCTAGTTACACCAGGGAGTCTTTCCTTGCCACTGTTGCCTTTGGCTTGCTCTTGTGGGGGGATTAGGCTGGGTTTTTATGTGAAGCGCATTGTGACAACTAGTTGTGAAATGCGCTATATAAATAAATATTTATTTGATTTGATTTGATTTTTGTTTTAATAATGGAAATTGAATTACAGGAGTTAAGAGAAATGATACTCCAACTTAAGGCTGATAATGACCGGCTACTCCAGGAACGTGCAGAAGCTCAGGGTCTCTTTAGAGCCCAATCCTGCGTAAGTGAAAGCGCTCCTACCAGTCCGGGACCCTTAAACCTTGATAGTAACAGCCCAGTCACGGAACATGTGTTAAGGGATATGCTCAAACAACAACAAGAGCAAATTAAGCATCTATTACAAAGTGTATTGTCCTTACAAAATCCCTGTAGACAGTATACCTGGGATAGCCCAGTGATTTGTAGGAGGTGTGAGAAGCCCGGACACTTTGCACGGAATTGTGATAATGAACGTGTAGTCCCACAGGCCCGGTCAACCTCCAGCTTACCTGCCATCTCAACCATTTTTCAGCTGTCGGGAAACTGATGCCCACTGATCTGCAAAGCCACAGTTCAGAAGGGGCCTCCTCTGGCTCAAGTTCCCCCAGCCTGGTGAGCAATCACTGTCTCAAAGATTGGTGCCAAAACTGTGAGCGCTGCACCTTAGCCAAAGCTACCCAACCCCAGGTCAGGACCTTCATGGGTAATTTGCTCGCTTCCAGGCCAAACCAAATATTAGCTATTGATTTTACCCTTATGGAGCCTGCAAGAGATGGTAGGGAGCAAGTTTTAATCATGACTGATGTGTTTTCAAAGTACACACAGGCTTTCCCCACCAGAGACTAATGCGCTTCAACGGTAGCCAAGGTGCTTGTGCACGAGTGGTTTTATAAGTTTAGGGTACTTGCTAGAATCCACTCTGATCCAGGCCGGAATTTTGAGAGTGCCCTTATTCAGCAGCTATGTGAGCTGTACAGCATTCAGAAGACTCGTACCACGCCATATCACCCACAGGGAAATGGTCAGTGTGAACGGTTTAACCATACTCTCCACGACCTATTACGGACCATACCACTGGCTAAGAAAAGGGAGTGGACTGAGTACATTCCCCAAGTTACCTTCACCTACAACAACACCGTCCATCAAGAAACCGGTGAGTCACCCTTCTTCCTGTTGTTCGGCCAGGATCCTCAGCTACCTATTGATTTTATTCTGGGAACAGTGAAGGAACCTGCACCAGAGGGTGTGGTAGACTGGGTCCAGGAACATCGGCACTGGTTACAGGTGGCCTATGAGGGGGCAAGAGGGAGCATGGAAGCGGCAGCTCAACATAGAAAGGCTACTCAAGACCAAAAGGTGGGTGATACTCAGCTACAAGATAACCAGCTGGTGTACCTGAAAGACTGGGGCATAAGGGGTCGCAATAAAATCCATGATCATTGGAGCTCCACCGTGTATCGGATACTGAAGGCACCAGCAGATGGAGGGCCCGTGTATACCATCGCACCACTCAATAATCTGCAACAGGTAAAGTCCCACCCCCCAATTCCCATAGAGATCCATTCATGTTCACCAAACTATGCTAAAATCAGTCCCAACAAACCTTGCTCCTGACCTTTCTTTTAGAGATTTGAATGACCATGTATATGTAGGGGACTCTACAGAGGAAGATGTTCCAGAGGATGAGGATCTGTGTGTTGCAACAGAAGACATTAGCCACATCGGGAGTACCAATTACACCACCTAATCCAATTGTTGTGTTGCTAATCTCTCTTCAGGCCAGCCCAGGACCAAGCGGGGTTATACCACGGCGAACCACTCGTGCGACTGCAGGAAGACACATTAACATCCATCACTTACCAGAGACAACAGTGGGTAGGGTAAGGGACCCTGTGAAATCCCAGGTACCTGGTTCCAGTGACATGGTTTCTGCTATTTTCAGGCCCAGGAATTAAGTATGTCGCCGGGACGACGACACAAAACCTGGGGGTAGATGTAACAGGTTACGATTTACTGATGACGAAAAACACCCTAACTAGCGAATAGGCTAGGTTAACATGCATTCAGGTATCTGGTTTGCTGACACACATATCAATCATTTCTGAATGCCTATACATAGGCTGCAGTAACTAGGTACAAGGAAATGCCTTATATGTTTGGGGTTCTTGTTCTTTCCTGTTCCTGTATGCAAGTTCATGTCTGACTTCAAGGTCACCATAGACTGTAAGGGGGAGTGTAAGGTTCGGAGAACCAAGCGCCACAACCGAGGGATCTGAAAGTGTATATCGTGAGAAATACACCACTAAGCGGACAGCTCCGCAGTAGAGGGAGAAATTAAACAAAAACAATGGGAATCAAAACATCCCAGCGTAAGTCAACACAAAACAACCCCAAAAGAGGGCAAACTCGGCGATCGCGCATAATAAAACAACAAAGGAACCTCACGCTCTCACACAAGAGGCGTATAACTGGAGGTCAGAGAAAAACAAAAGAAAGCCCATGTAACAAGGTTGAAAGAAACAAAATAGAAATAGAACCTGTTTCCTACAGCTTTAGGTGTGAAGGAGCTGAACAAAAGGTAAAAGGTAGAGGAATATAAAAGGATAAAGAGAGAAAAGGAAACAAAAAGACTAAATAAATCTTTACCCTAACTCTTAACCTTAAATAGCAAAGACAATATCGAAGCGTTGGAAATGCGGAAGTCCTGGGCTATTTATAACCGGCAGGAAATCCAAAACAGGTGAAAGGAATAATTGCTGGGCGAGATTCAAACATCAAAATGGAGGGGGAAAAATCTGATAGATTGCCCCGATGTCGTCAAAAGAAAGAACGACTGCAGAAACAACAGCAGGCTACCAGAAACCATGACAGGACCCCCCTTTTAAGGGACGACCCCAAGCGATTCCTCAGCCCTGTTTCTGCGGAAGTCCCTAATAAGTGTAGGGTCCAAGATGTTTTTGGAGGGAACTCAGCAATGCTCCTCAGGGCCATAACCCTCCCAGTCTACTAAAAACTGGAATCCTCTGCCCACACGCCTGTCTGCCAAAATACGCCGAATGGTATATACCGGACCCCCCTCCAAGAACCGGGGAGCAGGTGGCAGTTTGTCGACCGGGGCGAGAGCACTAACCAGCAACGGTTTCAACCGGGAGACGTGGAAGCTAGGGTGGATGTGCATAAAGCGTGGCAGTTGAAGGCGCACAGTGACAGGGTTAATCTTACGGATTATCTTAAAGGGGCCCATGAATCGCGGTGTGAGTTTGCGGGACTCCACTCGCACAGGCAGGTCCCGTGTAGCTAGCCACACTCGTTGACTAACTCGATAAGAGGGAGCTGGACGACGACGCTTGTCGGCAGCGGCCTTCTGTTTAGCTGAAGCGCGAAGGAGAGAAGCGCGCACACGCCTCCAGACTGCTCGACACCTCCGAACAAATGACACTGCCGATGGTACCTCCACATTTCTCTCCAACTCAGGAAATAAGGGAGGCTGATACCCCAGCTGAGCTTCAAAAAGAGAGAGACCTGCGGAGGCGTTGCGCAGCGTGTTGTGGGTGTACTCCGTCCAGGCGAGATGGCGACTCCAAGATGTAGGTTTGGAGGTGGTCAAGCACAGGAGGGTGCTCTCCAGGGTCTGATTAGTGCGCTCCGTCTGACCATTAGTCTCTGGGTGAAAACCAGAAGACAGACTGACCGACGCCCCTAGCAAGGCGCAAAAAGAGCACCAGAACCTAGTGGTGAACTGAGGGCCGCGGTCGGACACCACATCCAGATACCATCATAAGTTGGCCGGTCTCTGGTGCTGATGGCAGCTTGGGTAGGGCGATGAAGTGTGCCGCCTTGGAAGACCTGTCTACTACAATGAGGATCGAGGGCGACATGACTCCAAGGACGGCTGAGAACGGTAAAGGGCATAAGAAACCAGAGGGTGGGAGCTGAGATCCCTTGCTGCGGGCACAGACCGAACAAGCGGTGACAAATTCCCGCACGTCTCTCTCCATATTAGGCCACCAAAAGCACCGCGACAAAAAATCCCTAGTCGGGTCGATGCCATGATGGGCCGCCAGCTGTGAAGAGTGACCCCAATGGAGAACCCGCGATCTGATATGGGGCGGAACGCCGCCACGGTATCAGTGCCCTGGCGCAAACTAGTTCGTTTTATGGCTGCCTCTTCAACGGATACGTCGTGATCAAAGACCAACTGTATTTCTTTCATCAGTTGGACTGGATCACGAATGATAGGTGCGTTGGACCGAATAAGAGGATCAGCCCCAGCGAGCGCCTGGTCATTTAACTCTATAAACTTCACCCCTAGTGGTTGAGATGTATCCGTCTCAATTACAGTATTCATGTTCGTCTGAAATGATAAACTACAGCTTTAAGAAAACCCCGTAAATTTTGACGCAGTATTTTTTAAAAGGGTAGCCTCTTGCAAAAACCTCAGCTTCTCCAGTTATACTGCAGTGCCATAAATTAGGAGTTTGCTATTAATAGCCCAAAGCACTTACGACCCTCCTCTGGCTACAGCCACAGACTGTAAAATGCATAAAATGCACCGTTTATACAGAAAATCATGTTCACGTATAGAAACAGTAATATTTTTGTAAAACGTTGTACAAATGAGCATTCACCGCTTTCCCTTGCTTACTGTACTATATACAGTACCTGATGCACTTTCAGTTTAGAATGAACCCTGATGAACCCTGAAGAGTTTATCTTTATATATATTTATATATTTTGCCAAAGTCCTGTACAGTCGAAATTTCGACAGCAGCCACCCGTCGGACTTAGGGCTGAAATCCGTTGCTGTTCTTGTGTAAATACACACGCGCTTTTGTACGTTTTTTTGAACGTATTTAAATACATTAGGCAACGTATGTTATGGTTATTATATATATACTGTATGTGACTATTCTGAAATAAATGTATTCCGTAGAAAATTTCTGAATGATACAGCTTCTTCTTCAGTTCGAACTTAAACCCATGGATGTGCAGGGAATATTTTTTTAGATATTGACATTTAAATAAAACTAGTAGAATCCAGGTGGAAATTGCCTCTGAAGGGCCAAAGTAAATAGAGTTAATAGGGCTAAAATGAATGCCACCCGGGATTCTCGTTTTGAAAACCGGAAAGGCTGTGCTTGAAAAAAAATCAAACACTGAGCTAAAAACGGCCAACACTTCCCCGGCTCCCCACTGTAGCGGGGTGGTAATTGGAGCTTAGGTTCTTTAAGTGAACGTGGCAAGGGAACGGGAGGTGTCGGTGCTTGTGCAACTGGGGGTGGATTGACGGCAACAGAGAGTCTGTGGAGACTCTCCGTAAATTTCTGAAGGCATTCTCCCTGATATTGGAGTTGCTCCATCAACTGGTGTTGTTGTGTTTGCAAGGTGAGAATAGCCTCCTCGGGGGTAACCCCTGTAGCGCCCTGACTGGCCGGTACTTTATTAGAAACCCGTGGTGTAGCTGGCCCTTCCATAAAGGCTTCGATATTCTGTAAGGGGGGTGTAAGGTTCGGAGAACCAAGCGCCACAACCAAGGGATCTGAAAGTGTATATTGTGAGAAATACACCACTAAGCGGACAGCTCCGCAGTAGAGGGAGAAATTAAACAAAAACAATGGGAATCAAAACCTCCTGGCGTAAGCCAACACAAAACAACCCCAAAAGAGGGCAAACTCGGCGATCACGAGTAATAAAACAACAAAGGAACCTCACACTCTCACACAAGAAGCGTATAACTGGAGGTCAGAGAAAACCAAAAGGAAGCCCTTGTAACAAGGGCGAAAGAAACAAAATAGAAATAGAACCTGTTACCTACAGCTCTAGGTGTGAAGGAGCTGAACAAAAGTTAACAGGTAGAGGAATATAAAAGGATAAAGAGAGAAAAGGAAACAAAAAGACGAAATAAATCTTTACCCTAACTCTTAACCGGACTACCTACGTTTCTTTAGTGTAATAACCAGAAGAGCCTGATCTCATGAAATTCGGCAATATGTACCGATTGTTAGTGTCTCAAAAAACGGTACCTGTTTCCGAATTTTGCACAAGCGCCCCCTGAGCCTGTACTGGGAACTACTGACTAAAGGCTGTGATAGGCCGAAAACATCACGTGTGAGGGTAGTAGTATATAACGTCACGCGTCCCACTGCTTTTCTTGGCAAGGCTTTTTTGTCAAAAAATTTTTCTTGGCAAAAATTGTTTTTCTTTTTTTTTCGTGATTCCCGTACCCCACCCACAACCCCTAAACATAACCTCACAGGAGTTCACGTAACTCGGGCTCATGCCCGAACTGTTAAGATAGTGTCCCTTTTTGCTACCATATTGTTACCAACAATTTTGAAATAAAATAAATTATAAAAAATTAAAAAATTATTAAAAAAATAAAATAAAAGTAAAAAAATGTCCCAGAGTCCCGCCCAACCCCTAAACATAACCTCATAGGAGTTCACGTAACTCGGGCTCATGGCCGAACTGTTAAGATTTAAAGAATCTATATTTGCACAACTATATTTTTCTATCACAAGCTTCTCTCGCATTATGTATCTTTCACGAAATCTCCTTACAGTCTACAACTGAGCATTAGTCAGTAGTTCCCAGTACAGGCTCAGGGGGCGCTTGTGCAAAATTCGGAAACAGGTACCGTTTTTTGAGACACTAACAATCGGTACATATTGCCGAATTCACATGAGATCAGGTTGACCAGAAACGTAGAGACCGCTATCCTTTATCTTACCGACTCCGATAGTGAAATAGCAAAGACAATATTGAAGCGTCGGAAATGCGGAAGTCCTGGGCTATTTATAACCGGCAGGAAATCCAAAACAGGTGAAAGGAATAATTGCCCGGCGAGATTCAAACACCGAAACGGAGGCGGAAAAATCCGATAGATTGCCCCGATGTCGTCAAAAGAAAGAACGACTGGAGAAACAACAGCAGGCTGCCAGAAACCATGACATAGACGGAGTGGTGGATCTTGAGACTGTGCATATGCATGGCCTATAGAAGACATTGCTGGCTGCTGTTTTGCCGATATTAGTAATTTGCGTGTATCTCTCAGTCTCCTTAAAGAGCTAAGGAACGCGGATAGCGGGGTTCCGGTTGTATTAATTCGCCGGTAACTGGCTAGGTGGAGCTCCGGCTGCTGAGCTCGGTTTGTGTTTTAAACTGTGTTTTATCTGCCTTTTCCCTGGGGTTCCGTATGTATTTGTATTTTTAATATCCCTACTACTGACAAACTAACTGTTTATCGAGTTGGGGCTTCGGGGCTGCTTACTGTTTACGTTGCAGTGCGTGGTTTGGGATCTGTGCTGGCGGTGTGGAGGTCGTTGCGGTGCCGTAGGAAGTGGTTCCGTTTTTTTTTCACTGCATGCTATAGTGTGTGTGTGTGTTTGTAGAAGTAGAATATTTTGTGCAATATTCACCGTGTCCGTATCTCGCCATTTTACAGTGCATGTGTGTGTATGTCTGCTGGCACCTTCACGAGTGAGTGACCTTTCAGTTCCACTTCTGGTAAGTCATCCACCCTCCACGGACCCGTACCTGCACACACCCAGTAGCGCCCCTAGTGGCGGGGAAGACCTGCCACCAGATCATTTTGTATTTTTGGGAATCCTGTGGGTTTTTGTGTGGGTTTTTCTATTGTGAAAATAAACTGGATGTTTTTATTATTGAATCCTTGTTCCTTTAATTGAACTATGTGGGGATTGATCATAAATCCTTGAGTCATACAAACTATTCATTTGGGCGTAATTCCCAAGGTGGCGTAGTCAGGTGGTGTTATGCCAGGTCACACTTGTAATAATTTACTTGATCTACTGTTTATGTTACAAAATCCACATCAGCTAGTGGCCAAATTATAAACCAAAACCGAAAGGTACAGTATTGTCCATGTTAACTTTCTATCAAATCAAAAACGTCTACGACGTAAAAAAAACTAGGCCTGCCTTTAAAAGTCTTGATATCAAAATGTGGCCAACTACCAATATTGCCTATCGTAGCTCACACTAAATAAACTAGCTCTATTCCAAAGCAATGCTATCCAAACTTTCCCAAATTATTTAATGCAACTTGGCCCTCTGTTTCTTCATCTTTGCATGTGAAGAGATTGTGCCTCATGGAACAACATATGATTTCAATGAATGTTTTTAACAGTTGATGAATAATTACACTCCAGAAAGAATATGGTTGTACTTTGTTGGCAAGTTTACTTTAGAAAATGTACAGGTTTTAAAATGTTAACTGCTGCTACAGCATTCTTTACAATTCACAAACAGACATTTATATGAAGAAACATCATGTACAATAGAGAAAGGGGTGATGAATAAATAAATGCAGATAAAAATGATGATGATATTTGCAAAAAAAGATTTTGTGAACACAAGGATATCTATGCTCTGTAGGACCACACAGGTTTTGATAGAAATCCAAATAAATAAATCAATAAATACATAATAATAATAATAATAATAATAATAATACATTTCATTAATTCTGTGCTTTTCATAGACCCAAAGCAGTGGATGCAGACAATTGTTCAAACATGCCCTATAGTGTAGTAATTTTTCTGTTTATTTTCTAAGTGTAACACATCTGAATCAGAGTATTTCCACTATAAATTATTTTCATTTTGCAGTTTGATGTGGCACATACAGTTTAATTGACCACATTCTCTTGAGATGGTAAGATGAAGAAACACAGGGCCAAGTTGCATTAAATAATTTAGGAAAGTTTGGATAGCATTGCTTTGGAATAGAGCTAGTTTATTTAGTGTGAGCTACGATAGGCAATTTTGGTAGTTGTAACTTGGCCACATTTTGATATCAAGACTTTTAATGGCAGGCCTAGTTTTTGCAAGTTGGAATTAAGAACTTATAGACTGCGCTATGTAGGCTATGCGTGAGTAACTTGGCTCTTTTTACGTCGTAGACGTTTTTGATCTGATATAACTTATTTTATATAGCTAACTAATGATGAATAATGCATGAAGATAAACAGGGAGAGAGACATGCATTCCAAAGAAATGTATGCATGTTTTGGTACCGGACAGCTAGGTTTAGTTTCGTTTTCTGTAGTGCAATGAATGTAGGCTATAATGCATGTTGATTCGCTTCGTAGTAGCCTAGCTTGTTTCTGCTTCCTGACGAGAAGCAGGAAGTAACGTTGGCGAACAAGCTTAATTGGACAACGCATATTTCCCAGGAATCTTAGCCAGAAAGAAAACAGTAGATACTACTAAGAAAGTACATACCAGAGATTATTCTTCTTCTTATTATTATTATTATTATAATTAAAAGTGTTTGCAGTAAGCTACATTATCAGCAGAGTGGCGTAGACTAGAGCCACATTCGGAGGCTATCTATTTATTTATAAGTGACTAACCATGAATCAGATATGTTTGGGGAATTGGCGGTTTATAAATCTGATCGCTTAAAGGCTTGCAGCTTAAAAGAGGCTATCCTCAATTCTTAATGTAGGCTATTATCGTAAATTCTTAATTTTCCTAGTAGTTAATTTTATGGTGACCTTGTGTTATGTGTGAAAAGGATAAAGTGAACAGAGCTGAAGTGAAGAAATTCATGAATAAAGAAATGTTGGCCGAGGCAAGGGGTTTTCACAGTCAGTCAGTCATGACCGCAAGAGCAGAGCGTAACACCCTCCCCAAACCAGACAAAAGTGAGCGTCTGGTTTGGGGAGGGTGTGATATAATACAAGTGAAACATTGAACAGTTAATATTGTAAACCTGTTTTGCATTTGCAATAAAAATACGTTAATGTGTCAATGTGAAAATAATAACACACATGTGCCCTGCTGGGCTCGAACCCACTATCCACTGTATGACAGACTGCAGTTTTAACCACTAAGCCACAGTAGCTCCTTGGAAAGCATGAAGCCATTAGCTACATTAACATTAAAAAACACATTAGTATGAAGCGTTTTTATTGGACGATAAGTTTGATGAGCAGGTATACGGACCATATCCTCAAATAATAATTCTCCCCATTGGATAACATCGCGACAGAGGCAGGCAGTTTGGCAGGAAAATGAGAAGAAGAAGAAGAATAAGAAGAAGAAGAAGAAGCGGAAGAGGAAGGAGAAAAACAGCAAAATAACCCAAGTTTGGGGCTTTATTGTGTGGATGTGTGAAGTTGTATCTGAATGCTGTGTGGTTACATTAGGTCAGAACATACAGTAGTTAATGTTTTTAAGGGCTGAGAGTCTATGGTCATTGTGGTTACTTCTGTAGGAAACCCTGAAAAGTGCCAAACTCTCGGTGCTGTATAGGTATGGGGCATGCCCCGCCAAGCCGTAACTTGGCAGATGGCATACCTGCCATCCCATTTTTAAAATGTATAACAAAAAGTATAATTGGAATCAAAACATGTGTACTATAACATTTTATTGATTGACTGACCATATTCAGCAAAGCTGTTGTATAATAGTTCAATATCATATTCATACAGTCCTGCTATAAGTGATAAGTAAATTTACGTCCACCAGCGGGTCTATCCCTCTGTCCAGAGCATCTTGTTCAAGCGAGTTTCCACTTTCAAAATCTGAAGATAAACCCTCTTCTTCACATCTGCTTTTTTAAGCTCTCCATTTACTTCTGCCGCAGTGTAAAACCTTTTTTTCAGATCCAGAATAATATATTTTAGAGGAGTCCCATGTTACAGTGGTTTTAAAATGGCAGGAAGAAGTTTGTTTTTTTATACAAGTGTACAGTTGAAGTCGGAAGTTTACATACACTTGGGTTGAAGTCATTAAAACTAATTTTTAAGCACTCCACAGATTTCATGTTAGCAAACTATAGTGTTGGCAAGTCAGTTAGGACATCTACTTTGTGCAAATGCACAAGTAATTTTTCCAACAATTGTTTACAGACAGATTATTTCACTTTTAATTCACTATATCACAATTCCAGTGGGTCAGAAGTTTACATACACTAAGTTGACTGTGCCTTTAAATTTTTAATATTTGGTCGCATATCCTTTGCATGCCATGACTTCCTGATGTCTGTGACCCAACAACATCAAAAGACTCTTGATATGTTATTTTCTGATACTCTTACAAGCAGTACTATAACGTCTCTGCATTTGAATGGATCTTTATGGGAATTGGGGAGTGGGACTAGATTTAGCTGTAAATTATGCTGGAACAGTATGGAATACACGATTGGTAAAATGGCGGTAAGTGATCAAGGGTCTGAGGTATCAAACAAGCCTCAAACCATCACTCTTCTGCCAGATATGCAGTAGATATGGATGGATCACTTTAAGGGTTGTTTCTCCTGACAATTCTTTCTATTGAACTCTATGCAAAAATAAGTCAGGAGAAGAAACCCTTCAAGTTATCCATCCATATCTACTGTATTTCTGGCAGCAGTGTGATGATTTAAGGCTTGTTTGATATGCCAGACCCTTGATGACTTAGAGCCATTTAGCCAACCATGTGTTCCATACTGTTCCAGTGGATATTCATACAGTATGGAACACATGTGTTCCATACTGTTCGAGTGCAAGCAGACCCGCGTCGTCAATCTACCGTCGGATAGGATTAAGTATCGTCTTTTTCATTTGGTTCAGCTGTGCGTTAGCTGATTGAACCGTTTGTAGTGTAGTCACGGTTTAGTTAATGTAAATTGCAGCATTACCGACCACTTGTTTACTTGCTTTGTGTTCCTAGGTCTAGTAAATTGCTAGTGTTTTGTGTTGCTAATCGCAAATAGATTCACCCGAGTGAATAAATAGCGTGTTTTGCATTCCTAGTTCAGAGTGCAAGCAGACCCGCGTCGTCAATCTACCGTCGGATAGGATTAAGTATCGTCTTTTTCATTTGGTTCAGCTGTGCGTTAGCTGATTGAACCGTTTGTAGTGTAGTCACGGTTTAGTTAATGTAAATTGCAGCATTACCGACCACTTGTTTACTTGCTTTGTGTTCCTAGGTCTAGTAAATTGCTAGTGTTTTGTGTTGCTAATCGCAAATAGATTCACCTGAGTGAATAAATAGCGTGTTTTGCATTCCTAGTTCAGAGTGCAAGCAGACCCGCGTCGTCAATCTACCGTCGGATAGGATTAAGTATCGTCTTTTTCATTTGGTTCAGCTGTGCGTTAGCTGATTGAACCGTTTGTAGTGTAGTCACGGTTTAGTTAATGTAAATTGCAGCATTACCGACCACTTGTTTACTTGCTTTGTGTTCCTAGGTCTAGTAAATTGCTAGTGTTTTGTGTTGCTAATCGCAAATAGATTCACCTGAGTGAATTAGCCCTGCAAGCAGCTGAGTGCAAGCGGGAAATTAGCAAGTAGTCTATAAGTTAAAGTAGAGGATGCCGTGAAGACGGCAGCCTCGTCGGTAATTTGAACAGTTTGTAATGATCCTCCCCCACCTAACCTGTCTTCTCACCCCCTACCATGTGTCTAACCCCCATTCCTCTGTGCTCCATGCCTCGCTCCTGGAGGCCCAACCACCGCAGACGCTGTCCGGCTAACCTGGTCTACCCACCGCTGTCCTCTCATAAGGAACTCTCAGTGGTGGGTGGACTATGGAACTGCCGGTCAGCCGTCCAGAAAGCTGACTTCATCACTGCATATGCCAAGTTGAAGTCCCTCCACTTCCTGGCTCTCACTGAGACCTGGATCACTCCAGATAACACAGCCACTCCAGCTGCTCTGTCTGCTGGCTACTCCTTCTCCCACACCCCCAGGGCCTCAGGCAGAGGCGGGGGTACTGGTTTGCTCATTTCCACATCCTGGAAATTCTCTATTCCCACTGTACCCTGCCTGAATATCTCCTCCTTTGAGTTTCATGCAGTCACTGTAACTCACCCATCTGCACTTAACATTGTTGTTCTCTATCGCCCCCCAGGTCCGCTCGGCGCTTTCCTGGATGAACTGGACACACTCCTGAGCTCCTTCCCTGAGGATGGTACCCCAGTAATCCTACTGGGAGACTTCAACCTCCAACCAGACAGCGCCCAGCTATCCAGTGTCACCTCACTCCTCCAGTCCTTTGCCCTCACTCAGTCCCCATCGCCTGCCACCCACAATGGTGGTAACCAACTGGACCTTGTACTCACCAGGAGTTGCGCCACATCTGAACTCACGGTGACCCCCCTCCACGTATCGGACCATTTCTTTATCTCATTTTCTCTCTCCTGCCCACTCTCCCTCAAATCCGCTAACAACCCACCCGCTGTTATGTTCAGGAGAAATCTCCGCACCCTCTCTCACACCTCTCTCACTACTTCTGCTCTCTCTGCACTTCCTCCTCCTGCTACCTTTGCCAAAATGCCCATTGATGTCGCCACCTCTGTGTTTAACTCATGCCTCTCTCAGTCTCTCAACAAACTATGCCCTCTTGTCTCCAAACCAGCCCGACTATCACCCCCTTCCCCGTGGCTGACGGATTCTCTCAGATCCAGCAGAACCATGCTACGAGCCGCTGAGAGAAAGTGGAGGAAATCCAGATCCCCAGATGACCTGGCCTCCTACCACACTCTGCTGGCAGCCTTCACAGCTGCAACTACATCAGCTAAAACTTCATTTTTCCAGTCGAAAATTGATACATGTCTATCTAACCCACGTAAACTCTTTTCCACCTTCTCCTCCCTGCTCACCCCCCCTCCACCCCCTTCACCCTCCTCCCTCTCTGCAGATGACTTCCTGACCCACTTTGAGGGGAAGGTGGCTGCAATCCGGAACTCCTTCACGCATCCGGTGACACCCCACATCCCCCATACTGAACCCATCGCTACACTGTCGTCCTTCAAGACTCTGAAGGACTCCGATGTGCTCGAGCTGGTGACGCGCCAGCGCGCAACCACCTGTCCACTAGACCCCATACCTTCAGCAGTCCTCCAGTCTATATCTGCTGAGCTCCTTCCATATCTGTCCTCTGTTATTAACACCTCCCTAATCTGTGGCCATGTTCCTGCTGCCTTTAAAACTGCCCGTGTAACCCCACTCCTTAAAAAACCTAGCTTAGATCCCGCTGATGTCAGGAACTACCGTCCTGTATCTCTCTTGCCCTTCCTGTCCAAAACACTTGAACGTGCTGTCCTTAACCAACTGTCTGTTTTTCTCCACCAGAACAACCTGCTTGACCCGCATCAGTCTGGCTTCAGAACCGGCCATTCCACCGAAACTGCTCTCCTGGCTGTGACTGAGGCACTCGCCACTGCTAGAGCCTCCTCCCTCTCCTCTGTTCTGATTCTCCTTGACCTGTCTGCGGCATTCGACACGGTCAACCACAAACTCCTGATCTCCACACTCGCTGAGATGGGCATTTCTGGAACTGCCCTCTCTTGGTTTGTATCGTACCTCACTGATAGATCCTACCAAGTCTCCTGGAAGGGTTCCGTCTCTGCTCCCCGTCCCCTGTCTACAGGAGTCCCGCAGGGATCTGTACTGGGTCCTCTGCTGTTCTCTATGTATACTAAGTCTCTTGGCTCAGTAATCCATTCACATGGCTTCTCATACCATAGCTATGCTGACGATACTCAACTCTTCCTCTCTTTCCCTCCCTCTACCCCACAGGTTAAGGAGAGGATATCTGCTTGTCTGACTGACATCTCTGAGTGGATGGCTACCCATCACCTGAAGCTCAACCTTGACAAGACAGAGCTCCTCTTCATGCCGTACAAGACCTCCCCACTACATGACCTCTCCATCACCGTTGATGGGACCGTGGTGGCTGCCTCCCGCTCTGCAAGGAACCTGGGGGTGGTCCTGGACGACCGGCTGGACTTCAAAGAGCACATCAGGGCGACGGCACGGTCCTGCAGGTTCCTCCTGTACAACATCTGGAGGATTCGACCGTACCTGACCACCTACTCCACCCAGCTTCTTGTCCAGACCATGGTCACCTCACGCCTGGACTACTGCAACTCCCTGCTCGCAAGCCTACCGGCCTGCGCCATTCTGCCTCTTCAACTCATCCAGAATGCAGCTGCCCGGCTTGTGTTCAACCTCCCGAAATTTTCCCACGTAACCCCCCTGCTGAGGTCTCTCCACTGGCTGCCAGTTGCAGCCAGGATCAGGTTCAAAGTTCTGACCCTGGCCTACACTGCAGCAAATAGGACAGGCCCCGCCTACCTGCAGGACTTAATCCAGAACTATGTTCCTGCTCGACCACTTCGCTCTTCTACAGCAGGGCGACTGGCACTTCCCCCCCTCCGTGTCAAAGGCTCTCGCTTGTCCCGACTGCGGAGTTTTTCCACATTAACACCTCAGTGGTGGAATGAACTTCCCATTCCCCTACGTTCTACTCCAACCCTGCCTGCATTCCGTCGAGGCCTGAAGACACACCTCTTCAGACTCCACCTTGACTGATATCCTCACCTAGGAATATCAGTTCCCTGTTCCCTGTGTTTTCCTGTCTGTTTATTATAGTTTAAAATAGTATTTGGAATGGTTTATAATAGCAGTTTATAATGGTATTTGGAATGATTTATAATAGTATAGTTTATAATAGTATTTGGAATGGTTTATAATAGCATAGTTTATAATAGTATTTGGAATGGTTTATAATAGTATAGTTTATAATAGTATTTGGAATGAAAGTGTGGTGTTGCTGATTTGCCCACAGCTTACTGTGAACTACAGTCAACGTTCATTGCTAGGGATAGCTGCTACATTATGCAAAGGATGTGCCTTGCCTTGTCTGTTCTGTAATGATGATGATGTCTCTGTACGCACTTACTGTACGTCGCTTTGGATAAAAGCGTCTGCTAAATAAATGTAATGTAATGTAATTTACAGCTAAATTTATGTAAACTTCTGACCCACTGGAATTGTGATATAGTGAATTAAAAGTGAAATAATCTGTCTGTAAACAATTGTTGGAAAAAGTACTTGTGTCTTGCACAAAGTAGATGTCCTAACTGACTTGCCAACACTAGTTTGCTAACATGAAATCTGTGGAGTGCTTAAAAATTAGTTTTAATGACTTCAACCTAAGTGTATGTAAACTACCGACTTCAACTGTATATATAGTGCAGTCCATAAGTCTTTATGCTACTCCAGCACATTGGATTTGAACTAGGAATGCAAAACACGCTATTTATTCACTCAGGTGAATCTATTTGCCATTAGCAACACAAAACACTAGCAATTTACACGGTTTAGTTAATGTAAATTGCAGCATTACCGACCACTTGTTTACTTGCTTTGTGTTCCTAGGTCTAGTAAATTGCTAGTGTTTTGTGTTGCTAATCGCAAATAGATTCACCTGAGTGAATAAATAGCGTGTTTTGCATTCCTAGTTCAGAGTGCAAGCAGACCCGCGTCGTCAATCTACCGTCGGATAGGATTAAGTATCGTCTTTTTCATTTGGTTCAGCTGTGCGTTAGCTGATTGAACCGTTTGTAGTGTAGTCACGGTTTAGTTAATGTAAATTGCAGCATTACCGACCACTTGTTTACTTGCTTTGTGTTCCTAGGTCTAGTAAATTGCTAGTGTTTTGTGTTGCTAATCGCAAATAGATTCACCTGAGTGAATTAGCCCTGCAAGCAGCTGAGTGCAAGCGGGAAATTAGCAAGTAGTCTATAAGTTAAAGTAGAGGATGCCGTGAAGACGGCAGCCTCGTCGGTAATTTGAACAGTTTGTAATGATCCTCCCCCACCTAACCTGTCTTCTCACCCCCTACCATGTGTCTAACCCCCATTCCTCTGTGCTCCATGCCTCGCTCCTGGAGGCCCAACCACCGCAGACGCTGTCCGGCTAACCTGGTCTACCCACCGCTGTCCTCTCATAAGGAACTCTCAGTGGTGGGTGGACTATGGAACTGCCGGTCAGCCGTCCAGAAAGCTGACTTCATCACTGCATATGCCAAGTTGAAGTCCCTCCACTTCCTGGCTCTCACTGAGACCTGGATCACTCCAGATAACACAGCCACTCCAGCTGCTCTGTCTGCTGGCTACTCCTTCTCCCACACCCCCAGGGCCTCAGGCAGAGGCGGGGGTACTGGTTTGCTCATTTCCACATCCTGGAAATTCTCTATTCCCACTGTACCCTGCCTGAATATCTCCTCCTTTGAGTTTCATGCAGTCACTGTAACTCACCCATCTGCACTTAACATTGTTGTTCTCTATCGCCCCCCAGGTCCGCTCGGCGCTTTCCTGGATGAACTGGACACACTCCTGAGCTCCTTCCCTGAGGATGGCACCCCAGTAATCCTACTGGGAGACTTCAACCTCCAACCAGACAGTGCCCAGCTATCCAGTGTCACCTCACTCCTCCAGTCCTTTGCCCTCACTCAGTCCCCATCGCCTGCCACCCACAATGGTGGTAACCAACTGGACCTTGTACTCACCAGGAGTTGCGCCACATCTGAACTCACGGTGACCCCCCTCCACGTATCGGACCATTTCTTTATCTCATTTTCTCTCTCCTGCCCACTCTCCCTCAAATCCGCTAACAACCCACCCGCTGTTATGTTCAGGAGAAATCTCCGCACCCTCTCACACCTCTCTCACTACTTCTGCTCTCTGCACTTCCTCCTCCTGCTACCTTTGCCAAAATGCCCATTGATGTCGCCACCTCTGTGTTTAACTCATGCCTCTCTCAGTCTCTCAACAAACTATGCCCTCTTGTCTCCAAACCAGCCCGACTATCACCCCCTTCCCCGTGGCTGACGGATTCTCTCAGATCCAGCAGAACCATGCTACGAGCCGCTGAGAGAAAGTGGAGGAAATCCAGATCCCCAGATGACCTGGCCTCCTACCACACTCTGCTGGCAGCCTTCACAGCTGCAACTACATCAGCTAAAACTTCATTTTTCCAGTCGAAAATTGATACATGTCTATCTAACCCACGTAAACTCTTTTCCACCTTCTCCTCCCTGCTCACCCCCCCTCCACCCCCTTCACCCTCCTCCCTCTCTGCAGATGACTTCCTGACCCACTTTGAGGGGAAGGTGGCTGCAATCCGGAACTCCTTCACGCATCCGGTGACACCCCACATCCCCCATACTGAACCCATCGCTACACTGTCGTCCTTCAAGACTCTGAAGGACTCCGATGTGCTCGAGCTGGTGACGCGCCAGCGCGCAACCACCTGTCCACTAGACCCCATACCTTCAGCAGTCCTCCAGTCTATATCTGCTGAGCTCCTTCCATATCTGTCCTCTGTTATTAACACCTCCCTAATCTGTGGCCATGTTCCTGCTGCCTTTAAAACTGCCCGTGTAACCCCACTCCTTAAAAAACCTAGCTTAGATCCCGCTGATGTCAGGAACTACCGTCCTGTATCTCTCTTGCCCTTCCTGTCCAAAACACTTGAACGTGCTGTCCTTAACCAACTGTCTGTTTTTCTCCACCAGAACAACCTGCTTGACCCGCATCAGTCTGGCTTCAGAACCGGCCATTCCACCGAAACTGCTCTCCTGGCTGTGACTGAGGCACTCGCCACTGCTAGAGCCTCCTCCCTCTCCTCTGTTCTGATTCTCCTTGACCTGTCTGCGGCATTCGACACGGTCAACCACAAACTCCTGATCTCCACACTCGCTGAGATGGGCATTTCTGGAACTGCCCTCTCTTGGTTTGTATCGTACCTCACTGATAGATCCTACCAAGTCTCCTGGAAGGGTTCCGTCTCTGCTCCCCGTCCCCTGTCTACAGGAGTCCCGCAGGGATCTGTACTGGGTCCTCTGCTGTTCTCTATGTATACTAAGTCTCTTGGCTCAGTAATCCATTCACATGGCTTCTCATACCATAGCTATGCTGACGATACTCAACTCTTCCTCTCTTTCCCTCCCTCTACCCCACAGGTTAAGGAGAGGATATCTGCTTGTCTGACTGACATCTCTGAGTGGATGGCTACCCATCACCTGAAGCTCAACCTTGACAAGACAGAGCTCCTCTTCATGCCGTACAAGACCTCCCCACTACATGACCTCTCCATCACCGTTGATGGGACCGTGGTGGCTGCCTCCCGCTCTGCAAGGAACCTGGGGGTGGTCCTGGACGACCGGCTGGACTTCAAAGAGCACATCAGGGCGACGGCACGGTCCTGCAGGTTCCTCCTGTACAACATCAGGAGGATTCGACCGTACCTGACCACCTACTCCACCCAGCTTCTTGTCCAGACCATGGTCACCTCACGCCTGGACTACTGCAACTCCCTGCTCGCAAGCCTACCGGCCTGCGCCATTCTGCCTCTTCAACTCATCCAGAATGCAGCTGCCCGGCTTGTGTTCAACCTCCCGAAATTTTCCCACGTAACCCCCCTGCTGAGGTCTCTCCACTGGCTGCCAGTTGCAGCCAGGATCAGGTTCAAAGTTCTGACCCTGGCCTACACTGCAGCAAATAGGACAGGCCCCGCCTACCTGCAGGACTTAATCCAGAACTATGTTCCTGCTCGACCACTTCGCTCTTCTACAGCAGGGCGACTGGCACTTCCCCCCCCTCCGTGTCAAAGGCTCTCGCTTGTCCCGACTGCGGAGTTTTTCCACATTAACACCTCAGTGGTGGAATGAACTTCCCATTCCCCTACGTTCTACTCCAACCCTGCCTGCATTCCGTCGAGGCCTGAAGACACACCTCTTCAGACTCCACCTTGACTGATATCCTCACCTAGGAATATCAGTTCCCTGTTCCCTGTGTTTTCCTGTCTGTTTATTATAGTTTAAAATAGTATTTGGAATGGTTTATAATAGCAGTTTATAATGGTATTTGGAATGATTTATAATAGTATAGTTTATAATAGTATTTGGAATGGTTTATAATAGCATAGTTTATAATAGTATTTGGAATGGTTTATAATAGTATAGTTTATAATAGTATTTGGAATGAAAGTGTGGTGTTGCTGATTTGCCCACAGCTTACTGTGAACTACAGTCAACGTTCATTGCTAGGGATAGCTGCTACATTATGCAAAGGATGTGCCTTGCCTTGTCTGTTCTGTAATGATGATGATGTCTCTGTACGCACTTACTGTACGTCGCTTTGGATAAAAGCGTCTGCTAAATAAATGTAATGTAATTTACAGCTAAATTTATGTAAACTTCTGACCCACTGGAATTGTGATATAGTGAATTAAAAGTGAAATAATCTGTCTGTAAACAATTGTTGGAAAAAGTACTTGTGTCTTGCACAAAGTAGATGTCCTAACTGACTTGCCAACACTATAGTTTGCTAACATGAAATCTGTGGAGTGCTTAAAAATGAGTTTTAATGACTTCAACCTAAGTGTATGTAAACTACCGACTTCAACTGTATATATAGTGCAGTCCATAAGTCTTTATGCTACTCCAGCACATTGGATTTGAAATGGAACAGTGACTATGAGGTTAAAGCACAGACTTTCAGATTTAATTTGAGGGTTTTTACATCCATATTGGGTGAACCATGTAGTAGTTGTAGCCATTTCTATAACTAACTGCATAACTTATTTCCACTTTGTAAATTAAAAGATCAACAATATTTCAATCATCACTGAATGCAACACACAAAAGAGAGAACAGTCATTGCTCATAGCTCCTTCTGCATGTTACTTTGTCATATCCATGCATAAAACTTGTTAAATGAAAAAGACAAAAATATGAATATCTTGGGGATATAATTGACCAGGTTATCTTAGAAATATAATTCACTCTTATGTAAATACGTATAACTATTTCTTTCTTCAAGCTGTGACAGCTTTCTTTGAAACACAACATGAATAATTTCATGCTGGTAACAGTCTCACATTACTATGAACTGCAATCAAGTCTCTAAATGACCTCAAATAACCAGAAAAACTACCAACATTCTCATTCAAACAGAATAAAACACAGCGCGTCCATCAAAGTTCCCACTTAAATAGCATCGAATGACCTCCAATATAAAAAAACAAAATAGCCTAAGATGATCTTTATCTAAGATCCTTTTGGGAAACGGGGCCCTGGTCAGTAGTTGTTTAGAAATTGAGCACAGGGGAAGGAAATGTTTAAGTTAATGGCTGATTTGTAAACATTGACGCAGCATCTCCACGAAATACATATTCAATTTAAGCATTTACAGTCTGAGCATTTACAGTCTTTCTGATTTGCTTAGCTTTTGAGACTCATTTTTAATGCCTTCCCCCTGTCCTGCAAAGTTGGAATGACTAATCATGCTCACGCTGCTAAGAACATTGCAACCTTTGTCAGCCAGCACTTCAAGCACAAGATTTTTTCTTTAAAAAAAAAAAAGTGACAAATAATCTGGCCCACACACTCATTCAATCATAATAATGTACAGACACATTGGGCCTCATTCATGAAATGTTCCTAAATATGGGCATACATTTACGTACGGAACAAGTTAGTACAGAAAATTGTAGATTTGTTCGTATTCCGTGCATATGTTTATACATGCCGATTCATTGTAAATGACAAACGCGTTCACCTTATTTTGTGATTAGCATACATCTACTCCCATGAGTTTCCTTATATGGAGGTTGTCACTTCCATTTAAAGGTGCATACGATGTCAAAATGGCCCAGAAAAAGCAAAAGAAAGAATTATTCCGACACTGAAAAAAAATGTTTTATTAGCAGATGTTCAATCCAGGAAAAAAATGGTTGTCCATTCTGGGTCGTAAAGTAAATAGTAAAGTAGCCTACATTGTAAAGTAAAAAGACCTGGCAGGATATAACATGCATCACATAAACTGTTAAAGTTCAAGCCTTTCTGCATCGGACGAGCCCATTGCCTCCATCTACCAAGCACTAGGCTGTGGTCTTTCTAATTAATTTATTCATTTCATCATTTTGTTGGTGTTCTGTGCGTGCGAGAGGTAGTTTGAAATCCCCAATCCCCTAGTGATGGAAAGAGGTAGTGAGGAATCTATAGCCTACTCTGACACAGTAAACAGCAATTAGACGTATACCAATAAGCCAGCGTTCTCTCCTAAGGCGCCAACTCCTCCAACAGCACAAGATCAGCCATTGTACACTGGCTATACAGACCTGTAAGTCATTTTTTAGCAAATTTCGATAAATTTGTGTTTTAATTAGCATATTTAACATCATATAACATTTTAATATAATCAATTCAGAAAAATAGTGGCCTACTGGGAGCATTAATTAAATTAGGGGTCTAATTAAATAAATTCATAGCCTACAATTGATGAATAGGCTTAATCTAAACTGCTTGCTTTTAACAGTTGTAATTATTACGTTTACATTGTGCAGTTCAAAGGCTACATTTAGTGAATTTAACTGAAAATAAAAATAGCGACATTTTGAATTCACGGATGCAGTACACGTGGTCCTGAGCAGGTGTAAATTTTGTTTGTATGTAAGAACAAATCTGAGATACGAAAAATTTGATGAATGCCAAAATACGAACAAAATTGATACGAACGATTTACGTGCAATTTTGTTCTGTTGACGTTGATGAATGAGGCCCAATATGTGCATTTTATGTTCGTTTCATGCCATCTTGTCACGCGATTGCCTGTTTTGAATCAAAGCAGCAAAGCCTGTTTGTTATATACAGTGCATCTCCAGGCCTTCTCTCTTTCAACAGCATTTCAACCACAGGCTTAAAAGTTTAATAAAAACAAACTGCTTCCTGCCATTTTAACAGCAAGCCACCGTAACATGGGACTTCTCTTTTATTATTATTTTTATCCCAGTCACAGTCAAAACAGCACATTCAGCATTTGCAAATGCAGAAGGTCAAAGTTGTAAAAGGGTCTGTGGAAGTTAGGCCTCGTAATAGATTCCAGACCGCTCTGAAGGATTAAAGTTGGGCGGCCGCTCACAATGGAACCTTGGCATTGGAAACAGCTGCACTGCCCTGCAGATGTACAGAGGAAGCAGAAGGGGAAATCACAGCATTCTCAAATCCAAATTCTTAATCAGAATTATTACAAGACTCAACATTCAATCACTATTGCTCAGGAATCTTGAGTGACCATTGAACTGGAATCACAGAAACCGTTAGACCTGCACCTGCACGCTTTGAATAATATTTACCATCCAGTTGAATAAAAACAACATTTTCCCAGCACGTCTGTTTCCAATCACCCAGATTTAGCCCAAATACATTACATTTGTCCTTAACGCTGAGGAAGACTTTCAGCTGGCGTGACAATAAAATGCATTATATAAGAAGTGTATAAGAAGATTATGCAGCACTTACCATACAGTTAATTTATTTCTCAGAGTTTACAAAGTGAAAAGCTCACACAGGACTGGATTGGAGGTGTGCCGAAATAAGACATTTGAAATGGCACACAGTTGAAGTCTCTTTGCAATTTCCTTAGGCAAACATCTGGACAAAAGAAAATACAAGTCAGGCTGCAATTACATGAAGCTTTCAGAGAGGGAAATTAGAAACTTCATGTTTAATGACAGGCAAGTGGAGCCTCAGAAAGAGTTGCCCGTATAATGGTTTGGTAATTTTGATTGGAAGCGAGGGCCATTCCTTCCTTTTGATGGATAGAATGTGACTCCATTTTAGCCCTTTGTGATCATAGCCTGAGGCTACTTTCCTTTGGGAGAGGAGAAAAAAAATACACATGACAAACGTAGCAAAGAGAAACTCAGCCAGGGTTTACTTTTGGCTTTAATGAATGTGAAGAACAATTACTACCACAGATAAATTCCTGGGTATTGATTTGCCGGTTGTTTTAATATGGACAAATAAACAGGCCTCTGGCAGCTGTGGGTAAACGTTTGCATTTGCAATTACCAACACAAGCCTTCCCTCGGGAGAGCGTTTTTAAAATATGTTGTAGCCAGGAAGTGGAAGGCTGAATTGTGTAACTCCTGTGCAGTACAGAAGGAGCCTGCTGTTTTTCCTTGCTTAGGAAGTTGTGCTCAAAAGTATGGAACAGATTTTCTAACTGGAAACCTGTGCTTTAAGAAGACATCTTGGTCAGAAAAAGCTTGTTGTGTCATGAATATATGTCAGAACATCACAAAGCAAGGTTGCTTTCCACTTTTAACCCCAAATGTAATGATGTGAAAAAGAAAGTATGTCCTCTTTCTACGGTTTTACATATTAGGACATAACTAACCCTCATCTAGTCCTCACCAATTCCTAACAGTACATAAATCTAACTTCATGTAACAAATAGCAGTGGCACGTATAATATTTTACATGTAAACTAATCGTGTGCACTATATTAGCAGCACATGGTTCCAACTGCCTTCTTAACTGATATGGAAGCAGTAAGAGTGCAATTACTTTTTCCACACATGGCTTATGCCTGTTGCCTTATTTTTTGTTGAATAAGTAAAGAAAAATGTTTGCGGGTGTTATAAGGCACATGAGGTTAGATTTATCTACTGGTAGGACTTGGTGAGGGCTAGATGAGGGTCAGGTAGGTCATAATTTGTAAAACCATAGAATTGAAAGAGAGTGTACTTTATTTTTCACATCACTGTATGTGTATTTCTCCATAATGTAATCAATGGGGGTGTCTCAGTGGCATAGCCCGTAAGAGCAGCGTCCACATACTCATTGTGAGCCACAATGTCAGCGGTTCAAATCTGTCGGCTCGACCTCTCTAAATATAACTTTTAAAAGTAATGTAATCAATGATGGGGCGACCTCCTCTGCAAAATAGCTTACAAAGGTGTGTAAGAACGGTTTTGGGGCACTTCACACATTAATCACAGAGCATGGCAAAAGTGTCATTGAACTAATCAACTGTTTTGAGGGTAGAGAAATCTACATATTGAACATGAAATGTAGAATAACATTGTAGAACTAAAAATGAATGCCAAATCTTTCCAAATATTGCACAGTGTGGTTGAGAAGGAAAAATCCACTTTGTCTTGTAATAGAGAGGCATTGCAGTCAGGAAAAACACACTTACAAGGGTCTTTATTTCTGCAGAAGGATTACGCCTGCTGACAGTCAACATCGTACTAAAAAACATTATTTACACCGATACTTTATACCCTCCCAGACAGGCTGTGCAGCCGTGTACCAAGGACACCCACCTCATTAGGTAGAAACGTAAAACTTATTTTCCCACCGTCCAACTGCATACTCCATTTTTGCTTTTCGCTCAAGGCCTGTAGGAGTTGAGGATAGGCCCTGGCCTGTGATATATTTCCACCTGACTCACAAAGTTACTCAGCCAGCCCTGATCAGATGGAAAATAACAAAGAACATTGAATAGGACAGAATACATCATTGTATATATCCTGTAAAACAAAATGTAATAATAAATATAGCTGCAAAGCAGCGACTATACGGGGTCCAAGCATAAGGTTTGTAATTTTGTTGTAATCATGTTACATTGGTTTCCTTTTACAATCAAGTCTCGGAAGGTATACGTGAGACACATGTAGCTGCATGACGTGAGTGTCTAAACATGAATATGTATAAAAGGTCAAACTGTTTTCAGACCACCACCTTCAGTTAATTCTGGGTAAACTGAATAATTTGAGAAGGCATTCATGAAAGAGACCTTCAATCTGAGGCAATGCCTAGATATTAACTCAAAAAAATGTATTTTAGTGTTTCCTACCCCATTAATGTGAAAATAAGATTTGTAGATGTAAAAAGCATAAGAAAGCGCATGTCGTGTTGTCGAAAATAAACACGACCTTTGGTACCTGGTGGGATTTGAACCTGTGTCTCCCGCATCGAAGGCAATCGCTCTAACCACAAAGCCATCGCAGATGTTGTATGGTATGGGGAGAATTATTGGAGGGTATGGAGCATTTTTGATGAAGAATTTGGCAGGAAAAATAATAACTTTATTAAAACTTTATTTGTTTCACTCATTTAAGTACTAGTGAAACAGTGAATAGTTAATATAGTAAAATCTCTTCGCCTTTGCAATAATGTGAAAAGAAAAGAAAAACATTATTAAGTGTGAAAAGCATGACAAACTGTGCATTGTTTTCATCGAAAAGAAAAGTAACCTATGGTGGGGATTTAACCCGGGTCTCCCACATACTGAGCCATTGCTCTTACCGCTAAGCCATAACAGATAACCGGTGGCTGCCCATTGATTGATCACGACACATAATTTTCAATGTTTAAAACACAACAGTGATTTTTCATGAAGGGAAATGGTAATAGAATTTCCAAAATGGCGGCCAATCCAAGATGGCAGCGACATATATGGGACATACATATGTTCCAGATGAGGAAATTGATCACGACAGCAAGTTTTAAATGTCTAAAAAATAATGGTGATTTTTTATGAGTTTATGCATTTAAAAAAATATATTATGCTCTATAGCGCCACCATTTGATTCTATTGAGCCAATACTTTAGAGTTTGGCTCAGAAGGTCAGTGCAAGTACAAAAACCAAATTTTATTAATATCCATTGAAGAATTGAAGAGTTATTAGCATTTTTGTGACTAGCCACGCCCACAACAGTTTTTATTGGCTTCAGGCGATCAGGATATTTGGAAAATCACTTTGTGATTCTTTAGAGAATCGTCCCCTGAACAAATGGGTGTGAGTTGCATGTTGATATGTCAAATGGTCTCGGAGGAGTTCGATTTTATAGGTTTTTCACAAAATGCAAATTTGCAAAAGATCCAATATGGCGGACCTCATTGGTCCTAATGGTCCTAAGTTATTTGCCACAAACCAAGGAATTTGAGGCAAAAATAATTTTGAAGATTGGCTAAACGATTCAAAAGTTATAGCCCAAAAAGTTTATAAAATTTAACTTTTTCTCTATAGCGCCACCATCAGGTCAATTGGGTTGGAATTCGTCTTGGCGCAATGGCTACATGTGTGCAAAGTTTCAGCAAAAGTTATGTGGTTTTGCTGCAATTGTACCAAATGTGGGAATAATAATAATAATAATAATAAAACCAGCAATAACAATAGGGTTCCAGCACTACGTGCTTGGACCTCTAATAATGTCAACCATTTATTTGTTGATCTTAGTTAACATTCATAGAACTTCATAATAATAATAATAATTCAAAAGAACTGTTACTTAATTTTTACTACTGTATTTGTTACGGGACTGGACTCAAACGCACGACTCTCACACAGGAATTTCAAGAATTCAATAATTTATTACTTCGTCAACAACTCCAGAAGTATAGGGAGAATATATAATGCCGGGACTGGATCCTGGAATGGCGTTAGCAGGGGGTTGAACGGGAGTGGGAGTAGGCAAGGGGCTGGATGGTGGCGGAATCCTAGGCTGGTGTAGCAGAGGAGGAGCGGGATGCAGGAGACAGGGGCTGCGTGTAGTAGGCTAGGACATCTGCAGGCTGGCGAACATGCAAGGCAGAACAAGGCGTTAATGACAGCAAGGCATAACAAGACAGGCAGCGTAATACGCTGAGCTAGGCAAGACTTAAGGCAGCAAAGCAAGGCAAGGCAAGGCTAGATTTACTAGACACAAAGCGAGACAAGACGAGAGTTAGTTCAACAACGAGACTTAATGAACTGGCACAAGACAAAGAACACCGGGAGAATATATAGGAGAGTTAATGAGTACTAATTGCGTGCCGTGTGAGAATGTATGCGTGAGTGATTAACAGCAGAGAGCGTGAGGAATGCAGGCGGAGAAAGGAATGGGATAGGCAGAGATAATGCACGCTTAACCCACGCCCAGCCTGCAGCACGAGGGAAACAAACAGGAAACATGAAAACATAACATGACACGTGAGGGAAAAGGTAAAACAAAGAGCACAGCGGGGACGGGAACGGAGAGCGTCACAGTACCCCCCCCCCCCCTAAGGAATGCCTCCTGGCGTTCCCCCTGGTCTGATCTTCCGGGGGTGGCGTCTGTGAAACTCACGGATGAGGGAGGGATCCAGGATCAGCTTTTTGGGTAGCCAGGACCGCTCTTCCGGGCCGTAGCCCTCCCAGTCCACCAGGTACTGGTGTCTGCGACCTCTGCGGCGGATATCCAGTACGTGCCTGACGGTGTAGGCTGGGGCATCATCAATAATCCGGGGGGGGCGTCAACAGAGCACTGAGGGGGCTGGAGGCGACAGGCTTGACCTGACTGATGTGGAAGGTGGGATGGATCTTCAGTGAGGCGGGGAGTTGGAGCTTGACCGTGACGGGGTTGAGGACAGTGAGGATAGGGTAGGGGCCGATGAACCAGGGCTGTAATTTTTTGGATGTGGACTGGAGTGGAATGGAGGAGGTGGAGAGCCAGACCTGCTGACCAGGGGTGTACTGTGGGGCTGCGGTCCTGTGAAGGTCTGCCAGGCGTCGAGTACAGGAGGTGGTGCGGAGGAGTGCGGTGCGAGTCAGCCTCCAAACTCTTCTGCATCTGGGAACAGGGGCGGCTGGTACCCCAAGGAGCACTCAAAGGGGGACATCCCGGTGGCAGTGCTCCTCATGGAGTTATGGGCGTATTCCACCCATGGCAGGAACTTACTCCAGGAGGAGGGGTTGCGAGCTGACACGCACCGCAGGGCAGCTCCCAGGTCCTGGTTGGTCCGCTCCATCTGGCCGTTGGTTTGAGGGTGGTATCCCGAGGACAGGCTGGTGGAGGCGCCCAGGGCAGCGCAGAAGGCCCTCCACAGCTGGGAGGAGAACTGGGGCCCATGGTCCGACACAATGTCACTGGGGATCCCGTGCAGCCTCATCACATGCAGCACCAGGAGTTCCGCTGTCTCCAGGGCAGAGGGGAGCTTGGGCAGGGGGACGAAGTGGGCCGCCTTGGAGAACCGGTCCACAATGGTCAGGATGGCGGTGTTGCCATCCGACGGGGGCAGACCGATCACAAAATCCACCCCCACATGGCTCCAAGGACGGCCCGGGACGGGGAGAGGGCAAAGGAGACCAGCGGGGGGATGGTGGGAGGCCATACTCCTGGTGCACACAGGGCAGGTGAGGACAAAAGCACGGGTATCCCCCTTCAGGGTGGGCCACCAGAAACTCCTCCTGACCAGGGCAGTGGTCCTCAGGATACCAGGATTGCAGGCCAGATGGGACGCGTGGGCCCACTGGAGAACCTGACAGCGGAGTCGGGAACAAAGAGACAGGAGTTGGGGTTATTGCGGGGGTCCGGGTGGGTAGCCTGCGCAGCCTTCACTATACCTTCGATGTCCCAGGAGACCGCAGCCACCACGCAGGACAGGGAAATGATGGGGTCCGGAACAACTGGTCTGGCATGAAGGGAGAACATGCATGACAGTGCATCGGGCTTAGTGTTCCGGGAACCGGGTCTATAGGTTATAGAAAAGTTAAATCGAGCGAAAAACAGGGACCAGCGGGCTTGACGGGCGTTTAGTCGCTTGGCAGATCATATGTACTCGAGGTTGCGGTGGTAAATCAGGACAAGAAATGGCTTACCTGCCCCCTCCAGCCAGTGCCGCCACTCCTCCAAGGCGAACTTTATAGCCAGTAGCTCCCGGTCCCCGATGTCGTAGTTGTGCTGCGCCGGGGTGAGTCTTCGGGAGAAAAAGGTGAAGGGGTCGATTTTGTGATCCTGGGCTGAGTATTCCGAAAGGATGGCCCCAACGCCAGTGTCGGAAGCATCCACCTCCATGACAAACTGACGGCTGGGGTCCGGGTGGCAGAGGATGGGAGCTGTGGAGAACTTAGCCTTGAGTGTGGCAAAGGCGTGGTTAGCCTTGGGGCTCCAGAGGAAGGGGACAGAAGTGGAGGTAAGGTTAGTGAGGGGAGCAGCAATGACGCTATAATTGCGGATGAACCGCCTGTAAAAATTGACAAAGCCCAGGAATTGTTGCAGATGCTTACGTGCGGTCGGTTGGGGCCAGTCAGCTACGGCTTGGATCTTTGCGGGGTCGGCTTGGATCTTCCCCTCCTCCACAATGAATCCCAGGAAAGGAACGGAAGAGGTGTGGAAACTACATTTCTCGGCTTTGACAAATAACTTGTTCTCCAGCAGCCGCCGGAGATAACATGCTCTTCAGGGGTTTTGGAAAATATTAAGATATCATCAATGTAGACGAATACAGACCGTCCAAGGAAGTCACGTAGAACATCGTTGACCAGGGACTGGAAGACAGCTGGAGCGTTAGTAAGGCCGAACGGGACCACCAGGTACTCGAAGTGTCCAAGGGGGGTGTTGAACGCCATCTTCCAGTCATCCCCCTCCCGGATACGGACGAAGTGGTAGGCATTGCGGAGATCCAGTTAGGTGAAAATAGTAGAATCATGTAGGGGTTCAAAGGCAGAGTTGATTAGTGGTAATGGGTACTTGTTACGGATGGATATGGCATTCAAGCCTCGGTAATCGATGCATGGCCGGAGTGATCCGTCCTTCTTCGCTACGAAGAAAAACCCCACTCCCACTGGTGACGAAGAGGGTTGTATGATACCTGACGCCAGGGAATCGTGTATGTAGGCTTCCATCGACGCTTTCTCAGGACCAGAAAGGCTGTAGAGGCGACCGGATGGGAGCTTCGCACCGGCCAGCAGATCTATGCAGCAATCGTAGGGTCTGTGACGAGGTAAGGAAACAGCACGGGATTTACAGAAGACTTGTGACAGGTTGTGGCATTGTTGTGGAACACAAGACAAGTCTGGCCCCCGGGGCTAATGTGGAAGCCCCAGTGGCCCCAGATGGAGGTAGGGCGGAGTGAAGACAGTTGGCGTGGCATTGGGAACTCCAGTCCTGGATCTGGGAAGTTCGCCAGTTAATGTGGGGATTACGGATGTGGAGCCAGGGTTGGCCGAGAACCAGCAGAGACTGGGCAGAGTGGATGATCCAGAACCTGATCGTCTCGCGGTGGTTGCCCAACAATATGAGTTGAAGTGGCTTAGTGGAGTGCGTAACCCGGGCCAGGATATTTCCATCCAAAGCATAGGCATTGAGTGGGGCAGACAGCGGCTCGACGGGAATTCCTGATCTCTTGACTAGGCTTGAATCGATGAAGTTGGCGTCGGCTCCAGAGTCGACTAAGGCAGACAACAAAGTAGATTGGGTGTCCCACAGCAGGGTAGCCTTAAATTGGACATGGGACTGGGCTGAATGAGCAGTGGAAATAGGGCTCACCAGGATGCCCAGCTTTACCAGCGAGCCACCCCTTTGGGGCGAATTGGACTAAATGATGGTTGGGGCAGCCACAATAGTAACAAGAGCCAGTGAGAATTGTCCGGCGACGTTCCTCTGCATCAAAGGAGGCGAAGTGAAAACAGGCGGGTAGCTGACTGTCCCACATAGCCGTAGCCCACTCCCGTGCACTCCCTACCAGACAGGCCATCACAAAGGCGACTTTACTTGCATTAGAGGCGTAGGAGGCAGGTTGCAGACGGAACACTATGTCACACTGAAGTAGAAAACTTTGCCACTTTCCCAGGTCCCCCATGTAGCACTCAGGATGTGGCACGCGGGGTTGCTATCTAGCAACTCCTGCTTGTTAGTCGGGCGCACGTAGACTGCAGTCAAAGCCGCATATGAAAGGTCTCTCCTCCAACTTTTGTCTATGCGGGCGCAGTCGTAGTCTGCCGTGTGAAAAGAAGCAGCTGGGGACACCACATGTTTTCGAACGAGAGCTCTAGATGTTGACACTCTCCCAGTAGGGTTCTCGTAATGTTTGACATTTTTGGCACTGGAAACTAAACTGAGACAAAGAAATTGATTATCTAAGGGTCATTAATTGCCTCCTCATAGGACATAATAATGCGCTTCAAATGGACATTAAAGCTGTGTTCATGTTTGGATAGCCTGGATAGCTTTGGATAGCTTGGTTCTATTTTGTTCCTAAGACCATTAGGGTCGCCAATATGGATGGCCTTCTGGGCCAGATGCATCGAGATTCTTATATCTTATACCAAAATTTGTCATGGTACATGACCTCCGCGTAGTGACTTAATTCCTCCCATAAAAGGGGGAGCGTCACTGCGGACGTCCTCTTCAATTTTCTCGCCAATGCATTTTGTTTGAGACTTCAGACTGATTGTATCCTGTGTGAGATCCCACATCGTCTCGTGACTTCGGTCGCGGCGATTTTTTATCATTCAAACGTGATTCTTATCGCACTTCAGAGGCTAGGATAAGCACTTAGTATTGAAGCAGTAATACATATCACTGTCATATTTTGTACAGATGCAGACAGGAGGTTTGCAAACCAGAAAATGCAAAGTTTAACCTTATTCACATATTTCACTTTCAGGTGTTCACTGTAAACTAGAGTGGTGGAACTTAACCAGGGGTTGTGCATTCACTGCCCATAATTTACATCTGAGTTATGAAAATAATTTAAGGCATGGTAATAAGTGGTACCAGGGTCTTCTTTAATTTAAGCCATTATTGGTGTTTGTGTTACATTGATATCTGGAGTTATAAAGCTTTAAACAGAACGGTACAAAACAGATGAAAATGGGTAGAATTAAGCCTCTGCGCAAAGGGGTTAAATGTGCAGATTTTTTGTATACCCCCAGGTATATCATAGGATGAATGCCAATTGTTCATAAATTGGATACGTGTGCTTGTCTTGACAATGCATAATCTTGACAATACATATTGTAACCAATTTGTAAAGTTTCTGGCCCCCTTCATAATTAACCATAAACAGATGTGTTTTAATTAAGTACAATGCTGTTATTAAAACTATATGAAGCAATAATATAAATTGCACTAAAGTAATCTGACACCAAAGATATTTAGATATGCACTGAGAAAAATCTATCAAAAAGAATTAGCTTTATCCAAGCTGATACTGTATATGCACGTGCTTTTTTACTGCTACAGTTGAAGTCAGATTTCAGGTTAGCAAACTATAGTGTTGGCAAGTCAGTTAGGACATCTACTTTGTGCATGACACAAGTAATTTTTCCAACAATTGTTTACAGATAGATTATTTCACTTTTAATTCACTATATCACAATTCCAGTGGGTCAGATGTTTACATACACTAAGTTGACTGTGCCTTTAAACAGCTTGGAAAATTACAGAAAATGATGTCAGTGTCATGGTTTTCTGCCTGTTCAGCTTCTGTTTTCGGGCGTTGCCTCTCGGGGCCGCGTGAGGGCACTCCCGGCTTCAGTTCTCGTTCTCGGGACTAATTAATTATTCCCTTCAGGTGAGCTCTGCGGTACTTAAGCTCCGTTCACTCGTTGTTTGGGGCTTTTGTGTCATTGTTGCCACGGTAAGCCAGGTAACGCGGTATAGGATTTCAGGTGACCACTTGTCATTTTGAGCTTCAAAAGAACACGCAGGACTTGCCTGAAGAGTGTTAGAGTATTCAGTTCTTAGGTTTCTGTTCTCCTTCACACTTTATTTCCTACCTTGATTTTCTTTTCCCTGTCCCGCTTCTAAACAGTAACCTCGGTTTCGCCTCATTTCCGTTTGCCTTTTATTTTAGCTCTTTAATAGTTATTGAGCTAGAGGCAATTCTGTTCTTTTCTATTCTCTGCTTCAGTCTACGAGCTTCGCCCTGTTTTTTGGGTTGTTATTGTTTATTTGCTCTACTCGAAACCTACGAGTTCTCTCCCACTTATCTGGGTTGTTATATTTTGGCTGTACGCCGGGAGTTATATTCCCTTTCTGTTTATTTCTCTCTGCTCCGTTCACGGACTCCCTTTACCCTTTTTAGTGGTTGTTTCTCACACTTCGTGGGACAACTTTCAGATCCCCTGTCAGTTGCGTCTGGTTCTTCGAACCCGACCCCTTACAGTCATGGCTTTTTTAAACTTCTGATAGGCTAATTGACATTATTTGAGTCAATTGGAGGTGTACCTGTGGATGTATTTTAAGGCCTACTTTCAAATTCAGTGCCTCTTTGCTTGACATCATGGGAAAATCAAAAGGAATCAGCCAAGACCTCCACAAAAAATTGTGGACCTCCACAAGTCTGGTTCATCCTTGGGAGCAATTTCCAAATGCCCAAAGGTACTACGTTCGTCTGTACAAACAATAGTACGCAAGTATGGGGTGGCAGCATCATGTTGTGGGGGTGCTTTGCTGCAGGAGGGACTGGTGCACTTCATAAAATAGATGGCATCATGAGGAAGGAAAATTATGTGGATATATTGAAGCAACATCTCAAGACATCAGCCAGGAAGCTTGGTCGCAAATGGCTCTTCCAAATGGACAATGACCCAAAGCATACTTCCAAAGTTGTGGCAAAATGGCTTAAGGACAACAAAGTCAAGGTATTGGAGTGGCCATCCCAAAGTCCTGACCTCAAATCCAATCGAAGATTTGAGGGCAGAACTGAAAAAGCATTTGTGAGCAAGGAGGCCTACAAACCTGACTCAGTTACACCAGTTCTGTCAGGAGGAATGGGCCAAAATTTCAGCAACTTATTGTGAGAAGCTTATGGAAGGCTACCCAAAACGTTTGACCCGAGTTAAACAATTTAAAGGCAATGCTACCAAATACTAACAGAGTGTATGTAAATTTCTGACCCACTGGGAATGTGATGAAAGAAATAAAAGCTGAAATAAATCATGCTCTCTACTATTATTCTGACATTTCACATTCTTAAAATAAAGTTGTGATGCTAACTAACCTAAGACAGTGAATGCTTACTAGGATTAAATGTCAGGAATTGTGAAAAACTGAGTTTAAATGGATTTGGCTAAGGTGTATGTAAACTTTATTTTGTTTGATTGACTATACTTTTCGGTTACACTCATGTACAGTGCATTATTGTACCTGCAGTGTATTTCTGTATGAGCAGAAGAACCAATAGTATTGTGGTATTGCGTAGTATATTAAGCAAAGAGTGAAAATAAGCGATTGGAATTAACCCATAGTCCCTTCCGTCCCATGATCTGACCTGGTGATGTCATATCCTGTTGCACTGTAGCATTTTTCTGCGATACTGCATGTGTCCTACGCAGATGACAGGTGGCATTGGATCAAGCCCAAATAGCTCTGGGGCACAACCACAGATGTCTTCACCTCAAAAATGTATCAGTAGTAATGCAATCTGAGCTGCACTGCTGCAAAAGAGATGATGTATTTAAATGAGTACAAGCTGTGCCTGATGTGCTTTTCCACACATTGGGACAAATCTGCTGCAAAACGATGTAGGCCAGATGGTCAACTCACCATTCTGCAAAAGCCCCTGATGGACCAAAGGAATAACCAGAGGGTCAGTCCACTTATAATAAAGGCAAGGTAATGATTATTTGTATTATATAGGTTATCGCAGCTAATGCCCTGTAGAGGTAACGAGTCTGGCATGTGGATTATTTCTATGCATCATCCAAAGAATTCGCCCCTTCCTCACCACCTACTCTTACATGCTGTAGTTCCTAGTCCAAGCCTTGGTATTTTCACACCTGGAATATGACAGTTTTCTTCTTGCCGGTCTCCTTGCTTTGGCCACCAATCTCCAACCGTTAATACAGAATGAAGGCACATTACTTGTTTGCAGTATTCCCAAGTGTGCCACTGCATCTAATGCCAATGGTCTCACACCTACTCATCTCACTTGACTGGCTACCTATAACAGATTGCATCAAGTTTAAAACATTGGTACTAGCCTGCAGGCAGTGAAGGGAACAGCTCTACTGTACCTCCAGTCAAACTTTAAATCTTACCCCCCAACCAGATCTCTCTGTTCCACAACCTCAATGCAACTGGCTCCTCCCTCCTTGTGTGATCACATTGCCCAGTCACGATGCCTGTCTGTCACAGCCACACAGTCGTGGAACAAACTTCCCAAAATGGACAGCAAAAACATTGTGCGTCTTGCGACACAGATTGATGATCTACCTGTTCAGACTGCATCTTGGGTCCCATCACATCCTGTCCGGTCCCATCCCCACCCCATAGCTTTATGTTTCTCATATTAGGGCTTATTATTAGTGTAGTATGCATGTATTTATAATTTGCACTTTGGCTCTTGCTTAGCATTGTTAACTTGCATTAGTGTTATAGTGATGTTGCATCTTTTCTTGTTAGTTTGAGAATGTTGTTAACCAGGGATGGTACTATTATTCTTATTAATCAGGTGATTGCAGTTAAGTATATCATTATACTGTAATGCTCTGTTTGAGAAAGACTGATGAAATGTTGAGTCTTTTTTGTTTTGCTAATATTTTGAATGCAGAGGCCCCTGTTCCTCAGAGGTTGACCCAAAATCCTTTCCTCTGGTTCCTGTCTGACTCAAAACAGAGTAAATAAACCAGATGTGAATCTGAGCTGGTGGGGTTCAAAGGTCACAAGGCAAGGGTCACCGCTGCAGGCATATGTTAGGCCTGAGACACCCACCTACAAGGTCACTTGGATTTGGTTTTGAGGCTTCTTGAACCCTGGTGCTTAGGTGTAGGCGTTAGTAAAAACGAAAAGTAGTAGATCTGAAAAACAAACCAGGAAAACAAATTCTTGCATCAACTTTTTTCCGTGATGCAAACATCAGCTATATGGGTTCAGTTGTTGTTGGAAAATGAAGTTTGTTAATGGTCTAATGGATAAATGCACATCAACTGTTGCTGGAAGACTCTGAATGAGAGAATAGAAGATGGAGGCTTGCCGGATTCTTTCATTTAATTCCTCATCTCTTGTCAGGAAAAGGGAAGAGTGAGAAACTGTTTTATCCATGATGTTAAAAAAGCATTCTGAGCTGTTTGAAGCCAACAGAACCGCGCTGACAGGCAGAAGATCGAGTTGAAAAAGCGATATGTAATTGGCGGAAGATGAACGAAGCACACATTATGGGTGTGGGGGTCCTGTGCATGAAAAGTGAAATTTCAACTTATTCTACAGCCATCATAGGAAATATTATTCTGCAGAGCATCATTTGGGGTTGGGATTAAAAAAATATATCCAAAAAAAGAAGTGGCACACTGACGTTTATCTAATAATTGTGTTGAGTGTGTGGTTTACACTGAACCATCAATTAATGGACAAAGCTCAATGTGCCACTTCTTTTTTTGGACGTACTCTTGCAGCAACCTGCATCTCTGTTGAAGAAACACGTGTGCATTGAACTATTTTTCTGATGAAAAAAATATATATTTGTGACAACAAAGTACTCAGTTGACAGATTGACTCCAATTGGCTGCCTAACAGTTCGACACTACATATATTTTTGAGCACGATTCAGGGAAATTCTGAATTAAAACCACACATTATAGATTTATAAGTGAATTTATTAATTGTCCCTCAAAAATGTCGGAAATGCATGGGGGCACGCATCAATGAAAAATAGTTTATCATTGCCTGCCTAATGATTTGCTAATGGCAACTATCAATTGTTTGCCTGCAGCTTCAGTATGGTGTCCCAGCAATTACAGAAAACAACCAGCAGTGTAGCAGGAAAGTGGTTTAGCGTTGAATCCCAGGTTAATTCGATGTTTATTCTGCTTGGTGAATTGAATTTATTCCACATCATCAGTCTTGTTTATTTATTTATTTGTGCATTTTATTTATTAAAACATTTGATCGCTGTGTTTTCTCTCGCTCCCTCTCTCTCAAAATTAACATTCATTCCATATTCCAGTTTCTTGCTTCAACAAACAAAAGAATACAATTACCTCCCATCCTACGGATTCATTATAAAGTATAATGAGTCAGAGAATATGATTTGGAAAAAAAAAAAATATATGTACATATACATTTGTGATGGCCTGTAGAACCATTAGTAACCATTATAACAGTAGCCATGATGACTGAAGTAAAAGTGATGAAAGTTACTTATTAACATTTCTTTAGGTGAGCTGAGGACTTATGGCGGTAAAATATGTCTAACACTGTGTGAAATAAAGATATTTAAATAGTTCTTCTGGGAGCTACAGTACAATATCCAAAAGTATGAAATAAGTGAGCGGAAGCAAACCTGAACGTGGATATGTCATTCGGACCCAGGGAGTACTTATTCACGGTACACCAGCGCGCACTCTAGTCCACGTTTTATTTATTTATTTACCTGCCCCCGCCCCCCCGTCTCCATGCCTGCCTCAACATACACAACACATCGGACGTTTACTTTCTCAGTGTTTTTATTTATTCATAATGGCCCGGAGTGTTCTGTGTCCTAGCCGGGAACACTTTTTGCTTTGCCGTCATGGTTCCCCCCTCCCGTGTTTGATAAAGAGCGCGGTGATGGTACTCGCAATAGCAGCATGACAGGGGGGAACTGCTTCCACAGCGAATGCAGGGTGTCATATGGCCAGCTTAGAAATTTTGTGTAATGGACACATACCCACAGCAAACAGGCTTTTTGCATTTATTATCCAGGTCAAACTTTAAAAAATGCATAATTCATAAGACACGCAACTTCTCTCTTTTTTTGGTCTTTTGGTTGATATGATGATCTCCTTCTGCCTGCCAATACAAGAAGGAAACATGGAGTTTGTGACAGCGACTTTAAATGGAATAGTCCCTGAAATGGTGTGTTGTTGCTGTGGTTTTTAGTTTTTGTAATGAAACTGCCATGTTCATGTCACATTTTATTCCTTTGGATAAAACAAGAATTCACACAATTTATTAATCCTTGGCAAACCAAAGAATTCTCAGTTGTGGAATTGCTTTGATGTTTGATTTGTTTAAATACATGCACACACACACACACACACACACACACACACACACACACATTCACACAACAAGCAGACACACAATCAAACAGACACATACACACATGCATGCACAGTGACACACACATATGCACGTAGAGACACATGCACACCGACACACACACACACACACACACACACACACACACACACACTTGCGCACACACAAAGTACATACATACAGTGCTTTGGAAAAGTATTCAGACTTGCACAATTTTCTTTTTATTTGCTTGGTTGGTTGGGAACAGAGAAAATGTGGATCAGTCAACAATATCAAGAGCAGTACATAAATCTGGGCTGTATGACAGAGTCAGTTAGAGTAGGCTCTGTAACTTTAGCTTATGCGAGGCTAATTGGCTGTCGATAGCCTGCTGTGTTAAGTTATAAATGAACATTACTCTAAATACACACAATGAATACAATCAAACATGTAATTGCATTGACAATAAATTTTAAACAAAAGTTTTCCTAAACTATTGCCTGGATGTTTGTGTCAGTCTTAAGGGCCGTTCACACTACGACGATAACTATAAAAAACTAACTATAACTATAACGATGGAAAATTTCTCACGCGTCCACACTACAACTTTTTATCGTTCATAATTTCCCGCGAATTAAAACAACGCAAAAATGGATAATGAGGAGCTGACAGACATCGTCCTCATTTACGCTTTAGGCATAAATAGGCATCGAAAAAAAAGTTGGGACAGTATGTAAAATGCACAAGCTTTATAAATATACAATAATTCTGAATTTGATATTCACATTTTGGAATGTGTTGCAGGCATCAAATTCAGAATTATTGTATAGCCTATTTATAAAGTTGATATGGTAAAACATTAAATATATTTTCTTTGTACTGTTTTCAATTAAATATATGTAAAAGAGAATGTACAAATGTTTTCTGCTTTTATGTGCATTTTGCATACTGTCCCAACTTTTTGGGAATTGGGGTTTGTAGCCTACATTAAAAATTTGCATTGAATAGTACATGTTCTAAATACACGTTTTGAACGACTTGCTTTCTCGTAACAACAACTTGGAATCATTTAACACCACGATCACTGAATAGATGATGCGTCCCAATACTCGAAAAACCTCCTTTCCTCCACTCGTCTCGTACCCAGAAGTGTGCAAAAGTCTATAGGTTTCAGGTACAAGTAGTTGCATATAGTCTACAATATACAATGTAGCCTAACTTTTTATTAACATTGTTCAATTTTAATTTACTTTTTATATGTCTCTGTATTTTGTCTTTTATTGTTGTGAAGCACTTTGGGCTGCATTTTATGTATGAAAGGTGCTATACAAATAAAGTTTATCATTATTATTATTATTATTATTACGTGACATTGCGGTTTGCGTCGAGACATTAATTAATATGCAAGTAATACGTAATCAGCAACATTTGATTAGGACAGAAAGATTCGTTTTCGGGGCATGGTTTCGAGGAGGTGGTAGTAGAAGAAAGGAGGATGCCTTTTTCGAGTATTGAGACGCACCCGGTATTTGTAGGTACTTTGTAGTTCGTAAGTTATTTACTATCTCTCCCACATGACGTGAACGCAGCATCAGTCTGGTGAATGACTCACTGACAGACAGCAAATCCCTCAATCTCATCTCTCAACTGCCAAGCTAGATGCATATAACCTACAGCCATTGCACAGCTCCTACTTTTCCCCACACACACCCTCGCACTCCTACTAGCTAGCAGCTAGCTAACGTTAGCTAGTTTGTTCGCTGCTGTGGCTTTGTCACAGGTAACGTTACTTCCCACTCAAGCCAAACTTCTCCCCAATCGCTGCCCAGATGTCCTCCTTTCATCTTCTTTTGTTTGTAGTCTGGGTGATTTAGATTATACAACACTGGTTCTCTACAGCTTGTATTAGTTGCTCCTCCATAACGAACAGACAAACTAGTCTTGTCCCTTTTTTAAACTTCAACAGAATGTGATTTTTGATTGGCTGGAAATTGTCTATCGTTTTACAGCGTCATGAAAAATCGCTCTGGAAGTGATCGCAACGATAGGAATATTTATCGTTCTGGCTGGTTTTATAGTTGTCATTGTAGTGTGGACACATCCATTCACTTTGCTTTGAACGATTTACATTTTTTTTTATAGTTATCGTTATAGTTATCGTCGTAGTGTGAAACGGCCCTTTACTGTACTGGAGTAGCTACACAGGCTGTTCCGTGGCTTTGATGTGTCCAGAAAGTTCTGTCTTTTGGCAGCGTCGATGCATTGAATTGTCCATTTTCTCTGTCCTTTGGTGAGTGTTTGCTGGCAGATTTGCTGGTCCTTCTGCAAGTGGTTTTCCTCGGTTCCTCGCGGTTTGCGTGAAAACAACGTAGGCTGTCCACTTTACAGCTACGCCGGTATAACGATAGCTATCCATTAACTTAGGACTGACCCTAGTTCTGGATTCAGTCTGGCTTCGTTCGGACACGCTAACAGATATGAAATGATTCTCTTGGCCTGAGAAGGTGGAGTGCTCGTATAACTTTGAGCTACCGTCAAGTGAGTAAGAGCGTAAGCTAAGTGGTAAGAAGAAAGAACAGGAAGTTTGCTCGAAGTTTTATAGAACCGGGAACTCAGGGTCCAGGGTCACATGAATGTGAGTTGATTTCCAATGGACATGCACTACAGTGTTATGTCTCATAAACTATTTCTAACACCAACCTATGTCCCAATTGACACTGTACGTACAGTGAAGCGATGGTGGTGGCAGCATCAAGCTATGTGGATGCTTCCCTTTGGGAGGGCCCTAGGAAACTTCTCAGAATTAAAGGGAAAATGGAAAGCATGGAGCACAGGCACATACTGGCTACAACATTCCAGCAAGACAACAATCCAAAGCACAAAGTCACAAAGTCCTGGCCTCAACCCCATTGAAAATTTGTGGCACAATTTGATAATTACAATACGAAAGCAATGTCCAAGAAGCTTGAGAGGTGGAGCATATCTGCCATCAAGAATAGACAAAAAATATCCCAACCAGTCTGCAACGTTTGCACATACTTGCACATACCCAAAATACTACAAAATACAGCAATTATAGTGGCAAAATGCTTCCACCAAATATTAATGCGAAGGGTCTGAAAAGCAGCATATTTCAGTTTTATTATTCAGATAATAATATTTGGCATAGCCATTTTCACCCTAAACAAAGTTCAAACTGTCCAAGGGTGTTTTGCAAGGCAGTATGTGTATGTATGTGTGTGTGTGGTCAGACTCGCTAACCGGCATAATGTGTACAAATACTGTACATAAATAAATTTATTGAGATTCAACTCAATTTTAGTTTCCTAATGCATCAGAATGGACATTAAAATATACAGTATGCGTCCAAGGCTTTTGCGCAGTGTACAATGTTTTTTAATCTTAAAAATACAATGTATTGAACCTTTGAGCAAGGTTACAAGCTGTTCTTCAAATAATGTGAGTTAGGATTGATGACACAGTAAATTCTATATTGCCTGGATTGCCCTGAATAAAGGAGATGCATGATATTGATCAGGGCTTTGCTGTGCATGTCTATCACAGATTGTACAGCAGCTTTCAAAGAGGAGTAAGCTTGTCTCGTATGAAAAAGGCGGTGTTGATTTCTGGCCTTACATGGGAAAGTAACGTTCAGTTAGGTCCTTCTGTGCGAAAGACTGTTAATTTAGTTAGACAGTGTTTAGTTATACCCGTTTATGGGAAATAAAGTGTTCAGTCATGTCCATAATTGGGAAAAGGCAGTGTTCAATTACACTCTTATAGGGAAAATAAAGTGTTCAGTCATGTCCATAATTGGGAAAAGGCAGTGTTCAATTACACTCTTATAGGGAAAATACAGTGCCCAGTTATATCCCAAATAATATTATATCTTCATTTGGGAAAGGCCGTTTTTATTTATGTGAAATATAGTGTTCAGTTATATCCTTGTATGGGAAATAGGTGTTGAGTTACAGTATATCCTTAAAAAAGGAAAGACAGTACTCAGTTCAGTTTTTCAGTGGTCGCCCTTCACAGTGAAAGGAATTGCTTATTGAACAAGCGGCAATGGGTCCACAGGTGTCAATAGCTATGCTTCATACTGACAATCAGGTGGCTTTGGGCTACAGACTGTTCTTGGAGATGACAAGGCCAGGACTTTTAATCTTGGCCTGAAAACCTCATCTGGAAAAGCACTCTGAAACTGTGCCAGCTTGACTGACAGCTTGTTTGAAGTGTCCATAGACTGACAAAACCACAGCTTGTCCATCACTGTGTGTGCGTGTGTGTGAATGTATTCATATTGTCATGGTTTTGACCCTGTTTCCCCATGCGGTCATTTTCCTCGGTGGCCACGCGAGGGCGCTGCCCTTTTGGTAGATGCTTGCTCCGCCCTGCTGAGTTGGCGGAGCTTCTGGTTAAGCGTTTACACCTGTGCGTAGTCACCTGAGAGATACTTAAGCCTTCCATTTCCTTCTATGGGGGCTTCGACATTAATTGTTAATTGTTATTGTTTGTACTGTGGTGTTCTTGTTGGTTGTGAGTTCTCGTACCATTTTGGCTACTCGCCCATTTTTTATCGTCTCTTTGTAGAGGCAGGGCTTATTTCTTACTGGCTTGGTAGTTCCTTATCTCGTAGGAGTTTGGGACCGTAAATCTCTGCTCTATTTCGCCTTTTGGTGCTTTTTCTCCGTGTATGGAGTTTTGGGCGATTCTGTTCGGAACAGTAGTTCTGCTCGCCCCTCGGCACATGTCTTCCCATAGGGAGATCAGGCGTTTCCCTTCTACTTAGTTTCTTAGCTCGTAGAAGTATAGAGTAGCAGGTTCTCTGGTCCATTTTCGCCTGTTGATTGGTTTTCTTACTGAGAGACCTGGCGTTTTAGCTTCTACTCATTTCCGGGTTACGGTGAGCCAGTAAGTAGCTTTGGTATGTATTTCCCTGTTTGGTCTCCTTCTCGTGGACTACGTTCCCCTTTGTTGTGAGTCAGGGTTTTTATTTATATTGAGAGGCTGTCGTGCTATTTTGCGTTGGTCTTTGTTGCAGCTGTCCTCCGTCCTTTTTACCTACGGGACAATTTTGTTTCGGAACTATTGTTCTGTTCGTTTTCCGGGTGTGTTTCTCCTTGTGTGGAGTTTTGGCGAGGTTGTGGACATGTTTGTGTGACTGCGCGTAGCATGGTAACTTTAGCTCTCTGTTCCTTCGCTTCGTTACATTCTTTTACTGAGAGGCTAGGGCGGTTGTTCCAATTTAAGCTTGCGTTAGTCTATGGATAGTAAAGTTATGGGACGACGGTGCTCCGTCGGCTCACCTGTAAAATGTTTCTCTCTCCTGGGAGATCGGGTGTTTACCCCTTTGGTTTCTGCATTGGACTGCGAGCCTATTAATCTCGCCATGGGAACATTAAATCTCTGTTCCTGTTCGCCTCATTACATTCCCTCATCATAGAGAGGCAGGGCTTTTATTTTCAATTAATCTCGCGTTGGTCTAGCCGGTAAATGTCCGGTGCTGCCTGTCCTGTTCGTTCATTTCGGTGCCTTTCTCCTTTCATGGAGTTTGACGATTTTGGTTCGGAACTGCTGTTGTTTTCGTCTTTTGGCGCATATAGGGAGGATTGGGCGATGTTGTGGACACGTTTGTGTGTGACCGCGAGTTTGGGAGTAGCCTGGGAACGTTGGATCTGTTCCTTTCGCCTCCTCATACTATCGTATTATTTTGCAGTGTTTGTTTGTGTTTTATGTTTGTCTTTACGCTACTCGCCCGTTATTATGTGTCTCGTTACCGAGACAGGGCGCGTATTATTTCTGGCTGTTCTTATTCCTGTCATTGCGCTCTACTTGGCGTGTGACAGTTAGCCGGTTAGTAGCGTCTGTAGTGGTGTTCGTTGTCTTGTCTCCTCCCTTATCTGTGGGTATTCCCGCCTTAGTGGCCCAAGGGCTTAATGAATTCCCTTGCTGCGTTTGGCTCCTCCCATCTCACCCGTCACGCTCCATTACACATACAATATGTAAGGGGGATAGAAAATTATTTCAAGTTTAAATATTTATCTAAACGACCTTTTAAATTGCTATTATATTTCAACTTGACCTACTGTATATGGAAGAATACTGTTTTACATATTTAAGTGTATTGGTGCGCTTAACTTTAATCTTTTCTTTTGCCTGAGATACTATCTGTGTGTGTAGGACAGTCTTCTGTGTTTTGGTTGCTAAATTTGGCAATAAACAGCTCATTGTTTTCAGGAGTGTAGACATGGTCATCTGATACCCATTCTAGTCCCACCTTCGCCCCAGGCTATAGCACACATGTGTCACAGGGCTTGAAAGACAGCTAGGTTAAAGGCAGCCAGTGACAAGGAAAGCTTGAGCACAGGTTTTTTTTTTTCCTTTTTCAGCTTTTTGACTCGAGCTCTGACCAAAACAGGCATGTGTTCATGCATTCCTGAATGCTTCAGTAGGTTTATTGATGTTGCTATTAATATTCAGGAGAAACAAATAAAAGAATGGGAAAAAGAGCGTGTACTGGTTATAGCCTCCTCGTACAGGTAGGTTGGTGTTGGTATTCCTATGAGAGTTGAGCGCATGCAGCGTTTGTGGGTTCCCTCACTGTGTACTATATATGCTAATATTTACCACAGATTGAAGAAATTACATCTGAAAGAAGTAAATTAACTAAAAGCAACGGAAAAAATAATTGTGGGAAAAACTTATTCCATGTCAGATTACAAAAGAACAGGGTTCATTGTTGTTTGTTATGAATTCAGCAATATTACAGCCTCCTAAAGACGGGTTCCTATTAAAAACACTGAATAACACTCAGATGTTTTTTATAATTCGCAGGCTATTTGTATGTGTAGCTATCTAACTCCATTTCATCCATATGTTGAAGCATCGAAAATGCATCTTGTGCATCCATTTGCTTTTGTTCCACGGCAAATTGGTAATTGCACGCTCTCTGGCAAGCTCTACAGTACAGGATACTGTGTACAAGTTCATCTGAACTGTAGCCAAGCAGGGCTCCACAAAATGAACTTCATACCATTTCTATACAGTTGACTCTGCCTGCAGTAGAATAGGTCCGTCTGACAAATCAGCACAAATTATTGCATTTTTTTCCTTTAAAAATATTGCAATCAGCAGGCTATTGTTTATAGCACATATTGTCAAGGCGTTTTGATGAGTCATGACACATTGTCATCAGAAGTTTCGATGCCTTCGGTCCACCAAGCCATAACAATCCAGCACCAACGGGCATTGCTTGGCTCAAATGTTTTGGAGAGATTAGATTTGTTATTTTATTTATTTTCCTTTTTTACTGATTTTTTTCAAAGCCACATATTTAGGAAAAATCTGGAACTGGGAAACACGGTGTTAGTGATGGCAGATATATTAGAAAGTAGATACCCCCAAATGGCAGTGTATGGTTTGTGATGTGCTGTTGCTGATCAAGTGTTAAGACCCCTAAGGAACAGGCCCATTCTTGTTTCCTCATTGTTATGCCTTGTAATATTCTGTAACCTGGAATTGTTTTGGAAGAAAGGAGTTTGATGCAGACGTATCGGTATGTACTAGGTACTATAAACTGCCCCAAGGTTACTATGAATTACCCCCTCCCTAAAAGTATCTGAATGTGAATATTGGGCAGGGTAAGATACCACAGGCCCTGGGACTCCCCTATTCCAAAATCCACATGCAAAGCTATGGGAGAAATGTATTTTTTACGAAATACATAAGTTTTTTCATGCCATAACCATAAAACTAAACCTTACATACCCTATGCAAATGTGTGGTGCACATATATTCAGATCTGCTGTTAATTTCTACATATGATAGGCCTCAGTTTTAATAAAACCATGTTGTTGCACAAAGCAACCAAACTAAAGGCTCCTCATTTACCTTACACTAAATCTGACTCTTAAATTTAACAGGCACCATAATTCTCTTAACGCTGTAAACATAACTAACTAGCTAGCCTTGAGGAGTGTTTAGTCTACACACTGAATGGGGAATTGTAGATGGTTTATTGGAGTTCTTAGCCGCAGACAGCATTATTGCAAGACTGCAGCATAAGATCCATATAACAGCAAGTGCTTTGTGCTTTTGTAAAGTTACTGTTTGCCTGTGTTTTAGAACGTCAGCTGTGAATAAACAGATAGATTTGATTTAGTTATTTATTGGCTGTGACTTTGGGAGGTAGCTTTAGGGTGTTTTCACGCCCAGTTCATTTAACAGTTTCAATGGAATGGAACTTTGGTTTGTTTCATTTGGCGCTATATGTGAAACCCCAGTTCGTGACAAAATTGCGCCAGGACGTATAGTAGATTGATTTAAGCAATCAAACGCGGGCCAAGTGTAATCAGACTGCTTTGGAACTGAACCTGGTGCATAGTGGTGTTGGTCCCTCAGAAATGTGTCCAGTATGAAAGCAAAACCATGCTTTATATCAGTTTTTATTGAATTATTCTGCATTTCTGCAAATCTGTTCTCTTGGTTGCATCCGCGCTGAAATAGATCTTCCTTACCGAAGCTAGCTGCCAACGACACTATAGAATGGCTAAATGGCTGTTATCAAGTCATCAAGGGTCTGAGGTATCAAGCGAGCCTCAAACCATCACTCTGCTACCAGATATGCAGTAGATATGGATGGATCACTTTAAGGGTTGTTTCTCCTGACTTATTTTCCCATAGAGTTCAATTGGAAAATGAGTCAGGAGAAACAAACCTTAAAGTGATCCACCCATATCTACTGCATATCTGGCAGCAGAGTGATGGTTTGAGGCTCCTTTGATACCTCAGACCCATGATGACTTACAGCCATTTAGCCAACCATGTGTTCCATGCTATTCCCATGTAATTTACAGCTTAATCTAGTCCCACCCCCCAATTCCCATAGACATCCATTCAAATACAGAGAGGTTATAGTATCGCTTGTAAGAGTACCTGAAAATAAGATATCAAGAGTCTTTTGATGTTGTTGGGTCACAGACACCAGGAAGTCATGGCATGCAAAAGATATGCAACAAAATGTTAAATATGATGACTTTATAAGTTTATGTTACTCTTGGTGCCCTAAAATGGGGGGGACTGTGTAAAAATGGCTACAATTGCTACACGGTTCATCCGATATGGATGTAAAAACCATCAGATTGAAGCTGAACGTCTGCACTTTAGCCTCATAGTCACTGTTCCATTTCAAATCCATTCAAATCCAATTCAAATGCTGGAGTACAGAGCCAAACACAGGAGTGTACTGTAGCTGTAGAATTGTTATTTGTCAATATTTTGAATGGTGCAAGATAAAATAACTATTTCACTAATATGCTTTTTGGTGGTGTGATTATTAGTATACAAAGATTAAATTAATGTATTTAATTTAAATCATTACTATTAATTTTTGTAATAGTATTTAATTAAATGTTAGTCATACTGCTAATATATTATATGCATTTTTAATAATCATTCTTTTAGGAGTAAAATATTCATGGCATTACTGGGTACAGAGAGCACTTGCTCTCAGGATTTTGGTGCAATTCCTTGCAGTGGATGGGTGCACTGTAATGTTTGGAATATCTGCACATTAGTTCTGATAAAAATGGACTTAAATATAATGCTTTTAAATACAGTATGTTGTTTAAATTTACCTTTCTGATATAGAATGGCAAATACATAGTAACTACTGACATAGTATCTGATATAGTATGGTAAATTATGTGGTTCAGATGGACGCACAAAAGAAGACACGCTAACAGAAAAATGCATAGTGGATTTTCTGGTAACCCAAATTGTTGTTAAAAAATGTACCGTTCTGACCTGTGAACCACCTCACACAGCTACGTGTTTATTCCTATATGAGAGAATTCTGTTCAGTGATGCCCTCATATATAATGGTGTTCAATTCTGCATAAGGGAAAGGCAGTGTCCATCAATATCTTTTCATATGAAAGACAGTATTCACTTATACCAGTAGCTTTGTGCTGTCACTTTGCTTGTCTGTTAGAAATCCACTGGTTGTCGTGACAACATTGGACGAACCATAAATGGTATTGCAGGGCTATCTTATATGAACTGCAAGAAAAAAAACAACTCACTTGGCTGGACCTATAATTCACTATGTAATATATATGAAAGTGTGTCTCCAGTTAGTCCACATGCATAAATCTTGAATTTCACCTAAGGCGACTTAAAGTTACCCAGCAGGCTCAACTGTATGTAACCCATCAAAGAGAAACATAAACCACCTCACACATAACAAATGGCTACTATGTCACACATTTAGATGGCACAACCCACTAATGGTTATTTCTTTCAATGGAAGTGACAACAATAATGAACAATCAGATCTTTTTTTTGTTGCTAATTTTCATGTATCCTTTTGATTTGATGTTATAAGTGATGCCCTGATTTGATGTTATAACTGAATGGTTTTCTTTTCTTCGTTCTCTTTCTTCACAAGAGTGAACTTGGCAGTATGCTTTTAAGATGTACAGTATGTAATACAATATATTATGCTCATTCAATTGATGTACGTACATAGTTTAAAATACCTGAGGGATTTAAGAGAATTCAGGGGCTAAAACGTTGGTTCTCAGTGCTGTGATGCACATTGGCTACTGGTGCACACAGCAATTGATGTTGTTGCACTTTTACTGTTAATTTATATTTGTTTGTCTCCTTCAGTATACAGTTTTGTGTGACAGTATGTTTACTGTAGAATTGTGTTAAACAGTATTGTGTGTACACTTTTATTAGAGATCTTATTAGAGATACCTGTGTCTATGCAGCTGTTTATCTTGCCTCATTGTAAGAGCTTGTCTGGATAAAAGTTTGTAAATGTAGGCATGTTGCACTCTGCAGCAAAAGCCAAACCTGCGTCTGTTCAACACCATATTGCACTTTTTTTCTTTTTCACTTTATCCTATATAGAAATTCACAGGCACAACTTGTTCCTGTTACTTGGCCCATTATGTAAACACTACCAAAAGTATTCATAAAATATAGGCACTTTAAAGACTTTAAATATAAAAATCAAAACAAATATAAAAATATGTATATAAAATATATAAATTATATAGTAATAAAACAACAACCAAAATACAAAATCAGTGAATTGTTCACCTACACCTGTAATTTCTGTGCTTGTCTATGAAGTGAGCCCCCCGCAGTGATGGCTCTGCGTATTCCAGGGTTCTGTGAGCATGTGCGCTTCAATAGGGGGTGGAAATTAAGCGCACTTGCAAAAGTCGACACCAGAGGGCACTGTCTGGGCAGGAGATGCCCTTTGTGGAGATGCCACAGACAGCGAGCTGCAATTTATCATCATTCGTGCCGTCTGTCTTCAAGCACAGAACGAGGGCAGAGGCTTGTCATCCACAGCAATCATTTACCTTTGTGTAAAAGAATGTCCGTTTCCATCTCCGGGGGCTGCCTCTGTGCACTGTCTGTGTCTGTGTGTGCGAGGTGGGGGTGGTACAGCAGCAGTTTGCTGGGCTGGAGTTCAATAGTGGGGAAGGATGGGGAACATTTATTTCTCAAGAAAATAAAGTAATCCTGCTTTTGTGTGTGTGTGTGTGTGTGTGTGCATGCATCTTGTGTGTGTGTGTGTGTGTGTGTGTGTGTGCTTGTGTGTGTTTGTGCGTAAGCTTGTGTGTGAGGAGCAGTGAGTGTTTTTTGAAGTTTTTCTGGCGAGTTTGGGCCTGATCATCATAATGACGTCTGACTCAAGAAAAGCATTCAAAAAACTTTGACAAAATGCACCAACAAAAGGGCGGTTTAAAGGATCAGCTTCAGCTTACATTAGCCTCCCAGGACACGTGTGGGTCTGGCAGCGCGGCAGATCTGAAACGACAGGCCGCGTAACTGGACGTGCTGTAATTAATCTGTCTACGATTTGTCTCTACGATGCTTATAATGCTGCAGAAGAGCAAGTGAGCAGAGCGTTTCTCATTAACTTCTAACTCTCTGAACATCGTCTCCAAAGGTGCAGAAATACACAGACCGATACACTGGTAAACAGGGAGCCAGGTTTTATTTTAAGCAATAATTTATTTTATGCAATGTTATTAGCTTTAAACTGCTCCCGTCCTTAAAGGCTTAACTGACTCAAGTAACTTGTGGACTTGTGAAACTCTTAATTTTTAATTAAGTGAATGTGTTTTGTCAATTTTTGAGTATACTTTCATCAGTTTTAAGTACACCCTTTCAAGCAGGCTGTGCGTTGGGGGCCATTAACGTGTTAGTTTGCTGCACAATAAAATGTTCAGTATCAATTTAAGAGAGTTTATATGTATTCAAGAGGGATCGACCGTGTGAAATGAGCGTTGAGTTAACACTAAACATTTCACTCTCAGGTGCCGAAGACATTTACCATGAATGCAATGAGGTTCTTTTAATATGTCAAAGTGGCATCGGGACGCGACCGTGCTCATTTATGGCGATTAAATTAAGATCTGATTTTTGCATTGTCAGCGGGAACTGATTCGGCGCTCAATTAAAATCTTTGGTAACATGATGAAAAATGGTTTCCGACGCCTCCCTGCCGGTTTTAAAAGGGTCGTCCCTGACGACCTCAATTCACTGGGGGGGGGGGGGGGGGGGGCCGGGGGGGGGGTGGGGGTCTGTGATTCAGGAAATACAATCCAGCAGCTCCGGCGTCAGCCATATTTTCATGTTTAAACTGAAACGTCGATGCAGCCCGTCTGGCAGGATCAGAGGGCCGCCAGGTCCGCCGGTTTTCCCACAGGGAGGGGATCGATGCCAAGCTAATTCTCATATTCATTAAGGGAATGGCATCCGTCGTTCGCAGCTATTTGTGAATTGGCTGGCAGATTATTTCATTTTACATTATTACTTTGAATAACGAGGAGTCTGGTGTGATTCAGATTTGGACACTCCTCCCCCCCCTCCCCCCCACCCCCACACCCCAAGCTAATAGTCTTACTTCGTGCTCATCAATCCCAGCAGTCAAAAGATATTGATTACGGGGCAGATGGAATCAGAGTTATTTCATGGTGATAGCTATTACAAAGTACAGTTATCATGGCAAAAGGGCTCTCCATTTAAAATATGGAAGACCTGCCTTTTTAGGTGAGTGATCATATAGACGAGCACGCGATCTGAATTCATCTTCTCATGTTGGAAATTGGTTTCCATCAATGGAGGAGCTCACTCCATGACCATGAGCAAAACTCATTACAGGAAAGCACTAAATTAAGCACCTCTCCTAGCTTTTTGTCTGTTTATGCGCCAGGCTGGGTTCCGTTTAATCGCAGTATGTCTTTTACTTATCACGCATTTTTTTCACCTCAGTGTTGAGTGGTGAATTTTAAAGCTTGCGCCACTTTTGTTTTGTTTTTTTATACAGGAACATCAAAAGGTCGCTGGCAGCTGAAATGACAACATGTTGTCTGAAAAATATTGCACTTACTTAATGTAAGTAAAGTATGCAACCAAAAACAAGTGCAGCCCTAATCTAGCTATAATAAGCACAGTGCTGAAATGTATAACTCAAAAAAAAACATAATGCACACTTGCTCATCCTCTTAAAGCAATGGTTACCAGTGTAGTGACACAGCCCACAATCTGTATTCGAATCTTGCCCATGCCTGCATTGACTGTGGAGGGTTTCATTTGGTAAGTTTGTCCCCACTCTTGTGTGCAAGAGCGACCCCTTTGGTCGATGGGGTACCTGCAGTCTGCCTGCCCCTGCTATGCTTGAAGTGCAGTCTGCTGACGCAATGACTGCAGCTCAGTTGACGGACTGCAGTCAAAAGTAATGATGGTTAACAGAATTAAATAATCCAGAAGTTACATTATATTACATTGGTCATATGTATGCAGATCCCCTTTTCAGAGTTTGCAGTTTTACACAGTGATCCTTACCCCTACCCCTACGAGGTATATTCCGCAGCCATTTTGTACCTTGCTCAAAGGTTAAACAGCAGTGCCCCGCTTCGGATTTGAACCTGCAACCCGGGCCTATAAAGCCTTGTACTCCGGTGCTTTAACATACTTCTACCCACAGTGGCCACTGTACAATGACTCTTGGGTAATGGTCTAAAGACCCTGAGCAGAGAAACATAATCCCCCATCTCTCAGAGACAGGTTGACTTGGAGGGATGACATCATCAGACAAGTGACTGGCTGATTCCCGCCTCATGAGTTTCTGACAGTGAGTAAAGGGAGGGGCCCTGGGGGTGACATACAAAATGTAATTAGTCAGCCTTCAGTCCACTTCAGAAGAAGGTTTCAGATCTCTTAAGCTATCTTGTGGGAGCATTTTAGGTCCGTCTTCTACTGCCACCCCCCCCTCCCCCCCCCCACCCCCAATTTCAGCACGCTCATTCACCTGACATTGCGCCCGGGCAGATAAAATCACCAAACAGGGTGACGCGTCTCTTCAGAGGATTAATCCACCCTCTGGCTGGTCTGCAAATCCTGCCCATGATGTCATTCCCAGTTTCCCGTTCAGGGAGCCAATAGCGGCGAGCCTGCTGGCACCAAATACCCAGCAGCTGCCTGGACGGTCGCGCATTATCTCATATCTGATGCAACCTGCTCCCCTCTGAAGTTCCGACAGGCTAATGCGTTTCCCGGCGTCTGCCGCGGAGCTCCGAAAGAGGATGCGGCTGAGAGGGGGAAGGGGGCGGGGGTTCTGCGATGGGGCAGATGACATTGCTGTACTCCAGTGAGTGCACGTTCTGCTGAGTGGGTATTACTTCACCGCCTCTTTCCCGGCAGCTCTCGCTCGCTGAGAAGAGAGGGGACGTACCTCGCGCCTCCGAGCTGCTGCTAAGACACCCCCCCCCCCCCCCCCCCCCAAGTTGCCATCACCCACCTGCCTGACGGTAATATGAGTAACATCCATCCGAGATAATGTTTGTCTTCCTGTCAACGCGAGAATATGCAGGTCCTCTTAAAGGAAGTCTTTCGTCATAATAAGTGTAAAATCTCCTTAGATCCGCCAATCCTTTAAAATGTCACTGAGGTTATGTCACAGTATATTCACGCTTGTATTGTTAACCTTCATAAAGTTCACTTTTATTATGATAAACTTTTTTTTCTTTTTTTTTTGTATTCATTAACAAATATTATAAAATGTTTTCCCTTCCTTCCAATTTTTAATGCACAATATATTTCACCCCATAACTGCAGTGATTATCCCTGAAACACACAAGCTCAAAAAACACACATGCACACACCACACACACACACAACACACCACACACACACAAGCACAGACACACAAACAAGCTCCACCTCAAAATACAAGTCTGTGGTGAAAGGGTGACCTTTACATTTGCTCAGTGTCCAGAGCCAGTCTGGGGCGCTGTAAATCAAGGCAAAAGCAGGGTTGAAGGGATGATGTCACACTGCTCGGTTTACGCGCCATTGAATAGCTCCTGTCTCCCTGGCCTCTCGCGACCTGGCGATGACACATGAGGAACCGTGATGCAACCTCACGGCGAGGTTAAAGTGAAAAACGTCGCGTCACCATCGCTGAGTCTGCAAGAGCGGTGTGGACAGGTGTTGGGGACGCAGCTCGAGCAACGCTGTTTGTTGACATTTGGCGCGTCTGTTACCTTGACACCGGCTGGGACAGCCCTCTTCACCCTGGGGAATAGTCTGTAGTATGGCTCCTTAAAACAGACGCTACGCGGAAACAACAAATCAAAGACTAAGGCTTCTGTTTAATATAACTGCACTTCATTTTAATTAACACATTTATGCAAGTGTACTACCTGCACTACATTACTAGCTGGATTTCAAGTTGTCACAGACTCCACAACATCAAGTTCATATTCATTACATGCCATATTGTGAATTAGTGCTTAGTATGCAACATTTAGAGCTGGTACAGCATGTATGGTATTAATGGAACGACCCATAATATGTTTATACATCAGGTGACAGAGCAGTTTAACTTAAAGCACTAAAACTAGAATAAACCACAAAAAATATTAAAAACCTTGTAGAGCACATCAATCACCTCTCCCATGTCAATACCAAAAACTTGAAAATAGAATTGTTCTTGTTGTCAAAGCCAAATGTTTGAGCTAGGGGCAGATTAAATTGAACCGCAGAGCACTCTATCTTAACAAAATCAGGCAACTGATACTTATTTGGTTATTATTTTCCTATGTCACAACATTATGTGCCCGGTAGTCCCCAAAACTGAGTAAAATTATCTCGCATGGCGTGAGAAAGCGCAGCAGATGCTCGGTTTCCTGCTATTCGGAGTGGAGCGCGAAACGTGCCTCGGACAGGTTGAACCCGTCCCCATGACACTGCTTGTCTTTTCCTGGTGGGTGACGCTAAGCAGAGGCAGCTGGAAGGCTTACAAGGCCGAAGATCCAAAGAAAGCTGCTCTTAAAGGCGGGACTGTCATGCGTGCGGCCTCGTCCACGCTCCGCTAACGAGATTATCGCGTCAGCGACGCGCTGCTCAGACCTCGCGCTGTTTTGTTGAGGGGGGGGGGGGGGGGGATTGCAGTTTTTGTACGAGCGCTGAAGATGCCATAATGATCTCGTAAAGGCTGACTGGCGTGTTTTATCTCCCTCTTTGGGAAGCGGCTCCCTCGGTTCCCTGCATGAAATCGGCTATCAGACAGCGCAGCCCGCGGCTTTGAGCGGCCCATTCAACGGTGGCATCGTCACGCCCGTAACGCCATTGTCCAGCTACTCAATAGGGCTTTTTAAAAATAAGCATCTCAGACTAGAACAAGCCGGGCAGACCCTAAAACCTGCCTCAGCTGTGACGCGCACTTCAAATCCGGAGGCAGATAGATTCAGAAAAGATTTGGTTCAGCCATTAAAATGGGATCGTTCTCGCGTTTTTGCGCTTCCTTATACGGTTCTGGTCTTACATTTTCCTCCTCATCAATGACGATGTCTCTTTTTGTAACGACTTTTTGTTTCTTGATTTTTTTTCTTTGCTCCCAATTCAAAATGCCCCCATTGCATCTCTAGGCCTGTCCTCTGTGAATTTATGCAAAAGCTACCCTGAAAAAAGAAACAGAACAGACTGTGACATATCCATGCATTGTGTCCAAACAAGAAGTGCCATAAACCATGCAGACACTTAAAGAAAGGGAGCGGCTTATTTTGAGGTTGCCACCGATGCCTGGATACAGTATGTCACAGTCTGACCCAACCCTGTTTTTTTAACCCTGCTGAAAGCCTCCCTCCCTGAGCGACGTTACGGCTGCATGACTGAGGCGCATCGCCGCACCAGGCTGAGTATGCCCCCGGACCGCACTGCAAATCTAGACATTTCACAAGTGACATCGCAGTATTCAGCTTGTTTGATGGGTTGGTATTTAATTGAGCCTCGGAAACATGCTAAGTCCAACGCAGCTGTCTTGCGAGCCGCATTTGAAATGCAGAGTGCCCATTATTGAGTGTTCAGCTCTGTTTCCACAGCTCCGTGCAGCTGGGCTCCGTCCCGCAGAAGGGAAAAGCTCTTCGATCAGCAGTAATGCTGAAGGTATGTATTTTCGGGAACATGTGCAGTTATGACACTCTTCTGAAAGGCTTACACTACACGGGACAGGAGTCCCATAAGAAATATGCATGTCTGCATGTCTTTGAGAAACAGGCATGTGCTCCACTGATTTCACTCTTCAGCACTTTTTCAGCTCTTTTACACACACACTCACACACACGTACACACATATTTTTGAGCACCTATGCCCACACAGATGCCGACACACACACAAACACACACACATACAAATATGCACACACATCTCTCTCTCTCTCTCATATATCTCTCGTATCCACCCAATAACTCACATGCACTTGAGATAAATAAACAACACAATTTCCACATGCTGGGTTAGTCAAATGCTATGACATTGGAAACATCCATATATGCACAATTTACACCTTCATAAACAAAAGGAAACTTATGGAATTACAGTGCTAAGCTTATTTAATCATTTGTTTTTTTGGCAGGGTACTAAGTGACTGTTTTGACAGGTCTTTCTGGGAATTTGCACTGTGAGTGACGGGTGCATGATGGCGGGTGGAAAAGCATGCCTTGCAGAGCCAGGTGAAAGTCAAAAGTACCAGCGTTCGTTCCCCGACTGGGTGATATCACAGAAGCGGCACCGGTGACATCAACTAAACGGCACTAGTGATATCACCGAGACAGCACCGGTTACATCACCGAAGCAGCAGAGCTCAACCTTAACTAGTGATTTCATTGGGCCTCTCTCGTTGTGTGGGGGTGGAAAAACACCAAGCACATTAGGGCTGCTGGATTTTCACTAGGCCTAAAAGCTGATGTAAAAGCAAAAACTGAAGTTAAAAAAAATATTAAACAGGAGCTAAATGTTCAAATTAGGGCTGTATCTGAACCCAAATACCCTATTAGGAAACGCACAGAAACGGTGTTATATGCAGGCAAGTTCTTCTTCCTGAAGTTGACCAATGGAAATTCTATGTTCTACAGAGAAAGAAAAACCTGCAATTTGCAGGATTGAACATTAAACGGCCATCAGAGTCACACTTTCTAACGGTAAAAAAATGGAAATACACATCTCACTCTATAACCGTGTTAGCTCTGGTAGCTCAGAAGGAACAGCATGGTTTGTAAGATCCTGATTACAGCTTGTTTTATTATTACCTATTAAATTATAAAACGATTGCTAGCTAAAAATGGCAGCCTGTTTAAAAGGCTTGGGTAATGCAAGTAACCATTCCAATAAATAACTCCAGTTAAAATGTGTGTAATTTGACTTCACTTATAAAATAAAAATAACTTTCATAGTTCTGAACAGAGGCATCACCAGAGGTATATGTTTAGGGGCCCTAAGCCTTTACTAGGGGGGTCTGGGGGCATGCACCCCCAGGAGAGAGTTTTGAGAGCAGAAATAAGCCTAAAATCTATAAATAATTTAGTTGTTGCAAAGAATTTTCTTTAAATTGCTTTGTTATATAGCAATAGGGTTGGGCTGATGTACAATACCCTACCATCGTCTATCAACTAACATCGTGATGTCAAAGACGATGTGTAGATTATTCTAGTTTGACAGCTTATATAGCAAATTACCTCAATGGCAGTGGAATTCATTTAGATTAAATTTAACCAGCGATTTGCTTTTTATTGCAACTAAAAACCAGATTTCATAGCATACATCTAAATGATTCAATTTTAACTTGTGATCACCCTTCATGAGCAGGGAATCATGCTGGGGGGTGGGGGGAGGGATTCCCTCAGAATTATACACTCCCGTAAACTTCTCCCTATCATTAGAAAAAAAAAACTTTGCACTTTTGTAGCTTTATCAAAACCAGCTAGCTTTATGAGTCAAATAAGTTACCTACGTATGTTAGGATTCTGGGTTTTGTCTGTTTGTATTTGTTATTTCTGTTCCTTGTTGTTTATTATTTTTGTATTTGTGTATTATTCTGTACTGTGTTTATTATTATTAGTGTAGTTACCCTCGTGTTTGTTTACGCTATTACAGTTACATTCCATATTCCAGTTTATGTTCACGTAGTTGCATTTATGTCACTCCCCAGTCTTCGTCTCACTTTTCAGGAGCCTTCGGGTGTTTTCGGTCCTCTCTGTATTTCCTCTGACTAAACTAGTTGTTCCACTTATTGTATATATTACTAATGAACACTAACAACGACTAACAGCTTAGTTTAGGTCTTTTACTAACCCACTAATTACTAACGCTTCCTTGCTTTAGCTGTCACTCGTTTCCAGCAATTCTATCTTTCAATTATCTACTTTATGTTTCCTCTTTACTAACTTATATCTTACTTCCGCTATCCACTGACTCTCTTTATGTGTGCACGCGTCTTTAACACTCCCGGTCATGTCTTGTCTATTCGTTTGCATGCTTAGTCCAGTCCGAGTCTTCCTTGTTCCCTCATTATTCTATCATTGTCCCCCTCATTGTATCATTGTCTGCACCTGTGAGTCTTCCCTGTTACTCCTCCCACTCGCACCTGCTTTCCCTTGAGTTGAGTGTTCCCTACCTATATATACCCTTCAGTTTCACTTGTTCTTTGTCAGAACGTTTGATCGATATTCCCTGTGCCTACGCCTTCTTAAGCCAGTGTTTATTCGTGATTTCCGAGACACCCTTCCGTTTGATTCCACGTTTTTGCCTGCCGATATTGTTTTGTTTGCCTTTATGCTTTTCTGGATAATTTGACCTTTGCTTTTGTTTTTTTACTACGCCTCTGCCTACTCCCTTTGTTCCGTCGCCTATCTGATTTCCTGGTTTTGATCTTGGATTTTGATTTTGTCTCGTCTGGAATCTGATTTGGCTTTTTGACCTTGGACTGGAATAAACGTTTTTGCCTAGTCCTGGTCTGCGCTTGGGTCTGAGTCTGGGGTGTTACAACGTAGCTAACTAAACTATTATCTGTATTATCCAGGCTATCGCAGTAGCCAACTGCGGAAATAATACCAGAGAGGCTAGCTACTCCACATTGCTATCTCATATAAACCTAAAACTTGAACCAGTAACTTATAGGCTATAGGCACTGGAGAGGCAATAGGAGCCAGGGGTTTTAGCAACTAACGTTAATATGATTCCCATAGGCTATAATGAAGAAACTCCTGCCTTTTTCTACCAAACTAAGGGGTTTACAGTCATATTTTCAACCTGGTTATACCCATAATACATACAATATAAGAATCCAAAGCATGATTTTACTTGACACAAACAACGTCATAGTCAAGTTGTTTTACACATCGTAGACTCTAAATAGTGGAAAGTGTAGGCTACAATTGATAAGTAGTTTGATAGTTACATTTTTTCAACATGGTATGGATCTAGCCTAGCAGTAGCACTTGAGAGCAGACCTATGGCAAATGCTTTCATGGCTAACGTTAACATTAGCTAACTGTTAATTTTAAATTCCGATAACGTTATTGAGCTCAAGTAGCCTACTAGTGCTTGTTACAGCAGCACTGGAACGTTCATACTACAACCCACTCTCTGTAGCTGTCATTTGAATTGAGCGGTCACGCTGCTCCGTGCATGCACCACACTGCACTCTAACCAATGGCTGCACTAGATTAAGCCTCAGTGTCCTAGCGGCAGATTTTTCCGTGTGTGTTATGATTCTGGAGTGTCGATGGCGCATTTTGTCAAATCAATCTGAAAAAAATATAAAGATTAAAACGAGTGGCCTAAAAAATATTTAGGTGGGCTACGGTAAATTTTAGGGGGACTAAAGCACCATAAAATAGGTCTGGTGACGCCACTGGCTCTGAACAATCTCCAGAGGGGGAAAGATACTGCGTAAATCTGCCAGTTTAGTTACGCAGATATATCTTTAATTATTCGATTGCTACAAATAAATAAAAGCAGCAGGGATAAGTAAATCTTAAGTCGGTAGTGTTTTGCTTTTGCTGTCTTGTCTACTTATCTAGTTACCTATAGTCTTCCAGGACAAACATAATTTGTCAGAGGTAACACTTGTGAGGGAGATTAGTAGTAATAGTTAATCTGTTTGTTTGCTTGCTTGACTGGCTAGCCAAAAGTGACCTGCTAGCTACCTAGCAACAGCTCAATATCTTTATAGCAATGGATTCAGAAGAGGAAATCCTCAAGGTTGGTAGAGATTTGACAGAGCTGCCGGCTCATTCTGCACTGCAGTGCTTGGAGTGGCTAGACCAAGCACTAGTGCTGCTCAGGATATTATAAAATGTAATGGCGAATCATTCAGAACTAGGTTAGCGTTGTTTGTAAAATACAGCTTTAAAAGGAAACAAACTGGTACGTATACTTCATGATTAATTATATGTCAGTGTTAAATCACAAGTTTTGTGCTTTGAAAACACAAAAAGGTATTGAAGCAAGGTATTCCAATACCTATACCTGTTGAATGCAATAAACCTCCACCCATGGACTGGGAGTGGGAGCAGCTGAACCCTCCTCCCTGCCCTTGCTGGGAGCTCGGAGACGGACTCTGCCCTCTGAGGACGGCGATCCGGGTGCCAGTTCTTCGGTGCGGGCCATGCATCAAACGGAGAGCGATATCCCGGGCTGCGGCTCACGTGCTGCAAATGATTCATGGTTATTAATTAGTAAAACGTTAGGCGCAGCGTGATTTATCACATTTGCATTATTCAAAATCTATCATCAACATGGGGTCATCAGCGAGGGGTCTTTCTGAAAACTTCCAACCTCGTCTTGTTTTGCTCTTCAGGGGAGATTCATGCACCCAGCCCATGCACTTTAAACAAAGGCAGAAAAATTGGAGCAAGCATTGAATCTGCTGTATGATCAGTATATGTATTCATTTAGACATCTTGTGTAAGTTTATAAGACAATAATGAGTATAAAGTAAAATATGCATGCTAAAAGACATCAGAAATGTCATACACTGTATTTTAAACATTTGGCTTTCGACATGGGATTTTATCGGACCATGAGGAAGAGGTTATTGACCACCTCATTTGGACATCAATGAGGATGGAGAGGAGAGAACATGTGAGAAAAGAAATGGTAGTGATGGAGGGATGCCAGAAATAGCTGAAAGAACATGTGCGATGATTTTTATTCCTTCCTTTTAACAGTTTGAGGTAATGTGTGGAGATGTCTATAATTTTTTCTCCCAAATACAAAAACTCCAGTAATAACAACAGTAATCAGCAGTATTACGATTTTAATCACTTGTTTTGAAATCAATCCCTAGAAAAGGGTGATTCACTTGTTGTTCTATATGTAATTATTCATAATCCATTCATTAAATCTTTTAGATAATTGTGATTACACTCTTGCAATATATAACAAAGAAGAGTTGCCATCCTAAGACAGTGAATGTTAAGAAATGTGAAACATAGGTACATCCTCTGACTTAATCTATATTATTAAATAGGCTGACTTTTTATTTGTGCCATGTGAATCTTGTCTGGAAAAATTCATAGAACCCTTGGAGCCCATAATGATGAAAATGACGGAAAAGCCAAGTACAAGTTCAGGAAATTCTCTAGAGTCTAGACAATAAGCATTAACTTAACACTGTAAAATAAAAACAACAACTTCACTTCTTGGGTTACCTGGCATATCGCAATGAAGTTAGTATATTGTTTGCAACTCTTAAATGCATTGGTGAAAATTGCTGAACACTGTATATAAGACCTCTCAATTTCCTTTCATGTCATTTGAATTTGATTACTTGTACAATCCAGTCAATTTCTCAAAAACTGCCTTTGCCAGCACAAACAATAAATGCAGCTTCTGTGTTTATAACATTTTTCCAGTATTTATAACTTGATTGTTTTTAAATGAGTCCTTGACTAATTGATAACTGTTTGTTCCAGAGCATTCATGATTGTTTGATTTCTCTAGGTAATCCACACTCGCACAAGTCAATCAACTTAAATTCAATGCAAGCACAATTGCAAAGTGCCCAATGGAATTTTTTTCTTCACAAAAACAATACGATTTTTGATGATTTTGGTGATTACTAACCTCAGAAAACCGTTAGTGAAGAAAAAATGAAAATGTCTATTTAATTAATTGTCCCCCAAATTGGAGGATGTTTTGTTTATGGAATCCAGGCCACAGTCTCCAGGATGAACATGAAACAACGGCCAATTTTACAAATGGGAAAATTATCCATCATGTCACAAATAAATAGAAATATAATTTTCAATATCCAAAGATTTAGTTGTAAATGACTCTGGACAGAAGTGCACAAAAAAGGGGAGCAGGGGGATATAGCCACTCTTGTAGAAGAAACGGGGACAACATTCGATGTAGTGGTTTAAATCTTGTCAGTGTCACTGCCAGACATATTTCCTTTAGTGCAACCGAATGTAAGAAAAGACGTCAAAGATGCATCCAGCTTGCGCTGCAATTTTCTGTCAGCCTACTCACATTAATCTGCCTCTCGAGCTTCCGTTTGTTCGGCTTGGTGACATACCGCTCTGTCGCACCTTGGATGTGGCATACCGCTCTGCAGCACCCCGTGTTTGTCTCCGGCCCACTGGATCCGAGCTCAGAGCGTTCTTAGGTGGTCTCCCCCATAAATGTTAATGTTTCCCTCACACCTACAGCATTCATCAGCCGTCCAAAGACCACGCTGTGAGCAGCCGGAGCAATGAAAGAAATATTATAGCGCGTAATTAAATTCGAAATTAAGTGATATTTCATCTAGGCTCATTAATTTAAAGAGGTCTATGAAAAATAATTTATTTCAGGAAACATGGGAGGATGGTTATAATCATCACCGGAGTAGTGGAGGTAACGGGTACGTAAAATATTTGAAAACACGGATTCCATCCCCCTCCCACTCCTGCTCATTTAAATAAGTAACCCAGGCCTACAGGTCTGACATAAGAACTCTCTGTATTAGATTTTTTTGCGCATTCTGTAAATCAATAAGAATTGGAATTGGTAAGAAACCAGTTGCAATTCCGAATTTGTTTATATATTACTAAGTGTTTCCATAGTTACCACCCTGTGCAAGGAGCATTGTAGTCAAAACATGTGCACTTATCCGATACACAACCCAGTGACTGTGTCCGCATTGCAGGCCACACAGAGCAACAGGAGAGTAAAGTAATGTTGAGAGAGTCAAATGTTGAGAGAGTCAGACCTCCTCTGTTGTCGAGCACTCATCAGGTATCATGCAGAGGAGAATGAGGTTAATAAATACCTTTTTGCAAAGTAATATAGATAAAAACGTCAGGGCCATTCACTCAGATTCAACTCTGATCAGAAGTTTTTGCTGTAACAGGATTGCTCTCATTTAATTACAGGATCTTTTTGCACTTTGAAGACTAAGGCCATGTGAAGATCAATGATTTTAATCACGTTACCTGGGGAGTCCATTGGCTTAAGTCTGCTGCGATAGCCCCTGTACTGTCTTAATGACTTTTGTGTCAGATTAAAATTATCTAAGGGGAGAGGGATTCTGGAAAATAAATATTTAAAGATTTAAGACTTTTGTTCTGCCTGGACTAAGATGAACAAGACTTCTGAGCAGGCCTAGAATTTTGTATTTTCAGGGCAAGGCACCTTTAACCTTATTGGTAATTTGTTAGGACACAAAGGCCAAGGCCCAAAGCCACCGGGCAGAAGAAAATGGCCTGGTTTCAATCAACATTTATCTTTAAATTTACCTCACAATTAAATGTGAGTTTTTTTTACATAATCACAACAGTGGCAAGTTTTTTTTTTTTCTTCAGTGAACACCTAAGTGAACTCGCTAAACTGTGTTTGTGAAGAAAAACAATAACACTTACATTTAATTATGTGTTAAAGATAACACACAATTAACATGTGACTAACATGTGATTGATTCCAGGCAATTTCCTAGGTTCTGGAACCTGTTTAGAGAGTGGTTGCTTTCCCCAGCTAGCACTAATGTTACAACTAAACATGCTATAACAAAACTCTTCAAGGCACAGAATTGAAAATATATTCAATGTTCTATGTTAGAACAGAGAGAAGTTTGTACTAACGCACTGATCATTTTTAAATACACACAGCTGAGCTCCATTGCCCTCAGTAAAATAGCTAGCACTTTCTAGTTAACTAAAAATATTGCTTGGGTTACTAGCTTATTGGATTATTCATTTGACACTATGGTAATACAAAAATATTTTTTAAAGTTTCTAAACACTGTAAGGTTTTTCAGTAGCTCTTGTCTATCCAATGTGGTTGTTCTGCTCGCTTACCTTTTAATTCCTATGACTGCGTAACTAACAGTGACTGATTATACTGACTATAGAAATGCGCGTTAGAAGTGGTCTTGTACTGTGGGTCACTTCACAGGCTGCAACTCTGAGTGGAGGTACTACAGTGACATAGTATTTCTCAGTGCTTTCATTGACAAGTTTAATGGTCCAAACATATTAAGCATTACAAACTGTCCGGCAGTGTCTGTGAGGCTGAAAATAATGTGCCTTCACGTAACAGCCAGGGGACAGGCACTTTATTAGCTTTGATGGCACAGCAGCCACTTTTGCAATGAAGGTGCTTTTTTATGAGGGCCACCACAGCCAAAACGATGGGGGCTTTGTGGGGACCTTTGTGGGTGCCCTCACTCATGCAGTGTAGACGGCTGGCTTTAATTTGAGGAAGTCATTGACGGAAGGAGTGTGAGTCTCTAATACCCCTCATGCATAAATCTACAAAGCTCCAGGGCATCAGTGATACTCACTCTCTTTCAGTGAACATAGTGGAGCACTCCACCCCAGTTCCTCTGACACCGTTATACTGCGCCATAGCAGAGAGGCTTGTAGGTGTGCGCCAGAATTCTAATTAAAAAAGGTAACCCTCTACAGTGCTGTGCTAATTAGTTTCCAGGTGGTAATTAGACGACTAGTATAAACTGCAAGTGCCTAATGTGAGTGAACGTTCTGTGATTGGACATTACCTGGTTTTACTGGGGGCAATATCCTGTGGAGGGAACTAATGGCATTCCTTTAAAAATAAAAAAAAACTACATGGAAACACATGGGCATTACACAACTCTTGTTATACTCTTGTTTAACCCTTAAGTTTAGAATTAGTTAAAATATTTGAGTTTTGAACTGAATCAATATGAAACCCTGAGCATTGTCTTTAATGATAAATAGCTCATTTCAGCATATTATAATGCACTAAATTAATATAACCCACAGTCTGCTTTATGCTTAATATAGCATGGTGGCTATTGATACGGTATAAAAATGTTCCATAAGGTATGAATAAAATTAGATTGGACATCTTTCATAACATTCAACAGTTCACCCCATAAACTTCAGCAATGTGAAAGTAATTAAATTATATTTTAAGCCTCATAGGCATGTGATAATTGATGATAACTCACTAGATACACCTGCGGAGGCAAGATCTGCAGAGAAAGCCTTGTAGAGAGATAGAGAGATTAAAGGTCAAGGGGCAGGAGTCACCCTGTTTCTGGAACCTTCTTAACTGAATTTTCCTTTGTTCATCATACAGTACCAAGATGTAAACTAAGAAGTGTATCCTACTCAAGGTGCTGTTGTGTCACCTAAACAGTATATACAGTATATATTAATCATATGAATACATGCCTTGCAGTATGAAAATGGCTATCCTAATTTGACATTTTAGTAAGGAGTTTGAAAACACATTTTGACCCATTACCAACACTCTGTTTTTGTAACCTAATTAACCTTCATTACTGTTTCTGTGACCTTACCACCTCTTCGCTTGTATGTTTTCTGGATCAGAAGAGTACCCCTTTCCAAAGTCACCATGAAAGACACCAAGGGTACCAAAAACGTGATATAATGCGACCCCGTAAATTTACCTTAACACGCTCGATACTGCTTCTCTCACTGGGGTATTTCTCGCTGACGTTTAATACAGGTGTATTAAGTAGAAAAGCAATTTTCTGTTCCTGTAATTACTCACAACTTGCCAGCACGCCCTTGAGTGTTTGTTTTTGTTTTTCCTCGAACCACAGTCTCTGCTGGTGACTTTATTGCAACTCCTTGAAGCTATCAGAATGAAACAAAACAGCAATTACTACTTTAACTGGTCTCCGTGCAAGCCGGTTGCGCTCTCATGGACACAGTCATGCAAAGGGACGGCTAAAGGAGCGTGTTACGGCTGTTGTGCTCTTGAGTAAGGCACTTTTCAATAAAATTGTTTCAATAAAACACACAGGTGTACAAATAGATAATATCTAAACATGTGAGCCATATAATTGTCCCAGCAAAAGAGAGTATGTTACATTACATCTCGGTATTTAGCTTACACAAATTACATTTTTACATACAATCCATTTATACATGTGGACATTTTTCTGGACATTCAGCAAGTAACTTGCTCACAGATACAGTGGCAGCTGGGATGGGAATCAAACCCACAACCATTGAGTTACATGCCCAGCTCCCTAACCATTAAACACCACCGCCTTTACTATTAGCAAATACTGCAATGCAATTTACAATGCAACTATGAAGCAATTAGTTCAAATGCAATATTAAAATACAAGCAATAGAGAGATTCTTCTCACACAATTTTTAATAATAATTGTAATAATCATACGTTACAATAAACACCATCATCGTTGTCATGTTGTTATTATTATTATTATTATTATTATAGTACAGGTTGACTCACATTAACTTGACAAGCAGGACTAAAAATAGTTGTGCAAGCTGTCTGCTGTTGCTTTTACAGGATTCCCTTGAACGCTTCCCCTAAAACTCCTGACAACTTTGCCTGCGGCTGAACAGGAAGTGGACCATGGGGCAGCTGTTAGTTTGGTATTGGGTGGTAGGGTGAGTACGTTTGTTGTGTATTTGTCATCTGTTCCATAAAAACAACAACAACAAAAAACATACTGATAAGTTATTCTCCTTTTTGAGCTTGCTGTAAGAGGTGTTGTGGGAATTTACATAAAATAACATTGCTGTTGTATAAGTTCTCAACATCTCTAATAACTAATTAGCACTGTGGTCATTAATTAATCTGTATGTACTGAAATTTTACTTTCATTTAGCAACTGTGTAAATTTGTACATAGAAGAGTCTCTGTAGTTAGCTTTCAAATGTTTCAGACAAGAAAACAGACTGTTTTCATCCATTCGAGTGCTGTGATATAACTGAAAGTTACTATGTGTTGTAGTACAGAACTCAAGTAGTATAAAGCATGATATAGTATGTTATAGTAACAGCTAAGTCTGCCCACCATTCCAAATAAATATTCACTGTGGAACATCAAAACAATAAAATTTCAATAGCAGGGCTACTCATTGTTGCAGGGCTACTCAGATTGTGTGTGGCTGAAAAATCTAATTGCTAGCTTATCTCCGACCTACCTGAGAAAACTGCCATGCTATGTATATTGTCATGATGACAAGGAACCATAGGTGGAGGGTGTGTAAGGCTGGGGAAGGCTATTAAATAATGTAGGTTATTAAATACAAATACAAATACTAGCGATAGAGGATTTGAGGTCGAGTTTGCTCACTCAATCCACTAGGTTACTGCCAACTGCGGAGGAGGTAACTAAGCTGGCCGGCTGCATGTAGCTGCTTGCTGCATGGTTAGACTACCTGTACTAATGTTAGTTGGTTAGTTAGCTAGCTAGCTAGCAAGTCTCATCCATCAACGCATTGTCCATTACATTACATTACATTACAGTCTTTTAGCAGACGTTTTTATCCAAAGCGACGTACAATAAGTGTATACAGAAAATTTATTTTTCTATTTGTGTGTTATTAAAATAAATGGTGTAGCCTAATATTGAAATGTTCCAAAAGCTTCAAGGACCTTTGATTTATAAATCCTAACTCCTAAACACAACCTTACTTTACAACCAAAGCCTACATGGGCTCTTGTACTCAAAAAACTGTATTTACAATTAAATGAATGCAAAAAACTTTGCACTGTGTGCGCTCACATGAGGCTGGACACTTCCCCCTCCGAGCCTTACCCTGCAGTTGGTTCACCCTCCGCCTATGCAAGGAACTCATAAGCTTGGAAAGTCTACTTAGCTCACAGTATACAATAAGGTGCGTATACTGTAGACTTGTGAGAAGTAATATTAGTTTTCTAATGAGCAAGTAAGAAATCACTTGCAAATTCCAGCCTTTGGCTTCAGTTGCCATGCCAAAGATGGGATCTCACAGCAATGTAATCGCTCTCGAGTTCAGGGAGTGAACTCTAGACCCTTCTACCGTCCAGTGTTAATGTCCGTTCTCTTTGCTCTCCTCCCTCTCTAAAACCTTGAAAAGTGCTGAATCAACTCTCTCACTTCCTTTCACAGAATAACCTTTGTGACCCTTTCCAGTCTGGTTTCAGGGCTGGCTACTCCAAAGAGACTGCTTTCTCCATTAGTGAAGCACTTTCATCAGCAAGAGCATCTTCACTTTCTTCTGTCCCTAATTCTGGCAATCTCTGCAACTTTTAACTCTGTTTACCACATGCTACCCCTCTCTACCCTGACTTAATTGTGGATCTTGGGCACAGCTTTTAAGTGGGTTGAGGGTTGCCTGAAACCCTTTGTGTCCCCCAAGGTTCTGCACTGGGTCCCCTCCTGTTCTATGTTTACATACAATCTCTTGGTTTTGTATTTTCATGGTTTTTAATACCATTTCTATGCTGACTATACACTGCTTTTCCTCTCCTTTCCTCTCTCTGACACTCAGATCTCACAATGCATCTCAGCTTGATTGAAGGCCATCTCAAGTTGAATGGCAGACATTGAAATGAACTAATTCTGTTTAAACATCATGGCCCCTGGCCAAATTAAACCCACCCTAACATGGCCTCCCAACCATAGTCAGGTAGTCAACTAATACACAAATAATACCAATTTGAATAATACTGAAGAAAAAATATATTTATGAATGGCAGTCCCATTGTTGTGAATTACTGTTGTGTGTATAATAATGAATAAATGGACTCTAAGAAACAATTATGTGTACCCATCCTGTTACGTGTCCTGCTGTGATGTCACTGATGATGTGTTCTTTGAGACAGTTTGTTAGTGCTGTCTAATGACTCAAATCTGCTAATTGTAATTGTTTATACAAGGAGTTCTTGGAAAAGCAGCCAGCCAAACTAAGCTAATCTAACCGTGGCCAAGGCTGCTTCACATGGGCTGCTTTGAAAATACAATATTGATATCCATTATTGAATTAGGCAAAAGACATGAATGTGTGGCTGTGGGCTATCTGCTACAGGAATATTGTATTGATTTCACTGTACATTAATCCCTATTACTGAGTGGTGAAGAAAATGGCCTATCAAAACAATCAGAGGGTGAAGGGGTTGTTCGCTTCGATGACTGCCGTCCATGTTGGAGCACTGAATATCATTCTTTTTTATTTTTAAAACTTATTGCTCTCAATGTGAAGTCCTAAATCCTACTCATACAATTATGTGAGAAGGAAACTCCATTTAATTAAGTGATGCAATGTCCATTGTGCTGAATGGTGAATGACAAATATGTTTAGTTTTAGTTGTGTTTTTCAACACCAATTCAATGCTCAAATTGTAGGCTACTGTAAGGATGCGCAAATGCTGCATTGTCTTGTGTGAAGTCAAGAGGACAAGGACTAGGGAGTGTCAGCTGTAGCAGTCAGTTGGACCATTGTCGATCCTCTGCTGGACTCTATGCTACAGCTGGCTTCACCATGCTTGGGATTTGTTACGGATTTGATCTGGGCCTTCACGGCACTGCATGCATAATTTAACTGCTACATGGGCGCACCACTCAACGGTCCAAGCTTTAGCTTCTTTCAACAGTTTTGAATTAGTTCCAGTGGTCACAAAACTAATGATGTGTCAGAATTGTGTAAGATAAGTAATACTTAATATCATAACAATGATTAATGGTGAGAAAAGACCATTCAGCCTTTCATGGTTTGTCATTTTACATCTCATAATACAATGGGGGGAAAAGCACTGGAATCACTACTGATTGTGGCAAATAAGGAGTGAAATTACAATTCATAACAGCAAGTATGCAGCGAAATCACAACAAATTGCGGCAAATGACTACTGATAACAGTCAACAAGCAGTGGAATCACTACAGATCTCACCAAATAAGCAGCAAAATCAAAACTGATCATGGCAAATTGGGTTTGGAAAACAGACGTGCAAATGACTAAAGCCTGCAAATTTGGCGTGTGCTCTTTATTCTCTACAGTCCACAGGAAAAGACGCGAATATTGTTGAGTAGACAGGCAGATTTACTGTTGCTGTATTAAATGAGCAGAATGTATTTATGCATTTGGAATTTACTGATTAACAGAGCTTGTATGGATGAGATGGATGTTCTCTGCTTTAAGGAGCCAAAACAATAAGTTAATTTTGGTTTTTACTTATCACTTTCTATCTTGTGTTCTGCACTTATTTTTGGATAGACAATCTCACTAATGACATTAAATTAATGGGTGCTCTGATTCATAATTAATTGTTAATTTCATCACCTGGGGATTAATAGCATGTGTAACAACAGGTGGAGCAACATGTGCCTACAAGAACTATTGCTGAAATATTATACCCCTCTTCCCTGTCGCACATCTCAGAGAAACTATAACATTTCAGTTTTTTTGCATTTGTATGTACCCATTGATAAAAATTATTATAATTTTTTTTTTAAACACAGTTGGATCATAAAAAGGAGGACAAGCAATGACAAAAATACACTTCTTTTCAGAAGCATCAGTTTTCAGCTGTGATTAAAATGAGATTCAAAAAGAAATATTCAGGGCTTATTAAGCTACATTGACTGCACAGAAACCTTCTTTCTTTATGTCTAATCTGTTCCCATCACATATGAATATATATATGAAAGGGTCTATAAATATTTTACATCTCAGAAATTGGTCTAAAACCGGTTGCTGTTCCAAAGCGGAATTACAGTCCACACGCACGCATCTTCCCAACTGTATAACTGCTCTACATTACCTACTGACCGCCAAACCGTAAAGACTTTGGACTGGATTCACTCAACATTTTCCCTTACCTTTTACTTGCATACAATTGCCCGTGCATGTTTTTTATTTCCAAGAACGATTCAGTATACTGCGTTCAGCAATTGGCTAAATTAACCCGCCAGACTAAGGTTGTGCAGAACAATGACAAAGGAACGGTGGCATTTTATGTATTCGTATTTTGAAATCCAGAAACTTTCCAACGTACATATTCCAAAAAGTGACATTTTTTGACTGCACAGTGTTCCTCTACTCCAGTGACCGCCAAACCTGCTGGACAACTGCGCAGCTGGCGCGGTTGCTCCGGACAGACTGTAGGTGTGCGATGAGGCGACGTGAAGCGACTCAGGATTAGGGGGAAATGTCAATGGAGTCTAGGACGCAGTCAGGCTGTTGTTCTCAAGCTACTTGGAAAAACACTCGATGACAACACTCATAAATCACCTTCACTCAGGGCATTCAGAGGGGGCTTTGACACGGGTGCCCCTTTTCAGCAAAACCTAAAATTAAAAAAAATTGAAAGAGAGTCTTGCGGCCCGGCACTGGAGCGCGATACACCACGAAGCCACCCCAGAGACACACCCCTCTAAGTACCTCTGAAACAGCTGAACAGATGAAGGAAACGGCTCCCGAAACGTGCTCCATGTATAGATTAGAAACTTTTTTGGTGAAAACGAGAATCGTTGGAGAATACATCTGATACACCACTTTGCCTTAGGGACCTCGGGATGGGGGCGGGGGCGGGGGCGGGGGGGGCTGTTGTGTGTGGTGGGGGAATAGCAGCGAGAGATAGGCTTGTACTTGTTCTCTACTGGGGAGCAAATCAAATCCTTCCTGGAGCGTTTTCATCAGCTGACAGCTCCAGACAGATTTTTCTGCAGGGCCAGGCAGGAAATTAGGCTATTAAATTACAGCTTTTCACAGGCCCCTTGTCATTCTCCCTCCTGCTCCTACAGATGTTCTATCAAAGTAAGTCATTGTAACCATTCATCTTTCTGAACTTAAATACCTTCTCTCCAAACTATCCACCCCACCCCCACACCCCCCGCCCTTCCAGCCCCACCCCCACCCCACACCCTCAGTACTTGAGGTCTTTGTAGTCCGCGTCTGGCCTCTCGGTCTTCTGCTGATCGGAGATTAATTTGAGCTGGCGAGGGGGTTTTCACGACAAAATCAATTTCAGTTGGGTCAGCAGGGGTCATCTGCTGAGACTGGAACGTGAGTGAATAAATAAATAATTATCATGGCCGTGATGGGTCTGCCTCACCAATGCAGAGCAGGCGCCGGCAGAAGCAGTTACAAGTTATTCGGATTCCGTTGTCCTTCCGAGTACAGATCGCCCAACTGGCCGCAGTTCTCTCTGTTGTTTCTCGCCACAGAGCTGCCATTGGGCAGTAAGCCCTGATTTGTTGCTCTGCAGATGGCACTAAATTTGCCAGGGCACTTGTGAAAATTATTACAAATGCTGTGTTTCCTAGAAATATTAATCACGTCAACTGATTAGCGCATTCAAAGATGGAATAAAACTCAGATGCTCTTTGTGTTTTTTGTGATCTTTGCTGTTCGTGCCTGTGTGTGTGTGTGTTTATGGGGCTATGAGATCATTTTTGTGTATACAAAAATAGCAAGGTAAAAAAAGTGTGTGTTAGTGTGCATTTGCTGTAGCTTCTGTAAATACTGTATGTGTGTATGCTGTGTGTGTAATGCTTTAACATTTTACATCAATGCCACAATCACTTACTGTAACAATGGGCCTATACAGTTATACCCTGTAATAACTGCTAAATCTTTTCAGTACTGAAGCTCATCCCTGTGGTTCTTTAATTACTTATCATAAAGTGATTTATTTTCACAGCAAGCTGTGCAGAAACACACGTTGAAGCATGCACACCTAATAACACATCCAATAAATACTCATTTGCAGATGCAAATGGCTGTTGTCATTTCTTGTTTGTCATATCTCCAACAGATGTTCTGCTTTACCCCGGTAGTTCCTGCTGCGTCCCAATTATTGCGGCGTTTCCAATGTGCGAATGGTGCATCTGTTTATTCTTGGGAAGGTTTGAGTGATATCCAGGCAAATTCTTTCAATTGTCTTGGTCTTGTCTGTCCTCGTTTTGTACTTCATTGTGGAAAATGCTGGCGCAGGACGTCAACTAATGTAATACCCTCCGAGGTTGACATTACGCAGCACTTTTTTGTTCCTTGTTCTTGTTCTTTTTCTAAAGTCTGTCCATTGCCGCTAACATGCGTCTCCTTCAGCTTGACTGAAACATTTTAGCAAAAGGGAAACAATATCTCATTATGTCAGGTTCTCTGTTCCTTTTCCCTCATGACTGATCATTATCTAAGAACCCATTTGACTGTAAAGGAGCATGCTTCAGAAAATAGCTATTTCACAAGCTAACAAACGTGGCCTGCATGCCCCCACTGAACTGTAAGCTCTTGTGAAGTTTGTTTTTCTTTTTTCATGTCTGTTGGGTTTAGCTGTTTCAAATGGCCGTGTCTGTTATGCAAGTTGGCACAAACTAAAAGTTTTAGTAAGTTGCCGGAACTACAAAAACATAGGCCCCTATTTTCGCAGTCAAGGCACATTTGTCAAACACTAGCCGTTACTCACGGCAGTGGCGAATTAAGGCATGTCCAACTCAATTTTGAAAATTTCATGACTACAGTCTGTAGCACATCTGTAGCACACTTGTAAAAGAGATTGATTCAAGACGACTGAATTACCTATGGGAATGGTGGGAGTTTGGTTTTACTACAACCAATCAGACCGTCCACTTTCTTTTCCTTTAATTCTTGTGCATCACAGCCTTAACGAACGGCTGATATACTTGCCTGACAGATAGAATTTCCCCTTCATATGTACGGCATATTATGGCAAAACAAGTATGTTGTCAAGATAGCCTAAAAGCTATAGGAGGAAGACATGACATGCAATAGTTATTTACCTACATTTTTTATAATGATTTGTAGTATTAAAATCTGTTTACAGAGTGCAATACGTTTTTAAGTTTACCAGGCTATTTTCATGGCACAATATATATTCTCCTCCTCAATTGCCTTCCATTGACGCATGTACAGGTCCATCCCACTCAATCAAAACCCTTAAGAAAGTTATACAGTTGTGCCAAATCAATATCAAGCTCTGATGCAAGCCTGGAGAGAATTAAACCAAAACGAAACACTTTCCATGATAGCAAAGGTATAATGTTGGATGTTTGTTTCTTATGATACAATTTGGAAAAATACAGTATTTGATATAACGAGTCAAATGAAATACAAGATGCAATCAAAAATAAGACATAAGCAAAAGGAGAAAAATGAAATAAGAGTGGATCTGGGTGGTTTAAGATGCAGACAGGTCATTTGACTCCAAATTAGCACACACACCCCATCGTGCCACCCAACCCGCCCTGATGCAAACACCTTTATTGAAGATGATGAAATTACCAAACCAGGTGGAAGTGAAACGTATTACATTTGAACAGGAGGAAATTATCAATTCAACTAGCACCCAGTTGAACTTATTTCCACCAAAGATGAGGGCATTGAGAATGTAAAAAATTATCTGCGAAACGAAAGTCACAGAGTATTTAATTATAGAAAGAATGTATCTATTTTGCTTTACTCTTTGCTTTTGTCTCTACATTTTTAATGTGGTGGAATAAGAAAGGGTCTTTTTGGGAATACTCAATTGAACGTGTACGCAGGAAGCTCTGAGGATGATGAAAGCATGAAAGCCTGCTCACTGTAGTAAAGCGCTTGCCCTTTGGCTCCATGCCAGATTTGCATATTAAATGGTTATGCTGCATATGGGAAGTCTCGATCCCAGAAGCTCTCTCCACCTCTCTAGAGCAGGGATACTCAAATCTGACCCTTGAGGCCCGTAGTAGTGCTAGTTTTCTTTTCCACCTGATGGCTAATTGTTTGATTAATGTCACTGATTGGTCCACAGGCACCAACTTGGCCTTTGGCAGTGTGGTTGAAAAACCATGTAGCTGGAATAAACGATGTGAGTAATGATGTGTTTGACTACCGTACTAGACCACCACTATTTTCAATGAGCATATGAACCATAGAAGTTATACAATAGTATTTTATACCATTCTCTGTTCTCTTTGAGGAGTTGCATTTTTACTGAATAATTTAGGTAATAAACCCTGTTCAAGGTCTAAACAACAATGATCCCAGACACTTAGGGGTCGATTTACTAAGATCCCAAATAAGGGTGTTATTTTGCGGGTGCAGCCAAAGTATTTGCACGCGTTATCATTTCACACTTTGTGGATGATCAACTAAGAGTCATTATGTAAATTACTTCAGCCGCAAACAGCCATATTTCAATTTTGCATGTTTGGAATGGTTACACTGTAAGAAAACGGTGACAAGACTGGCAGCAATGTTACCGTATTTATGGTATTTTTTTAGTGTGGGGAATAGGCTAGGGTACTGTTACACTGAACAAGCTGGCTTGTTTATTATGAACTGTTTCACTGGATGTCTCTTAAACATTCTTTCAGGCTTAGTAAATCATTTTACATGTGCTAAAGTAATCTATTTGCATGACAACCCCACACTATTTCGTGAAATAATGTAGGGATGCCCAATTTTGCATATTCATTCAGGATAACCTGCAAAAATGAGAAATCAACGTATCTTTCCATTTTAGCACATGTAATCCTCTTTACACCTCGTTAGTTGATCGCCTCTGACGATTTTCTGCGGGTGGTAACATTTTTACACATATTTTTGTACACGCAAACTTTTAGTAAATTGACCCCTTACCCTCCATGATGGAAACCTACGACCCCATTCAGTGGCATGAGTGGCACTCCTCTCCTTTACCGTTTTGTAACTTTCTCTGGTTTAGAGCATCTGCCAAATTCTAGTAGTCTAAGGTAATGCCTCATTCCACTTTGCACACAGTCAATTCACTTGCAATGACAAATGTACCTCTGGACTCAAGAGCATTTGCTGAAAAAATTTTCTGTTTCTTTTATACTGACTAATTGCATGAATAGTCTATTCCAAAATTATTCCAGGCAGCCTTATGGAGGCTTTTGTGCTTGCCTCCCAGACTGAGCACAGATTAGTGATATGACTCATTATGGATTTTTTGGGGGTCTTATCTGAGTGACCAGATGCAATAACATACTTAGGGGTATGCATGCCCCCTGGAGTGCCGCAGCTCACAAGATGGAAGGGGACAGTTATTCCATGTCTGTAACCACTGGCAGTGTGAAGACCATGGCATGCCTTCTGAATCTGTTTGTGTGTAAGTACCTTGGCAGCTTGGGATAATTTCACTAGTTTCTGCCTGGTACAAAACACATCAATGGATGCTTGGATTCAGTAAATATTTTTCATTAACTCATTTGAAAACAATCCCACACTATTCCTCTCATACAAACCAAACATAACCCACACACTCACCCATCCATACAAACACACCCACATGCCCCCTCCCCATATAAATTCATGCACACTCACATTCCCATAAAAATACTCTGACACACTCACCCTGCCATATTTGTAAACACTCACACACACTCTGCTTTATATTCAAGCCAAACATACCTACATGCTGACCCTCCTGTAGAAATACACAAACATGTGCCCTCCCATATAAACTCACACATGCCCCCTCCCATAAAAACACAAACACTCGCTCCCCCATACAAGCACACACACGCACACATACATTTATCTTCCCATATAAAATCACACGTAATCCCCTCCCATACAAATACACTCAGACACTTACTTTACAAACACATACACAGACACACTCACCCTCTCATACAAACACACACAAACACCCACTAACCCTCCCATACATCTTGTAAATCTACCTGGTAATGCCCAGGATAGCACCCACTTTCTGTGGGTGTAGGTATGGAGGTAGCTCTGGAGGTCCTTCAATATATTCCAATTTGCAGAGCACATCTCTATACCCCAGGCCTGAATTTACAAACATGGTAAAAACGGACGCTTGACATCAACCTTAATCTTCTAAAGCAGTGACCCATTCTGGCTCAGTGTAATAGCAGGTCCCAGTGTGACAATTAAAATAAATCACTCTTTAAGCGAATCTGGCATTTTTATTCATGCCTCATCAGTAACTGAATTATGGTATGCAATTTATCTCAAAAGAACTAAAGCACTGCATGGTCCACCCCCCAAAAATATTTAGCATAAAGTATTGCTCTTTGGAGCATGGTGACCATCATCAGGCAACTTGCACATCACTGTCTGTAATAATGTTCTTAGTGCCAAACGTTTGCTAAACTTATTCAATATTATACAACAGTTAGTTCCAGATGAGTAATTTGATTGGACAAGAGACATTCCATGACTACTGATAGGACAACAGCACTGGAACTTTTTACTCAAACTTTTACTGTTTATTTTTTTACACACTTGGCTGTGATTATCTATGAATGAATCACAGCTGTGCTGATAATGGGGAGTGTAAGGTTCGGACCATACGCGACCTATAAGGATTTCTAAAAGCGTATTTAGAAAGATACGCTACAAAACGCGGAATTAGCCGCACCAGGACTGGGATAACACAGGATTGGGAGCAAAACTTCCCTAGCACAAGGCAAAATAAAGCAACCTCCAAAAACTGAGGCGATCTCGATAAACAGTGAGAATAACTAACAAAACAACCTCACGCACTAAATAATTAGGCGTAACAAGAGGTAGTGAAACAAAACAAAAGAAACGTCCTGTAAAAACGGGCGAGAGAATGAAAATGAAACTAGAACCTGTTACCTACAGCTCTAGGTGAAAACGAGCTGAACAAAAAGGTAACTGGTAGAAGAGTACAAAGGATAAGGCGAGAAAGGAAAGAAAAAAGACTAAAATAAATCTTTCTCCTAACTCTAAACCGGACGTGCTGCGTTTCCTAGTCATACGAACCAGAAATGCAGCGACCGAATCTTTTACCTTACCGACTTCGTTGTCAACATAGCAAAGACAATATCAAAGTGCGGAAATCCTGTGGTATTTATAGCCGACAGGAAACGCAAAACAGGTGCAGAGAATAATTGTCGGGCAAAACACGAATACTGGAATGGAGGCGGAAAAAATCCGATAGAGCGTCCCGACGACGCCAAAAGGAAACCCGAACGCAGAAACAGTAGAGGCTGCTGGTTAGCTAGATAGCATACCAGCTGAGCTCGGTAGCCAAGCTAGATGCAATGCATCACCACCACACATGGACGAACAGGGTAACGCTATTGCCATCAACTATACTGATGGTCAATTAATCACATATGTTATTTTGTTAGACTACTTTTATTATAAATTTCCCTAGTGCCGCTAGAAAGGTAGCAAGCTGACCCCATAGTCTTAAATGAGCAAACCACCACCGTCTTTTTGGTTAACCGCTAATTAACTTGACTGTGGCAGAGCAGTCTGTCATGGTTTGCTGCAGCATGAAACCCCGTTCTGAAAACTGTTCCAGATAAAGTGGGGATTGTAGGTTAGTGGGTTCATACGCTAGCTAAAGCACAGTAGCTACATTAGCTACATCGTAGCTGGCATTAACTTTCATCTGCATCCTGTAACCTAATCAGAAACATTGCAAACATTTACAAACGCAGACTCCGTATTCTTTTCCGATAAATTATTGGTTTTATTTTAAACATCCCCGTTTTGAGTCAGCACAAACATACCGCTAACACTTTGGCTCTATTCCCCACACATTCTCGTAATTTTTGGGACCTAAAAAATGTTCCAGGTGTAGAAATGTCCAGTTAGAGTTCTAGCAAGAGCAGCTGGCTAATGTTAGTAACGTTAGCGAGGCAATCACGGTAGCTAGCCAACTTATATGGCCAGCCAGCAAGGATGACTTTAAGGAAGTCGAATAACTGTTAAATTGAAATGGCTTGCCATAAGCTATCGTTAGCTTTCTAGCTAAATGTTAAAACGACTTGCCATGAGATATCGTTAGCTTGCTAGCTAGCTAACCCAGCATTGCTAAGCAATGGTAACGTTCATGACAGGGGGATTACGGCGATTGCGTACGGGAGGGGGTGGAATAGCTATCTAAATTGATAAGGTTATACAGGTATGGAGCAATTGATTTGATATACTTAACCCACAGTTTGGCTGCTTGCTCCGAGACACTGGGCCTGTAGTCTAGCTGCAACATCCCCTTCTGTCTCATCTTACGAAACAGTATTTTTTTTCCGTAGTAGACACATCATAGCTCGCTCCAACCAAAATTAATATGTGATGACAAACATGTTGAAGATGAGCGGGTAAGGCACTCAATTTATTATGCTACGAACTGCGTCCACAAAACAACAACTTGTTCATGGTAGGCTACTATGGGATGTTCTCCATCGACTTCCACTCAAAAATACAAAGTGTCTCCCTGTCTCAAGCATAGTCTGTATAAAAATAAGTCAGTTTTAGACCAATGATTGTTGTCTCCCCCTTCTGGTCCCGCCCCTCCGAGTGAGGGCAGTGAGAACCATATAGAACCTATCTATGCCAGTGATCCCAGGACTCAACCTGTCCCTCTGATTGGTCCTGAACAAATGTTAATACCCTGTCCAAACTACACAATATTTAAAAAAATCAGCACATGCAGAGGCATTAGATGAAGGAAAGACACCTATTACAATTACATTTTTTTGTGGGAAAAATGTATTGACTGAGTATTTTTACCACATTGCTGCCATTGACTTACATGGTGAAAGACCTATACTGGAGCCAACCGCAGTGGCGCTAGTGAGCAATGGCACCAGGAAGTGAGCTTCAGACCAAAAGCCCAGTCTTGGCCCCTTGGGTTGGAGTAAGGATAGCCTAGCAATCGCCCTCTTCAAAAACCTGTTCATAGCGGACTTTTCGCTAACAACTTGCGTAGCCTAGCCTACTGTATGAGTCTTATCATCGAGTGCACAGTAATACTCACACATCTGTAGCCTATCTACTGTATAGCAAAAGTTCGTTGAAGGAAATGTTTTGTTTAATCTGCCAGTGACTTCTTGTTCGGTGCGGAGAGTCAATCCAGTGATTAAACATCATCAGTAGCCTATGTGTTTAAAAAAATATTCTTATTTTTGGGAGACGAGCGCCTAGTTAGGCTAGGTAACTCGTCTCGGCAGAACGGCATCTTTCATTTTAGCGTGTTAATGCAGTGAACTAGGGGCTTGTTTGCTCAATTTTCCTTCTGTTTCCCTGTGCAGCGTCTTTGTGACAGTTCTCTGTAAAAAGCGCTATACAAATAAAATTGAATTGAATTGAATTAATTGTATTTATTTTACAAAACGTATGGATGTTTAATCACTGGATTGACTGACATTTTTCTGCTAACTGGTTTACAGATGTGTGAGTATTAACTGTGCACTTGATAATAGACTCGCAGCCACTGCACATTAATTCACTCGCAGATACAGCCATTCTAATCAATGACAGAAAAAAACATGTAGCTATCTCCACATTCGATTGTCACAAAACTCGTAGGGGAGAACCGGGTCGAAAGATTTACTTTTTACCATCAAACCTGGTTTACTCGAAAGTCAATAGAGCTAGAGAGGCCATATTTTCTGACAAACAACTTGTATGTGTCCCTCACTAATAGCAACGGGAATTTTGTTACCAGCATAAACAAGTTGGATATAAATTGCCCGCAAACAGGATGAGTGCAATGTGTCTTTCGTCCCTGCCGTGCGGGACGAAAAACACACTGAATCGGGACGAAAGAATCACGTGAGGAAAAGTGTGCTTTAACGGTCTTATCTCTGTCTTGTTGTTTTTTATGCTCATTCCTTTCAACAAATGTACTGTCAGGCAAAATGCCATGTTAGGGACGAGTCAATTAATAATGGTATAAGTTTAAAATCCATGAAAATCAACCATGCGTCAAGAGCATAATGTTGCATAATTAATAGAATTTTGCATCGCAACGTTAAACGGTCTGAAATTGATGATTTAATAGCAACTCACCTTTATTAATAGCTACTAGACATAATTTATTGATAGAGAACATTGCTATACAGCGCCCCTGCATGATAGACGGTCCCGTATACTAGCGCATGCGCATTACCGGAACAGGAAGCATATGGGCCATTGTAAACACACCCGCAGTTCGGTTTGGCAAAGACTTGTTTGATTATTGTTATCATCCTGTTCCTTCAATAAAGTGGATGAACAAATGGAATCTTGTTCTTATTTATAATCAAACAACTTGATGCAGTCAAGCGGAGATTGGACTAACTTGCTTTTATGGAATAATTTCCTACGGAATAACTGTCCTAATGGCGCTTGTGAATGCGGAGTGCCCGATCGAGGGTTGTGACTATATAGCTAGGCATGCAGCGGCGGCAGTGGTGGCGGCCATGCTGAGTATACACGCCACTGTACATGTCGCAGCCCCCAGGGCGCCAGGCGCGAATGCCAAAATGGAGAAACTCAAGCGTCCCTCCATAGCACTGGCCGGAACGGGCGAGGCCTGGTCATACTTCATAACCCGCTGGGGTGAGTACAAGACGGGCACCAAACTTGTCGGACCTGACATAGTCGCACAGCTACTGGAGTGCTGCGAGGAGGATCTGAGGAAAGACCTCACTCGCGCGGCGGGCAAGAGCCTAGCGGACAGCGACGAAAAAGACGTCCTCGCCGCCATGAAGGTGCTCGCCGTCCGTGCGGAGAACACCATGGTAGCTCGGGTGGCCCTATCTAACATGCGGCAGGGATATGAGGAGCCCATCCGGTCGTTCCACGCCCGCATCAAGGGGCAGGCGGACACATGCAAGTACGAGATAAAATGCACTAAGACAGGGTGCGATCAGGTCAACGACTTCACAGAAGAGATACTACGCAATGTGATTGCCCGCGGCATCGCGGACTCAGAAATACAGCTCGACCTGCTCGGCGAAAAGAACCAGGACATGCCATTAAAGGACATGATAGAGTATATCGAGGCCAAGGAGTCTGGAAAGCGCTCGGCATCGCGCCTACTCGACCCTCAGAGCACAGACACGATCAGTAGTTCGTATCGGCGGGGGAAACAGCAGGACGCCCGCACCAGGGGAGGAGCCAGGCCGGAGAAATCGACGGCCAAGCCCGAAGGTGTATGCATCTACTGCGGCGAGGTGGGCCACGGCAAGACACCCCAATGGCGCGCCAGACGTGCCGAGTGCCCCGGGTATGGTAAGAAGTGTCGGAAGTGTGGCCGCCAGAATCACCTCGACAAGGCCTGCCTGGGTGGCCGATCGACTAGGCCCCCATCCGAGGAGACCGACGGGACGTGTGATGAGCAGACGGCAGCCTTCGTCGAGCTATGCACGGTCACTGTGGCCAGCGCAGACGGCGAGTTACGCACACTCCCCCTCGCTCACCACCTGTACGATGATATGTGCGACAAGTGGATGAAACGCGCGTCCAGCCCGCAGCCGTACGTCAACCTCACTCTCACCAACGAGCGTGAGGATTACAAAGCACTGGGTTTTGACCTCCTGAAACGCACCCGCGCAGTATCCCTGCCTGCCATGGCCGACACGGGATGCCAGAGCTGCCTGATCGGCATTAAAGTTGCTCAACAAATGGGCCTGAGTACAGAGGACCTCATCCCCGTGTCCATGACGATGAAGGCTGCAAACAACAAGGGAATTCGAATCCTCGGAGCCGCGGTGGTCAGATTCGCCGGCAGCAGTGGCGACGCTCGAAGATTGGAGACGCGTCAAATTGCATATGTGACGGACACTTCAAACCGCATATTCCTCTCCCGCGCAGCCTGCGTGGACCTGGGTATGATCTCGGACAAGTTCCCAACACTCGGGGAGGTGAATCTGGCGACCTCAGAAGTGTGTGACTGCCCGCGGCGTGCAGAGCCGCCGACCAGGCCGACTACACTCCCTATGTTGGCGACCGAGGCTAACAGGGAAGCACTACGGAGACACTTACTCGAAATGTACGCTCAGAGCACATTCAATACGTGCCCCCACCAGCCCCTACCGAGAATGACCGGCCCGCCGCTCCGCCTTATGCTTAACGAGGATGCGACACCGGTTGCCTGTCATACCCCCATCCCCGTGGCCATACACTGGCAAGATGAAGTAAAGGCAGGCCTCGACCAGGACGTTCGCCTCGGCGTGTTGGAGGAAGTACCCATCGGTACACCGGTGACATGGTGTCACCGCATGGTGATCTGCGCGAAAAAGAGCGGCAAGCCGCGACGCACCGTCGACTTTCAGGCCCTGAACAAGCATGCACTCCGCGAGACCCACCACACCCAATCCCCGTTCCACCAGGCGAGACGCGTGCCTAACGGAAAGCGCAAGACTGTGTTCGACGCCTGGAACGGTTACCACAGCGTCCCACTACACGAGGACGATCGCCACAAGACGACCTTCATCACTCCATGGGGGCGCTACCGATACCTGTCGGCCCCCCAGGGGTACATGGCGTCGGGGGACGGTTACTCGCGACGGTACGACGAGGTCGTCGCGGACATTGGTAACAAAACCAAGTGCGTGGACGACACGCTACTATGGTCAGACACGATCGAGGAGAGCTACTTCCAGGCGGTCCAATGGCTGGACATATGCGGCCGGAATGGAATCATCCTCAATCCGGAGAAGTTCGTCTTCAGCGCACCCACGGTGGACTTTGCGGGCTTCACGATCTCCATGACTGACGTGCGACCGTGCAGCCGCTACCTGGAGGCGATCCACGACTTCCCACAACCGCGTAACGTCACGGACATCAGATCGTGGTTCGGGCTGGTCAACCAAGTGGCCTACACCTTCAGTATGGCCGAACGAATGCAGCCATTCCGGAAGCTCCTGAAGAGTGGAGAACGCTTCGAGTGGTCCCCGGAGCTGGAGGACATATTCCGCGAGTCGAAGGACGTGATCGTCCAGGAGATCGAGCGCGGTGTCCGCATCTTTGACAAGACCAAGCCAATGTGCATCGCCACGGACTGGTCAAAGGAGGGCATTGGATTCTGGTTGTTTCAGAAGCACTGCCGATGCACGCCAATCAGACCCTTCTGCTGCACCGATGGTTGGAAGATAACCCTGGTCGGCAGCAGATTCACACATGCGGCGGAATCCAGATACGCGCCCATAGAGGGCGAGGCTCTCGCAGTCGCGGATGCCTTGGACAAGGCACGCTACTTCGTGTTGGGCTGCGAGGACTTGATTGTAGCGGTAGACCACAAGCCGCTGCTGAAACTCCTTGCGGACAGGGCGCTCGACGACATACCCAACCCCCGCCTCAGGAACCTCAAGGAGAAGACCCTGCGTTATCGCTTCCGCATCATACATATCCCGGGCATGAGGAACAAGGCGGCGGATGCCATGTCACGTAGGCCGGTCGGCACCACGCGGCCATCACTCATGGACCTTCCGGACGACAATGCCGCCGTAGTGACCCACCTCCCACCCAGCACGCACACCGGCATCCTATCTCTCCTACGCCAAGCCGGGCCGGAGGATGGCGGCGACGCTGAGGAGGACGACCTGGCATGGTGCGCTGCGGGCCTCGAATCGTTGCGGTCAGTGACATGGGACCGCGTCAGGGAGGCCACCAGCAGTGACGGCGAGATGCGCACGCTGGAGGAAATGGCCGCGGACGGCATCCCCGACTCGAAGTTCGAGATGCCAGAGACGATCCGTGACTTTCACCAGTACCGCGAGAGCATCACATCGACTGACGGGGTGGTCCTGTACAAGGACAGAGTAGTCATACCACCCTCACTCCGCGGCGAAGTGCTGAGCGCCCTACACGCTGCCCACCAGGGCGTATCGATGATGACCGCCCGCGCAGAATCCTCTGTGTTCTGGCCAGGCATGTCGGTCGACATCAGCGCCACTCGGAGGAACTGCGAGCACTGCCACCGGATGGCACCTTCGCAGCCTGGGGCGCAGACGTGGTCAAGATCGACGGCTCGGGCAGAATCACACTTCGGAACAGGAGGTTCCTGCGCAAGTTCAGCCCTGTTCGCAACGAACTGCCGCCTCCCCGATCAGTCTACGACGACCTGGCGACCCACGTCACCGTACCGGCACTCGTCGTGACACCGCGTCTGCCTGACCTCGTCTGCGACCCTGTGACGCCCGTGGCGCGGACGGGGCCCACACCGCCGCCGGTACTGACGTCGGTGAGCCCACCCCGGCACGGGACGCCGCCCGCTTCGGTCACGCCAGCGGCGCCGGGACTGGACACGCCGCGGCGTGTGATCCTTCGGGCGTTGCCGCCGGCCCCTGTGGACCCGGGGGCCGCTCCCCCGCTGGGGCCCGACATGTCGCCCCCTGCGCCGGAGGCGGGCCTGCGCCGATCTACCAGAGCGGCTGGCGTGCCTGCCTGGCACAGAGACTATTCCGTGGGGTAGTCATACGGTGGGTTGTGTGGACATTTGTTCATTGGTTTCTGGGTGTGGGTTGTACGGACGTTTGTTCACATCCGTTTTTTTTTTTTTTCTCAGCCTTTACCCTTTTGCATGTTAAAGACTCGGGGGGAGATAGAGAACATTGCTATACAGCGCCCCTGCATGATAGACGGTCCCGTATACTAGCGCATGCGCATTACCGGAACAGGAAGCATATGGGCCATTGTAAACACACCCGCAGTTCGGTTTGGCAAAGACTTGTTTGATTATTGTTATCATCCTGTTCCTTCAATAAAGTGGATGAACAAATGGAATCTTGTTCTTATTTAATTGATGCTTATTATACCACGGCATTGTTGAATACTCGGTTCTGATGGGGTCAATATGCATTCCAAGGTTGTGCATTGATTTTCACCCTGGCCTTTTAACAGTGTGTCTTTCGTCCCGCTCGTGTCTCGCTTGCTTTCAATTTGGTTAGCAGCTAAGTCTCGCAAGCATGCCATTCAAAACCTATGCTGTCCTTTAGTCAACAGTTGTGTTAAGAAAATTATGCATGTTTGGAAAATTCAAAACATAAACACACTTATACAACCGAAAAACACTTCCGGTTTCGATATTTTACTTTCAGCGGTCAAAAATAACTTTGGTCTAGCACTCCGCCAAAATGGGACGCACATCACTGGTTTTTTGGAGAGTGAAATGATTACACGTGTCACATACTGACTGATCTACGGCATTCGGGTTTCTGTAGTTTTCGCGAAAATCGATGTTATTCTTTCGTCCCGGTTCTCCCCTAACTCCATTTTACTTGATTTCTGATAAAATAACAATTTTGTATTGACACATGTGAGTATCTGACCTCGTATGTAGAAAACATACACACTTTCACAACGCTGTGTTTATTCGTTTTGAAAATATAACGTTTTTTTTTGAAGACTGCAAAAGGTTCTTCTCCAGGATTTGCCTGTATTTGGCTCTGTCCATCTTGGCATCGACAGCAACCATCTTACCAGACCCTCCTGCTGAAAAACACCGTAGCATGTCTCAGGGTCCTCCACATGGCATATGGCAAAGTCCATGTTGGCCTTTCTCAGAAGTTGCTTCCATCTAGCCAAGTGATTGCACTGAAAAGATTGTAGATCTCTGGACATTTTCTCCCATTACAGCCAATGAGCTGTGCAACTGTGTCTGTCTTGTAGCTGGCCTTGTCCACTTCTGATAGATGGCCTTCTCGTTTACTGGCTCAGTTTCATAGGACCAGTTTGATATTGGTGACTGAGTTGTCATATTTTTTGTGACAATTAACTTAACGGGGGCAACACACTGGTGCAGTGGATAGTGAACCTGCCCATGGTGTATTCCTTCCTCTCACCCAATGCATGCTGGCTCCAGCCCCCCAACTCTAACTAAGAATAAGGGGGTTAGATGATGGACGGATGGATGAAATTAATGGTGCTTCTAGGATGGTTCATAGCTTTGCAAGCTTTCTATAACCTCCAACTTTTTGCCTCCTAAAAACTTCAGCTTAAAGTTTCACAGGCAGTTCTTTGGTCTTCATGATAGTGTGACTGGTCTGATCAACTGTTTCAGTTGTAAGACCTCACAGGTTGGTATATTTATTCTGTAATCATGCAGTTGAACACAGGTGGATTTAAAATCAACATAAGTGAACCCTGTTAACATACTAAATGTGATCTTTCAAGAAAATGGAACACATCTGGCCCAATTTAGGATGTTCATATGAAGGGGGTGAATGATTCTGAAGACATCTGAATACTTCATTTCATTTTGACATTTTATAGTTTCTTATATACAGTTATGTGAAAAGAAAGTATACCCTCTTTCACTTTGGTGGCTTTACATATTAGGACATAACTAACCCTCATCTAGTCATCACCAAGTCATAACAGTAGATAAATGGTGGTGCAGTGAGGAGCACTGTCACCTCACAGCAAGAAGGTACCGAGTTTGAATCCTTGCCAAGGTTGTTTCAGGCGTAGAGTTTGCATGTTCTCCTTGTGTTGATGTGGGTTCTCTCCAGTTTCCAAAGACATGCAGGTTAGGTTAATTGGAGAGTCTAAATCAGGGGTGCATAAGAAGAAAAAAAAAAAAATCAATTTCAGGATTGTGCCAACTTCTGCTCTTAATTGTTTCATTAGCTCAATCATATCTTAATGTGACTTTTGTATACGCAAACTGCAAGTGTATCCGAAAGATTTCACTGTGCTTGTACATGAGTGTAGCAGTGTAGTTTATAGAGCTGTCAGAAAACTAACACTAAGGTAATTGGTCAGAACATAAACCAGCACGAACACCCGCCCTCCTGTATCGGAGCTGTGCACCCCTGGTGTAAATTGTCCTTGGGGTATAAATGTGTGAGTGAATGGTGTGTGGGCCCTGCAGCATATTGGTGGCATGTCCAGGGTGTATTCCTGCCTTTCACCCAATGTCTTCTGGGATAGGCTTCAGCGCCCTGACCAAGAGTAAGCAGTATAGCAAATGGATGGATGGATTATTTATTCAACCAAAAATAAGCTAACGTGCAGAAGCCATGTGTGGAAAAGTAAGTTCACCCTTACAGCTTCCATGTCAAGTAAAATGGTAATTAGAACCAGGTGCAGCTAATCAAGTGCACATGATTAGTTGATCATGAGGAAGTGTTACCACCTGTATATAAAAGTAGAAACATTGAGGGTCTATTGCAGTGTGCCTTCAGTTTTTTAGACGGGTTTCCAAACTACCGTACTAACATGGGGTTAGCTGTGTATTAAGTTTAGGAAGGTCTATATTGCAGTGTGCAATTGGACCTCTGTATCAGCTGATCCCCAGCAAGTCTCTTGTTAGTCCCGAAACAAATGTGTATGTTTTTTTTTTTGCCAGTGTACGCATGCTCCTGAGTGCAGTTTAGAGAGGTTTTAAAGTGTAGGCACAGTGAAAGCGGAGAATGGAAAAGTTTTAATATTTGACGGGCTAATTCAATTTTTTTAATTCCTGAAACATCTGCAATTGTACTGATTACACAGAGCCTGTATAAACAAGACAATATGCTTGAAAAATCTTCTTCAAAATAAATGTTTACAAAATTAAATGTTTCTCGGCCTTATGTACATAAATATGTGATTAACAAAATTATTTCCCTCTCTTTTGGCATTAGAAATAGCATATGAAACTGATAATTATTTTTGTTCAAACACCTCTATCCACACATTAATTGCTATAGTTAGTACTGTTGACTTCGGACTGGATATAATTATTCAATCATCAGTATGCACCCAATACCTGGTTATTACTGATTGGACCCAACGGTTGGTGATTAAGGGTTCATCATTTACACTACCACTGTGATGCAACCTGATTCACATTTTTTTCCACACATCTCACACAAGATCAAAAATCATGCATGTCTCAAAATGACAGACAGAATAAGAGGTCTTGTGTTGGGATCTGTTGGATTTAAATTTAGTTATTTTGCGCAAAAAAATCGTATTTTATGCGAATGTTTCGGGGGTGTCCACAATATAGTAATGGCATAACATAGCTATACCAAAATTATTATTTAGCAAGCCCATTGCGATTGTATTAGACTTGTGAAATGGCATTGAGGTTTTTGAAACGACTGAGATATCAAGGTTCAAAAATCACTATTTCACATTGGAGAGCTGACCAATACACTGAGCGCAGCAATATTTTATTTTATATATTACAGGCCGTAGTATTTTATTATATATATTACAGGGCATATTATTAATTTTTTATATATTACAGGATGCAACCGATGCATAGTTTATATATTACAGTGCAAATTATTTTGTTTTATATATTACAGGGCGAATTTTTTGTGTGCATATCAGTCGCTGTCGTCTTTTATCAATGCTGTGCATTTAGTGTTTATGATACAGTACATACAAGATAGTATCACACCATTTACACATTTATAAGACAGAATCAAACTATTTACACATTTATAAGACAGCCTAGAATCTAGATCCACACAATAGTATGGTGCTATCATAGTATGGTTATGTGATGGTCCATGAATAAGTAATTAATTCATTCAAAGGAAACGACTCCAGGGAGATAGAATTCCATGGAAGGGTAGTGTTTATAAGAGGCTAATCACTGGATGTGGCAAACTATATGTATTAGGTTTTTCATAACAATGACGATTCAGGGTGATTTAGTAATGGTGAATGTAACTGATTGTACGATGACAGTGGTTCATCTAAAAAAGTCATGGAAACACATACATCTGTCTGATAAATTTGTTCATATATAAAACCTCTGAGAAATATATACACTATATGTATGAATGTGGCTAAAACAACAATGTAAGACCGTATGATAATGTTGACGTATTATAGTTACAGTTTTTCTCCATTGTATGCACACAAAAAATGGAACTGCACACAATTCTGAAAACTTGAAGCTCATATATCAACAACAAGACTGTTAACTCTAAGCACAATTCCATTGTTTTCACTCAAATAGAAATTCTAAATCACATGTTTGCAAAAGTCTAAGTACGAATCTCATCATTTAGCACACTTTGTTCACCTGGAAAACACTGGCCTTCAAAATGCCAAACCCTAATTAACAATTGGTCTCACTCACTTCTCACCTGTTCAAACTCAATTGACAGAACACTTCAATCATGTGTCAGAGCATAAAAGAGGCCTCAGGTGACCTCTACTGTGTTGGGGGAAAAAATGGAGCAGCATGGAGAACAGAGAGGAAGAGCGAGAGCAGGAGGAGGAGGAGGAGGAGGAGCAGGAAGAGGAAGAGGAAGAGGAGCCAATATTTCTAATGAAATCCGCGCAACTTTGGTTGACTATGTATTCGATCATGACCTAACAACGACCGAAACTGGGCAGCAGTCCAGCCGAATTTGAGCCGCTTCACGGTAGCCTCAGTTATCCGGGCATTTAGAGATGAGAACAGGTAAGTAACCACTTCATCAGTCTTCTATACTCTCTACAGTAATTATAGTAATGTAACTTTATGGTTTCTATGGATATCTACAGTAGTGGTGTGTCGTTCGTGAACGATTCTTTCCTTTTGAATCCGTTTGGTGAACGAAAGGAACTGACTCACCACCGTGTCCGGATTCGTTCCTTTGGTTCCTCCCTCAATTGCGAGCTTCCCATTCGCTGAAGTTGCAGCTACTCCTATTTAACAAGCCATTAGCCAATGGCAGCATTGATCTGCTTGAGCGGGGCATGCTCTCCGTGCCCCTCCCGTTTGTGTGTGACCGAGAGCGGTGGAAAGTTAGGCTACGTGAACGAGAGGAACAAATCTGTGAATACATGCTGTCGTGACGTTCACTGGGTCCGGATTCTCCCGAGTTTGGCACAATAATATGCAGCTCCGAGCATCCTTACCCTAATCTTCGTATTGGACTGAACACTTGCCTGAGTAGCCTATAATTAAAAGCATTTAGCTTTATAAGCGCCCAGCTACATTTGAGAAACGCTATAGCTCTTTGCGTGAAGCAAATAAAATGTGAACGAAAGAGTAGCCTACATTTCCCAACGGAGACGTCACATTTTTTAAAGACAGTCGCAAATTAGGTCATGGCTCCAAAATTCCAAATCGCCCTATCTAGCCTACTGTGTCCTGTGTAGCCTACTAGCATAGCCAACTCTTTAGTGACATGCAGTAGTTATGAGAAAAATATACTCCATATTATCAGCGAAAATCCAGAAATATATAATTTAAGTAGGCCACACTACATTTAGAGAACATTCTATATATATAACATGATATAGCCTAACATCTAGAAGGTAGCCTGCACATTTATAAGAAATTGTCCCACACTGATAAATATTAGGCTATATGCACCTTTTTAATAAAATAAAATAGCCTATAGATTAAAACCTTTAGTAGCTAACTGGTGATTTGGTAACTCGCACCAGGCCACCTATTTACGAACTAACTTGCCTAAATTGCACGAAAACAAACCCGATGTATTTATTTAAAAATGTAGGCTAAATATTTCGAAAAGATCTGTGAAGACTATTGTAGGAATTTACAAACAAAGGACAGTAGTAGATGATTAATTTCTGAGTAGTTTTTCAATTTCAAGTTGGGTTCTGCCTTCAGTCCGGGGAGTCCCCTCACTGCATGTGCACGCTTCTTGTTCACGAACGAGAGGAGTCAGTGAACGAGAACGAGAGTCTGAACTAGATCAGTGAACGAATCCGGGAGGAACAAATCCTGGAACGAATCCTTTTAGTGAATGGAGTCAAAGGAACCGGGTTCCTGAAAGGAACCATAATGCCCACCACTAATCTACAGTGCTTAGAGAAATGTATAGTGTAATGTTGTTTTGTCTTACATTTATGAAATATGTGTAGCCTATACTGTACTTTTCACAGAATAGAAAGATGACCAGCAAGAGGTGGCAGAGGCCGGAAATTTACAGATGAGCAAGAGACCACCATAATCAACATGGTGTTGGCTAATAATGCCATTACACTGAGGGAAAGTAAAGACAGTCATACAAGACAATGTTCTCTTCCCAAATATTGACCAGGTCAGCCTGTCCACAATAGATCGTGTCCTGAAGAAACAGCAGCTTCGAATGAAACAGATATATCGCGTACCGTTTGAACGCAACGCTGACAGAGTGAAGGAGCTACGTTACCAATATGTGCAAGTGAGTACAGCAGGTTACTATAACTGACCACATCCTTTCAGTACTCTGTATAGACATAGTCACTATGCACCTCAGTGTTCCTCTATGTAGGCCTATAGCTGGTCCTGTATGTAGGCCTACAGCTGGTCCTGTATGTAGGCCTATAACTGGTCACTATGCACTTCACTGTTCCTGTATGTAGGCTATTGTCTGATATGGTCATTTTCTATTTTTCACAGAGTGCTTGAACTTGATGCCAGTGCTGCTCCACATGAATACATATTCATTGACAAGGCCGGGTTCAACCTGACCAGGACCAGGCGGCGGGGGAGGAACATCATTGGCAACTGTGCCATCGTCGCTGTCTCTGGCCTGCGTGGGGGAAATGTGACCATGTGCAAAGCCATTGGTCACCGTCGGGTCATCCATCACCATGCCAAACTTGGTCCCAACAACACTGCCCGTCTGTTAACCTTCCTTGATGCACTCCACAATATCCTCATCCCTTACCTTTTTGTATTTGTGCACTGATTTCATCATTACATCCCCAGAAAGGCAGTCTAAACATTTTCTTACTGTAGTGTTTTTCATTTTACTTATTAGTGCAATTACTGTACGAGTTTTGCTATAAGTTTACAGTATGACTCTGGGAAGCTGGGTTGTGAGTTTAGCCCAATTGGAGCTCATTGGAAAGACACATTTGCATTGTATCCTATTCTGATACAATGATTGTGTCAATTCAATATTTATATTATATATTTACAGTATTGTATTACAATATGGCAACAGTCTTTATACTGTATGTACCATAAAATTGCAACCTATTTTGGGACAAAAAAAACCCTAAAACTTAAAAAAGGAAACAATTTTATACATTTGAATATGTAACATGGCCTCATGAAGCCAAAACATATATAAACAGTATTTTGATGGTAGTGTTTTAAATTTATCACACCAGTGTTTAATTAATGCTAAGTAAGAGATATTCATACAATAGCTGTGTGTATCGTTTTGGTGGAAAGAATCCGTTTGAGAAGAGAGAACATGGTTTTGAGTGCAGTGGATAGTTCGGATAGTCTCGCCTGCAAAATATGGCTTTATTACTTTCCCAAACATTAAATAGGCGGGACAATATGCTTTATTTGCACTGAATTAATTTATTAAATTTGTAGCCTTTTTCATATTAATTACACATATTTGACAGTATGAGGCAGGATTGACCTGTGTATGAAAATGTTTTATTCAGTAGCCCACACTGTATTAGTGCAATGAGATGGAAGTTTTTTGGTGCATGCATTAGGCCTACATGTATATTCATTGAAAAGAGATGAATGTGAATCATGTTTGGGCAAAGTTCATTATATTACAAATGTGTGTGTGAGAGAGAGAATGAAGAAGGGCGCAGGCATGTGTGTGGTGGGTGAGGCTTGTTAGGGGCTCTGGCACTTTGGTTTTTATTATTTGGTGTCTATTTATTTAAGTTATGTTACTGTTAAAAAACAAAAAGTTAGCCTGGAGACCTGGACATGTTTGTGAGCTAGCATCTAGCCCACCTGAAAGTACTGAAAGTTGATTGCATTTATGTGAGAAGACAAAAAATATTATGACAAAAAGCAGCCGATCGTCACACACAGAGGTGGCTTTGCAGTGGAACCATAATCAGTCTGTAAGATGCTCAGAGAAATTGCAAAGAACCCTAAAGCTACAATCAGGGAACTACAGGCCTCTGTCAACACAGTACATTTGAGTTCATGACTCCAACATTAGTAAAATACTTTCTGTACTTTCTGTTTTTCTAGGAGTAGAAAAAAATCCCGCTTGATCCTACACTTGAGCCATCAAATAAATTACATAAAAGCTGTCACGTTTGTTGTACTGGTTTATTTGGTTTATAGTGTTTCGAATCACAGTCCAAGGTTGCAGTAAACATATATGGCACCGCATGCTACGTCAGATCACATTTAACTTCAGTCGGGATACAGCTTTGCTAACTTGATGCTGGAAATAATGTTTTAAACCATTGTAACCACATTCACATCGATGTAGCTAGCAAATAGATAATTACTGCAAAAAGTGCGTTCTGGACCGATGGCTTAGCTCAAGCGACGATGCAAAGCAGTAGCCATCTTTTATGTTAATTATGTGAGTAAAAATGATCTGCCTTCATTCTGAACAGTGATGGCGATCTGCCCATTGAACAAACCCCCGATTTGGCCAGATTAAGCTTTCTCAGAATCTATCTACATATAAATAAGTCAATTTTATTTTATTTCCAAATGTTATTATACATCCAAAAATATTGTAAGGCCTATATTCCCTCAAAACTATTCTCCAAACAGGATATTATCAACTCCTTATTCCTCTGTGCCTCCTCAGTTTTTTAGGTAGTACAGGCCGTCCTTGTTCTGAAACAGTAGCGGAACAAATTACAGTTTACAGACCACCACATTTTATTTACCTGTAGGCCTATGTAATTTATCCCCTGCCAAACCAAAAATAAAACTTTAACAATTACATTTCAGCCATAATTTTACAAACAGACATATGATTTGTCCTGCGCTAATAACGAGTAGAAGTGGAAACCACGGCATTAAAACTATGATTGAGAAAGAATAATGTAATTTACTACATCTATCTTTTACCACTCCATCTCTTTCTCACAACTAGGCAGTCGGACCAGTGTAGCATACAATTCTTCCCAGCGTATTAATTTTTCCCACTTCCCGGTCCATCGCTTGACAGTAGGGTATATCTTGCTAGCTACTAGCACCTAGCACTGAACTGATTTTCACATTTGTTCACATATATGTATTTGTTCAATTGGCTTGTAAATAAACATTATTAGCTAATTCTACACTTGCGTTACGTAGCACAAATGCTAGCTAATGACCACGGAAGGGTTCAAAAAGATCGTTGTTCGTTGTGCACGTTTATGAAAAGACAAGCTATCTGATTGGACATTGCTCAACTTCCCGCTCATAGTTGAGCATTGATTGGTTATTTGTTCTGTTCGAGTGACAGACTCGGAAGTATCCAGGAAAAATTATATGCTGGGAAGAATTGTAGCCTATGCTACACTGGCCCAAAACAGTAGAAAATCAGACCGGCCCTTCTGGCATTTGCGAGAACTGCCAGATGGCCAGTCCGGGCCTGGGTGGAGCTAAGGACCGAGGAAAGGACACGAGGAAATGATGCAAGGAAACGATGTTTCATTTTACAGAATTGCATATCTTAACAAGGGGGACGATTTTCCCAATTTCCCTTAACAAGGGGAGTGGCGCTCAACGACAATTTGAACACTGCTTGTATGGATGATTCTAATCAAAAAATTAAGGGTAGAATAAAATACAATAGAATAACTTATTTTCCCATTAGGGAACTTCAGTTGTAGCCACCAGCAACAACAAAAATACATAGACATTCAATAGAATCATTGCATTAATCAAACTAATTAAGTGAATTAAAGTGGAATACAGTCAAACGTCGTGATTAAAAATAGCCCCCGCTGTCCCAAGATGTCCAATGTCATCAAGCAGTCCAACACACAAACTCCATAGTTTATATATATATATATATCCTCCATAGGCTACACGACTTTCCTCCATAGGCTACACGCAGTGTCACGGTCTCTGTCCACTGTCGAAACGGAGCTCAGCCTTCCAGTCGGTGCCTCACTCCTCCCCGTATTATCTTCTCCTTCCCTTGCCTGGTGGCCTTTTGAAGATTGCTTGCAGTCCTAGATCAGTCCCGACATCTTCAAATCCGGTGAAGAGCGATGGTAAACTTTGTAGCTGCAGAGCCAATGCATATGGGGTTAACATTAACATTCCCGAGCATATGTTGCGAATGCGTCTCCATGGTGATAACCACAAACGAAATTATCACAACTAGACGATTCGTCAATATTATAAAAACGAGCAGCAGGAGTGCCCTGAAAAATCTCCAGCCCGCTTCCCCGTCCCACAACAGACACACAGCACATGAAAAAAACAAAAGACAAAAGCCTGACACAACAAAACACATTCAAATGAACAAAGACAAACATGAGAGACAGCTGGACTACATGTCGCCATTACAGTGCCACGTGACGTAAGAATCTATGGTGGTATAAGTCAAAATGAAAAACCACTGTATTTTTTAGATTTTTAAATTTTTCTCCCTATTTGGTAGCCAATTGGAACCTATGTCATTCAATTCCCCCTGTATAGCAACTGCTAGAGAATCGCCGCTACAACCCCGTCGGCTGGTAGTAGGAAAGAGTCCTCTTCTGGGCGTGACTCCAACTCGCCCAGGACCGTCCTATGCACAACGATTCTCTCAGAGTCCCTCCCCCCACCTGGGAGTAACCGCCAATTGCCACTCCCTCAAGGAACTGGCCATAGTCGGATCTGGCAGGACCATGGATCAAACCCCCGATCCCCTGGGCGCAACTGCACAAACTGAAAGTCTGTGATATTTAGTTTTCAAGTGTGTGCATAGTTTTCTGTGTAAAATAATCAGCATCACATACAGAAATATATACTATTGTGCTGCCCTTAATGTACAAATGTGCATTATAGATCTCTAGCCTGTCTAAACCTACTCTAGTGGTACCTCTATAGCCTAATGCAGCAGTCGTAGGTCACTTACTATTTTGAAGAGTATGAATTAGGCTCTTTGAGAGAAGGTTTGAACCAATCTGCGCAGTGATGAGTACAAGTTGTTTGAAATACAGTAGACCAACATATCAACTTTATAGCAATCAGATATAAAAAACGGAGTACTGGAAATCCCTGATAGTGTAGAGAGCTGAAGTTTGGCTTGGTGGTGCTCATTTGAATTTCCTGTCTTTTGCAGCTTTTGACCAAGCCAAACTTCACACTTAAAACATAGTTTTTTGTTATTAATTCCCAGGGTTTTTTCTCTGGGAGTCCATTTCTTTAAAAAAAATATCATCATCATAACAATTGTTACACATCCACTTAAACATTAAATAAACATAACTGAAGATCACTGCCAATAAACACATCCACTAGAAAATATATAGCTACACACTGCTAGAAGGTTCCATCAATGTGCCTCGAGAGCACCCTAATAAATCGGAATAAGACCAAATAACATAACATAGCCTATATAACATAACCTTACAAATTTCATAACACATTGGAAATAAAACATATTGAATCACGACAAACAATAACAGATACATTGTAGTTAAATTAAAATTTTATTTTGTGCATTTTTCAAATTAGATATCTAATCTGTCCAAAATTCTACTTAGCTTTAACCCTATTAACTTTGGCCCACTAGAGGCAATTTTCACTATTCTCATTGTCAATATATCAAAAACTATTCACTGCACAGCCATGGTTTAAAGCTCAATTTGAAGAAGAGGCTGCACCATTCAAGAATTTGCAACAGAATAAATTTGTCAGAATCATCACATACAGTATATAGCCTACAAAATACGCATAATTGAGACATCGACGACTACCACTGGGGGGCCACTGTGGATAGGGATAAAGAAGGATTTGTTTGAAACATTTTGCACTTAGTAATACATCGTTAGCCTTACTCCCAGAGTGTGCAGACCTGGCTAGCTGACGAAGCATATAGGCTAAGTATGAAACTCATGCCATGCTTCCGTTTGGGTTATAATGTTGGGTTGTTAAATCTGGCCATGTTTCAGATCATTTCAGTTATTTACTGTGTTTGCTAGCTAGCAGTCTCATGTTGAGCCTGGCAACTAAATGTTTTTTGTGTGCTGGTATACAATATACTAATCCCTGGTAAATATCTTTGTCAGGCTCCTGCAGTTTTAAGTTTCTTTTTTACCCAATGTAAGTTAGCAAGCTGGTTTGTGTCACATGGCAATGGAAGACATAACGTTAGCTATTTCACTTGGCTAAGATAATTATTTTTGTTGCACTGTACCGAAAACAACATTATACGATAAGTAAGTTAGGCTATTGATTTTTAGCAGATAAATGCAGATATTCCTTTCTTAGCTTAACTTTATTAGCTTCCATTGTTAATGTTAGCCATTTGCGATCAAGTTAACTGCGCTAACGCTATATTGGCTAAAAATGTTACCATAAGTTATCATAAAACTATCACTCTTCAACTATGTTGTGTTGGTAGGATTTAATCTAACATTACATCTCTGCCAAACCTATATTCAGCAAAATATCTGGGTATTTTAAAAACAAAATTACGTAACGTTAACATTAATTGATTTGCATTGCTTGGCATTGTATGGGTTCCATGTGTGACAGGGGTTTGTAACGTGCTTGTAGCTTCATTACTGATAATATTGTGGACATATCTGAAAGGAGTAATGTTAGTAGCTAAGATGAGTTTTATCTTTTTATCTTATCTATTTAAAACCTGTACAATAAACAGAAATGTGACCCATCAAAAGCATTAGTCCATGTCATGCCCAACATAACGCTATGTCTACTTTAGCGATTAGAGTTTGAGCTAGGTTCTTGGCGGAAAAAAAGTCTTAATCTAAATGTACTTATATTTTCATGAACTATATGAAAACGGCTGAATAAATCTTTCCCATATTTGTTTTATTTTGAGATATTTATGAGATGAGCTCATTATTACTTATTTCCAAACTCATTAGTAGAAATACTTTTGGAATTGAACAATGTAAATTTCCATCCATAATTAGAAATACCATATACATTATACACTGCCTGGCCAAAAAAAAGTCGCCGTTGCACCCGTCATGCATAGTTCCCACTGTACAAGCCTCTGGAGGCAGTGTTATGATCTGTGGTTGCTTCAATTGGTCAGGTCTAGGCTCAGCAATGTTATGCAGCAATAAAATGAAGTCAGCTGAGTACCTGAATGTACTGAATGACCAGGTTATCCCATCATCGGGCATATTCCAGGACGACAATGCCAAGATTCATCGGGCTCAAATTGTGAATGAGTGGTTCAGGAAACACGAGGAATCATTTTCACATGAGTCCTGACCTTAACCCCATTGAAAGCCTTTGGGATGTGCTGGAGAAGACTTCACGGAGTGGTTCGACTCCCATCGTCAATACAAGATCTCGGCCAAAAATGAATGCAACTCTGGACGGAAATAAATGTTGTGACGTTGCATAAGGTTGTCGATACAACGCCAGGACAAATGCGTGCCGTAATCAAAGCTAAAGGCTGTCAAATTAAATATTAGAATGTGTGACTTTTTTTTTGGCCAGGCAGTGTATCACTGCTTAAGCATTTTATGAGAAATAAAAATAATAATTAAAAAAACATTTTATTGAACAAACTTGTAGTAACACTCCCTGATGGGGCGCAGTAGATATTCCACCATTTTGTGTGTAAAATGCAGGTGGAGTAAATGCAGTCAGAGTCTGAATGGGCTCATATCTGTCTAACGTAGTACACAACCTCAAACTCTGCCCCACATGTCTATCTCACTCTCCTTCTTTTATGTGCCGATTATGTATTGAAGTCTAGATGCGCTTAGTCTTCAAGGTGCACAATTTTAGATTGTTTAGATGTTTGATTTCAAGCATGTATCTCGGTTCTGAAAAGGCCCCGTTGTTTTTTGTCCGTATAAATAAAAGTAACGTGATGTTGCTGACAATATAGGCCTTCATGTTAACTTGTGTTAATTTGAGGTGAGAATCAAGTTAAGTCCAGGGAGTCATATAACCTACACCAGCGATTCAGAGGTAGTTTTCTCAGCTCGTCCTCTAAACCCCCAAAATTCAATAATCCGTGAGAAATTTGTCTACCTATCAACACCAAAACCTGTGTGAAATGTCATTTGGCAAAGTTGCGGGAAAACAAGAAGCCGAAAACTGCCCAGTCAAGAAGAAACCCAAATAAATGGTTAACCTAACCAAAGACAAGCTCGACAATGCCATTTTGCGAGCTAGCAGACAAGCTATTGCAGAGCAACAGAGGAAGCTCGATGTGACAATCCTGGTGGCAGTCAAGGAGGCAATGAACAGTGTTCTAACTCCTCAGTTAGTGGATCAAAAATTTCTGGTGAAAAAAGCTAATGATACCATCAGCTCCATATGTACTGACATGACACAAATTAGCAAATCGGTCCAGGACATGCAGTCGAGATTCGATTCCCTCCACATATCAGTACGCGCTAACAAGAACAAGCTAAATGAGCATGAACAAAAGTTAGCTGAGCTCACTTACAACCTGACGGAAATGGAGGACAGAAGACGAAGGTCCAACTTGAGATTGGTGGGGCTTGCCGAATCTGAGGAAGGATCCAATGCCATTGGCTTCTTTAGGAAGAACCTACCGAGGTGGATTCCATCGTTACCTGGCCGGGATATCCAAATTGAAAGAGCCCATCGTTTGTACAATGGCAACAACTCTTCTCATATACGCACCATGATTTTCAAGTTATTGGATTATGTAGATCGACAGGATATCTTGAAAGGAGCGAGGGATGTTTTCCCCATCAAGCACAAACAACAATCACTGCTGTTTTTTCCAGATTACAGCAACGCCACTACAAAGAAAAGGATCGGAATGTCCCAAATCCGGAAAAAGATGGTTTCCATGGGTCTGGACCCCTTCATGATATACCCAGCCCAGCTCAAGTTGATGCACAAAGGAACAGATCCCTTTTCAAGTAGCCAGAGGAAGTGGAAGAATTTCTTCCATCGAACGGCACTGCGATGAGACGTACTCCGAAGAGAAAGCCTGCTGCTGAAGCAGCAAAGGAATCGCCTGTTCGAACAATGCCACTGGCAAAGGAATCGTCTGCTCCAGCTGCGCAGAGAGAGTTGTTTTCCAATCGGGAACCCGACATGGATGTCTCACTTGTGGACCCGTTGCCTGAGTGAGTTTAGCATAGCTAACTAGCTAACTATATTGCTCAGCAGTCATAGCTAATGTAACGTTATGTGCATAGTCCACCTTTATTTTTTAGCTGTAGCGTTGTGCCGGTGGCGTACTGTTGGCTGTGGAGTGGGCCATCTGTGGGCTAACATTACCTTTATGCGGATATTAATCTCGACCTGTTTCCGTTTACACAAAGCTCATAGAGAAATTGTTTACTATGCAATCTCTGGTTTATAGTTCCTAATTACCGATCAATTAATTAATTGAATAACAAATAGCTATCAATGAATAGAGTGGGTTTTTCAGTGCTAGCATTTTTCTTTGTGTCATAGGATGTGTAGCACTGACTTATTATATGCCTATATTGGTAGCTGGTGCGCTGGAGGGAGCGGGGTGTGGGCCGCAGCATTGGGGGCCTGTTTTGCAGCCCACGGTGCACCACTGCGTTATGCGTTGCATTTGTTTTTACTCGCTAACCTAACAGCTAACCTTAACGATTGCTATATAGTTTCAACGCCATAACTTGCCAGGTAGTCGCATCAACAAACTTTGATGGGAATATTTATACCTTGATCGGGCATAGCTAACCAGGATCTACTGCTGCCATGACTTGAACTTGATGTAATGCATGAACGTGACTTTCTATGCTGTTTTTGTTTTTCCTTGCCATACATGGATAACAATATTGTTTCACAGTATTTATTTATTTAAATTTGTATATTTATTTTTTTTCTCGCTATGTGAATGAGACATAATTTCATCTATTAACAACCAACCACCTGGCATTGATATAATACAAGAGATTGATAGGGGGGAGGGGGGAATTTGCGTTGCTGTTTTAAGAGTCACGACTCTAATGTGCTTTGTATTTTCGGAAACCTTACGGTTTAGGGATATGCCCTGGTGGTTTGCTTTTTTGTTGTACATAGTTTTTTTATTCAACATTTGTATTTTACCTAAGTTGTTCTTTCAACACTGCTGTTGTACATTTGATAGCTTGTACCTCTCTGTCTAACACTCATGCAGCTGTAGGTAACTTGCGTGATGAAACAGTCTGTAGCACAATTCCATATGGTGTGGACGTAAATGCTTCTTTATTTTTTTCTAATGACTGATCTCATTATCATGAGATGGAACGTACATGGTCTGAATTCACCAATCAAACGTACTAGGTGCTTGTAATTTCTACACCGTAAGCGTGTGTCCATTGCCTTGACACAGGAATCCCATCTAATGGCAGAAAGTGTGCATAGATTTCAAAATAGACGCTTTATAGTTATTGCCCATTCCTGTGCTACAAATAAATCGAAGGGAGTGTTAATTCTTGCAGAAATTACAAATCTCTGTAGACCACACAGGGGACGACAGCTCTGGGCGATTTGTTTATGCTCTGCTCACAATTAACTTTACTAAATTTCTTTTGGCATCAATTTATGCCGCAAATGATTTTGATGCCACATTTTTGCCTTCAATTAGTAATGCTCTCCTACAATTTTCCGATTCTCATTTTATTGTGAGGGGACATTTTACTGTTGTTATTAACCCTATATTGGATCGATCGTCAGTTTTACGTCTCTCCTCCAGCTTCCGCGATTGCCCTGAAGACCTTTCTGGCAGACTTGAATCTAGTGGATTTATGGCACATTCGAAATGACCAGGCTAAGGACTTCTCATTTTATTCTACTCGTCATGGCTTGTCATTTAGGATTGATTATATTTTTTTATCCCCAACTTTGATTGTCTATTTGGGGTGTATGTTCATACTCCCCATCCTTATTTCTGATCACTCTGCTATCCTGTGCAGAATAATCCCCCTTATCAACCATCCTAAAGCACGTAGATGGCGTTTTAATGACTCTTTATTATTGAATAATGACTTCATAATTCAGATTAAACAACAGCTGGGAGAGTTTTTAGACAACCATAAACAGTGTGAGAATCCACAGACTCTGTGAGAAGCAACAAAGTGCTTTATTAGAGGTAATTGTATCGCTTTTTATTCCAAATTAAATTATCTTAATAATAGACACTTTGTTGATATAGAGACTGAGATAGCACATTTGGAGAGAGAGCAGGGAGACTCGTTCTGAGAACAGAGATCTAACACACTCATTGCATTAAGTGCTTATAATTCTCTTTCTAAGCGTAAGGCAGAATGTATTCTATACAGAAATAAACCGAAATACTACTTTCAAGGGGACAGGCCAAGCAAGTTGCTTGCATTGTGGCTGAAGCAAAATGAAGCTAAGGCTTCGATAAAAATAACATGCGGGATCAATAATAACAGATCCCAGGGGAATTAGTGATGTATTTAGGACCTTTTACAATGACATTTACACATCAGAAACAATGCACGATAGGCTCAAATGCGAATAATTTCTTCAGTATGTGGCATTACCACACCTAGATCAGGTTGATAGTGACTCTCTGGAACAGCCCATAACATTAACCCCTTGGCGCAGATGGCAAATTTGGTCAATTCTGACCTATTTAGGGGGTGCTCTGTTTAAGACTTTATAACTCCAGGTGTGAGCATCACATAAACCTGGTAAATGGCTTAAATGAAACAAGACAGGTGTACCATTTACAGTACAAACTTAAATTATGAAAATAAACAAATCAAATAAACAAATCAAAGTCAAAATAAAGTGCCACAAATGCAAAGAAACAAAAAAAAGGTTTTTCTTTAGTTTGCAACAAAATACTGAGAGCTACATAAGTGAAATCGGTAATATATATACATTTCCTGGATCATAAACTCCATGTCCACAAGTTTTGCTAAATCTGAGGATGATATGCAGAACTACTAAAGGTCTATGGTGCAAAATATAGGCAGTGTACCCTGTTGTCCATTAGTGTCTCCAAATTTATCCAAATGGCTAAATTGTGCACTGCTCTAAATAAAAAAAAATGCTATATTTAACTACAAATCAACAGTTTTTGCTCATAAAACTCACGTTTTGTCCATTATAAAGCATATACATTTGCTCCTTCTGATGGCTTAAGATTAAAAAAACATTGCTATCACAGTGTTACGTACATCTAAATATGTTGCCTAATCATTCACTCTTCTGCCTCAATAAAACATCACTTTTCCCTGTACTACCTTTGTCCTGGGATTGCATTTTTCTGTAGTTCTTTTTGTTTTTTTAATGTTTCTATTCATAATGACTCCAATGAAAATTTTACCTTAATCTACCACATGTCATGCCCTAAGAGACAAGTATATATGCCATAGCCTATATTATGTACTATAACATGAACATAAAATAGTATTCCACCATCTGCAAAATGCTGCCAAATGTTCTATCTTCAATGAACATCACCTACATCAAAAATAAATTTAATGATTGCACTACAGTATGTGAAATGCACTCAAAATGTGAAAATAACAACAGGGCTATCATATTGGAAAGACAGTGCTCGAGTGGAAACATGAACGTACATATGTAGCCAGCGAGACCAACGAAACTCCCCTCCCTAATGCGTTTTCTATGGAGCTTGCGTAATACCAGACCGTTAAAACGAAAACGGCCGTCACGCTGGGCTGTAGTAAATTGTTCAAAGCACCCAAAAAGACATGGCATATACCGTTGCTAAGGTTATAATGTACTCTATTGGATAAAAAAGCCAACAATTAAACCAGAATTAACTGTAATGAATGAGACAGGCTTACAGGGCATGGGGGTATTACGAGTCGACGTTTCAGATAGTGTAATAGCGGTATAAAGTGTTGTATATTTCTCAAACCGATTGTACCAGACAAGAAATTACCATTGAATTTTGAAAGCAACATCTCGATGTGTAAAACCAATGGTAGAATTCTCTATTTATTTAATATTTAGTAGCATATATTGCTAGTAGAATACATGGTAGAATGAGACAGTACTTTCACAGTTTATTTTGCATTTGAGTGAGCAGGGCTTTTCACTGCTTTTCTGGCATACGATCAGGCTATTGTTGGGTTTATCTTGTTGCTATAACGGAATTCAAATTTTATATGATGAATAAATATATTTATGAACTCAAACATATACGCTATTGTCCACTATGTCACGCATGGGTAGGTATAGACTAGGTGGGGGTTGCTTGTTAAATGGACTTGCTACGGGGAAATAGTGACACTTGGAAACTCCGTATTCGGCATAAATCATCACAAACCATCTACCAATAAAGTTAAAACACAGAGTTTGTGATTTCCACTAATAGTTTGGCTGCAGTAGCAACGAATGTTGAAAAGAATTAGAAACTGCAGTCTCTCCAAAAAGGGAAGTCATCTGGTCTAGATGGCATACCGCCGGAACTGTACCAGGCTTTGCGGGATGTGGTGGGCCTTTTAATATTAGAATCCTGTCACCCTTGCTGTTCGCCTTATCCTTGGAACTCACAACAAGCTATTAGGGACCACGAGAACATCTCCCCAATCACAATACATGGATCCAGACATAGTATTTCCTTTTATGTGGATGACGTCCTTTTGTTCCTCTCCAATGTCGAAGCCTCTCTCTGGCTTACGTTGAAATTGTTCAGTAATTATAGTGAAATGGCTGGTTATAAAATAAACTGTCCACAATACTACCTCTAAACGAGGCAGCTAAAAATGTTCAACTGCCATCTGTTTTACCTACTTCACTTATTTAGGCATTAAAATCTATCCCACACTTAAGAAGATCATTCGACACAACTTCTTAGGTCTGCTACAGAAAATAAAGGATGATCTTCAGAGATGGAGTACTGTCACAATCTCTTTACAATGTAGAGTCACAACGGTTAAAATGATTGCCCTACCCCGGCTGAACTTCCTGTTTTTCATGATCGCTATCGCACCCCCGGCAAAATTTGTAAACGAGGCCCACTCTGTGATTTCTAAATTTATCTGGGGTGGTAAGCGCGCCAGAATCCAGAATTAAGATTGCAACCTTGCAACGTCCCAAATCTAAAGGAGGTTTAGCAGTCCCTAACTTACATTTCTACAATTGGGCGTACCAAATTAGAGCATTATGTGTTTGCATGGATCAAGAGTCGAAAGTCCCTTGGTGATCTATAGACTCTGCGTTGGTGAAACCACACTGACTCCAGGATCTGTTATATGCTGGAGTTGGTCGGTTTGGGAACATTATCTTAAACTCACTACAGGATTGGAGAAAAGCAGAGAATATACTAAGTAACATACCTAAATTTCACAGATTGTCTCCAATATGTAACAATTTTAATTTATTGACAGGAGGGCAACGATTTGCACACGCTGCATGGTCCTCAAAGAATATACACTCCTTAAAAGACCTATACAATGCTTACTGTATGTACGTTCTAGGATGTCAAGAATATGTTTAACCCTATTTACTTTGGCCTATTTTATACAATTTTCGCCTAGTTTTTACTAGTGTCAATTAAGTGCCAATATCTCAAAAACGATTCACTGCACATCCATGGTTGAAAGTTTCAATGAAAGAAGAGGCTTGTACCATTCAGAAATTTGCATCAGAATAAATTTATGTAAAAATGGTCACATACAGTTTATACATAATACACATAAAAAAACTAAAAAAAGTACAAAACGCCTTGTGTTTTTACAGTTTAGCACTGAATATTTCAACTTCAAAGTACTGGAGCAAGCCAGACTTCCTTACACTAGTGCACTGATATGTTGTCCACTTGGGTTTAGAATTTGGTAAAGATATCTACAGGCTTTCCTTATGCATTGGTATTTTTACCAAAACGGGGCCCGGGTGTCCCGAAACGTTTCCAAACGTCGCCAAATATAAAACATGTGCATATCTTTCTGTCTAGGCATGTCAATCATCAGAAAACTTTATTTTTCTTTTAAAACATTTTTTGTAATACAGAATGTGAAGAAAATTAACCTACACATGTTTTGTGTTTATGTGTATGAGGGTATTCTCTTACAAAGCGTGCCCAAAAGTGCCCAAATACCTCTCCGAAAAGGGATTACTTACCCTAATGTTATCCAACCAATCTGCTTTACATTTAAAATGGCACTGTACTTCAAAGTTAGATTTACCAGAGCCCCATAAGCCAGCAGAATAACAGGTTTATCTATAACAAGCCTTCAACTTGACTTTTTACAGCAAAAGTAATGAATTATACATCACTATTATTTTATATTATACATTTGGCAAACCTGTCTGTTACCACCTCCTACGACAGAGGTGTTAGGTGGGGGAGGGGTGTCTTCACTGTCCTCCCTGAAAAAGACAGATTCAAGTACATTACTAAGTAGAATCACTAAAAAATGAGAACACAAATTATCTCAAAAAGACATATGGCAAGTATTACAATTAAGTGGAAAAAAAATTTTATTTTATAAAAAAAAAAAATATATATATATATACACACACACACACACACACACATATATATATATATATTATATATACGTATATACATTAAAAAATCTTACATCCACAGTACATCTGATATTACCTCCAACATAATTAGCAATCGTAGCTAACTAGGATTTATGAATTCGTTTGTCAGCTTGCACGAACTAAATTACATTATTATAATACTGTAATGTCTTGACTGAACCGTGAAATAAAGTACTGAGAATGGATGTCGTTTCATGCGTAAATTCAACAACTAGCCCTTGTGTTGGTTGCTGCACAAAGAAACTGCGAATGAACGCTAGAAAACAAACAAAGAGCAGGCGCTCCTTAGCCTGTGACGCCATAGAAGCTAACTAGCGAACTCCTGCGAGAATCCATTTATCACCAAACTAAAAATACTCTAGATAATAGCGCTCCATACTGTTGATAATTATGATGATAATAATAACAATAATAATAATAATAATAATTTGTATTATATATTTTTAAAAACACTTACATGTCCAGGCACGGGTCCATGCCAGAGTCATTGCTCTGCCAGAACACAGACTTCTTCGCCTCTGGGACACTTCTTCACCTCCAAAACCTGAGCAACCGTGAAATAAGCGCTCTTCTTTCCACCGTTGATTGCCACGTTCGCGTATAAATGTATAAAATAATCGTAAACTTTGAAGCAGCAAAGACATCACCAGCGCAATTGCATCATACAGCTGCCCGTGTCTGCGTACAGAGAAAGACTGGTCTGTGACGTTTTTTCAGCTCACAAAAAAAGCTACACATTGCTAAATACATCGGGATAGACTGAAAACGTAATTGTAACAGCAATCCAGCCCATCCCTTCCAGGATAAACTCAGTCAAAATGGCCACAGGCGTCATCTGATGCTGTCGACAGTCAGGAGCGCACAGCCGATTGCCCTATGGGCTGTCTTTACGCGTGGATACAGCGCCGTTCACAGTCGCTTGAATATGACATATTTTGCTTCGTTTGAAAGGGCAGGAACCCCCGTAGAAGATAATCTACGTGTTTTACGTTAGATCATTCCTGTAGCAGTCTAGTAATGCTTTTACGCAACGGTAGTAACGTAGTACAAACGCAAAAGCGAAGGGTACGCACTGTGGAAATTGAGACTTTCCTGGATAATGGATAAATGGGTTACGAAAAAACGTTGAGGATTCTTCAGAAAAGGGTTATAACTGCATAACCAGGTATCGTATTTGGTTGCTTAAACATGTTTATCAAGAGAATTTGTAGAAAATAAAATGTATTTATACAAAACCGGAAGTATATCGGTTGTATGCATACTGAAGTGAGCACGGGAAAAAAACACCTAATGTTTATTTATACAACTTTTCAATAATATACAATTGTTCCTGAATCGGATCTTGATTTTTCAGCGTGTTGAAATGGTACCAAGAGCTTTTGTGATACGCATTTTATTGCCTGTGATTGCGGCGAGGTGAAGGCTGTAAACAAATAAAAAAAGTGGGTTGGGCTATTAGCACCCTGCTGCTTTATGGCTCTGTAGTGTAACCTGAGAGCTGATAAGCATATAAACGAATGTGTTCGCAGGCTGTGACTGTTTTTTAACAATTTTGTGTCGAAAGTTCCGTGTTTTATTAACGTTATAATTTAGAATTTAAGAGAAATATGAACACTATAAAAAATTGGACCGCATGCGTCCCACCACTAGGGGGCCAAAGCCTATAGAGTTAACTTGCCAGGATCATCCTATTTTTTGTATTTGAGACTGAGATCAGCAATGAAGACATATGGGGTTCTGTGGAATATGCCTTTACCAAAACATCCCATGTCAACTTGGATAGACCCAGTAGGAAGTGCTAAAGGGTTGGTCAAACGAATATATGATATAGAGCGGACGTGTAAAAAACTGCCTGTGGAGATTATATGGGAAAAGGAGTTGGAAGGGCTCGGGTTACATCCTGACTGGGACTCCATATGGTCCAATATTAATGATACATCGAAAAATCTCTCCCACCAGCTTATTCATTTTAAATTGATTCATAGAGCATACGCCACACCATATAAACAATTCCAAAGGAATTCCCAAATTGTACAGTGCCTTGCGAAAGTATTCACCCCCTTGGCGTTTTTCCTATTTTGTTGCATTACAACCTGTAATTGAAATGGATATTTATTTGGATTTTATGTAATGGACCTACACAAAATAGTCCAAATTGGTGAAGTGAAATAAAAAAAAAACTTGTTTTAAAAAATTCTAAAAAAAAAAAAAAAACGGAAAAGTGGTGTGTGCATATGTATTCACCCCCTTTGCTTTAATGTATTTTTAAAGTATCATATTTAATATTTGGTGGCATATCCTTTGCATGCTGCTACTTCCTGAAGTCTGTGACCCATCAATATCAAAAGACTCTTGATATATTATTTTCTGGTACTCTTACAAGCGATACTATAACGTCTTTGCATTTGAATGGATCTCTATGGGAATTAGGGGGTGGGACTAGATTTAGCTGTAAATAACACTTGAACTGTATAGAATACATGGTTGGTAAAATGGCTGTAAGTCATCAAGGGTCTGAGGTATCAAACGGGCCTCAAACCATCACACTGCTGCCAGATATGCAGTAGATATGGATGGATCACTTTAAGGGTTGTTTCTCCTGACAAATTTCCTATTGAACTCTATGGAAAAATAAGTCAGGAGAAGAAACCCTTCAAGTTATCCGAAGTCGCTGCCGAGGCTAGACCAAGAATTTCGGGGGACTTTTGGTGTTCTTGCAAGAGGTGCAAGCAGATGCCCAGAGAGGAGGAAAGTTTGTGTTGTAGGGAGTGGGATCTGTTGCTACCGAATGCCATTGAAAACCTGGATGTATCCGTGGATGACACTGGATCTAAAGGCGGTCCAACAAAATATTAGAGTGTGTGACTTTTTTTTTGGCCAGGCAATGTATGATAGGCATTCACTTTGATCCAGATGCCTGCATATGCCTGCTGAGCGACGAGTCATCTTTGAATCTTACACTTAATCAGCGATGATTCCTTCTCGCAGGCTTTACAGCAGCGAAGAAAACCATTCTGCAGTTCTGGATAAAACCAGACACAGCACTGATTAAATATTGGATCCTAAGTTTTCAGTATATTGTTAATCTAAAACATACAATGGCTAGATTAAACCCGCAACATTGCAGGCATGGGCAGATATCTCCTTAGGTATCAAGGACTTTCTTTACATTTTAACTATAGACTGATCCTTTAACTTTTAGACAAAATACCTGACCATGATATACAAATATTCCATGAGCTGGAGATGTACTGATTCTAGTGTTGATGTTGTTCTATGTTCTATGTTAAATATTGTGATTGAGAATCAAGTTAAGTCGACTCAGTCAGTTCAACTAGACTGTCCTCAATTAAAGGGTAAGTTCGCTATTTTGGACCTTGGACCCTATTTGCGGTCCGTCTTCCATGAACCTGACCCATGAAGTCCATTTTTTCGCTGATCGGTCCAGTATTGAGTTCGGTACAGATTTCCTGTAGGCTCTCACTGGGCTACAATGGAAGTGAACGGGGCAACCAGAAATGTTATGGAAAAACAACGATAAATGTGCTTTTATAGCTCAGTGTGTATTCTTACGGTCTCAGTATGCTCTCCTGTGAAATGTAGGCTATCGCAAACGCAAACCGAACGTTGAAACAACAGTTCCATTTGAAACAGAACTATTTCTCCGACCGCACTACCTCGCACTGTAAACGCAGTCTAGCTACGTTGTAGAGAGGGGGGGGGGGGGCGCTTGAAAAGCAGTTGATCACAAATCCTGACCTCCCGTTGGAGTTTACTAGGCTAGCTAGTAGCCTACAGCAGAAATATTTGTAACGCAGTTTTTGTAATCATCATTTGTAATAATTCATCACAGCAATGGTGCGCGAATGTGCAGTCCCCGGTTGTGGGAATAAAATGTCTGGACGCTCAAATACCAGTTTTCACAGGCTTCCGTTCTCTGACCCAAAAAGATTGAGACTTTGGCTGGTTGTCTTACGGATCGACATAAACACTCCAGTCAATCAACTCCGTTTGGCAGACTCGCGAGTTTGTGGAGCGCATTTCGACGCTACTGATTTCTGTAACCGCAAATCAGAAGCAAAACACTGGTTTCTAAAGAACACAGCTGTTCCTCGTGTCGGACCTGCAGCACTATCAAGCACCGGAGCGGAGGTAAGTTATATTTAGCTATAACGTTACTAACATTTTTATTTTTTTTGAGCGCGTCCTCTGACCCAGCACTCAATACCAACTAACAAAATCCGAGCTTGACATAAGTTGTTTTCTTGTAACAAAACTGTCGGAAACGTTCATCAACTATAACTTTTTACAATTCTATAATGTTTTATTTACAAATGCTTGACGCATGGTGTCCTGTCCAAAGTTCTCATCTATCACATATTTGTTGGCAGTCATAGTGTAATGGTAATCAATGGAGATGATCCAGTGTCATCCACGGATACATCCAGGTTTTCAATGGCATTCGGTAGCAACAGATCCCACTCCCTACAACACAAACTTTCCTCCTCTCTGGGCATCTGCTTGCACCTCTTGCAAGAACACCAAAAGTCCCCCGAAATTCTTGGTCTAGCCTCGGCAGCGACTTCGGATAACATTACCTGCGCAACTTCAGCCTCTCTCTTCTCTTGCTCTCTTATCATCCATCTCTTGTAGTTCCGTGTCCGTGTATTCTGGCTCAAATCTGTAGCCAGTAACGTCAAAGTCAAAATCGAATTCTTCGTCTTCGTAATCATTATAATCATCCAAGTTTTTTTGTGGAAATTGTAGCCTACGTTGATGCAGGTAAACAAACGCAGACTGCTCAGCTAGATAGTTTCGTAAACGGCCGGCACACCTTCCCGCTCCCCTACCCCCGACACATAGTAGGCTACTCCGCGGGAGCAGCGAAAACAAGCAACAGAGAAATGCTTACTTCCAAGCCATGCCAAGCACGTAAAAATGTTCGGATTGAGATACATTTCACAGGAGAGCATACTGAGACCGGTAACAATACACCCTGAGCTTCCCGTCTCATTTATTGTACATGAAAGCACATTTATCGAACATTTCTGGTTGCCCCCGTTCACTTCCATTGTAGCCCAGTGAGAGCCTACAGGAAATCTGTACCGAACTCAATACTGGACCGATCAGCGAAAAAATGGACTTCATGGGTCAGGTTCATGGAAGACGGACCGCAAATAGGGTCCAAGGTCCAAAATAGCGAACTTACCCTTTAACCACCCAACTTTTTGTCAAAAGGAAGATACTTAATCTCACATTTTTATATGTATTCCTTTCTAACATTCAACCAAATAAAATATTGCTTTTGCACATGTAAAGACCACTGTGATGAAAAGCCAGGACAGGAATCAGAAAGGTGACTGAAAACCAAGGGATGAGAAAGCAAATGGAAGAACATTTTATTCCCTTTTCTCTGGGAAGTGTGAGAGCTTAAAAAAATCAATTACTGAGTCAGTGGTGTCAGACTTCCTTCCCTGAGAAAACGAGTGTGATAATGGAGGAATATTAAGTTATCGTTTAACCTTCCACTGATGGTTTCAGCTGAATGAATCAAATGCCGTCTGAGGCACTGGCCAATAAAAGAGTATGCATTTAGAAATTGCATCAAAGGAATGAGGCTCTTGATGTGAAACCTATTCACTCCCTTCTTTCCTACCTTTATAGTGTTTCCTGCTGGCAATCATTCTCTATTAAAGGGATTTTTTACAATATTTTATTGCAATATGAAATGCATATCATTATACTGACTGTGATTCTGGTCTTATTGTGTCAGAAAAATAAATATATTACAAAAATGCATATTTGGTAGATACAATGCACACTAATCAATGCAGAAATATGAACCTTCACAAATGCTTACCCGAGTCAGACAGGTAAGACAACATACTTAGAGATCACAAGAAGCTTCAGGCAAATGAACGTTCTATATTTGCTTGTTAGGTCTTGGCAAATTAAAATAATTTTACTGTTTAGGTTGTATCATTTTAATCATCATACAAACATGTAAATCTTCAGCAAATTACTCGTCATCAATTAAGTACCTAAAACTCACTACTCCTCATAAAAAGCAAGATATTCACATTAGTGACAGACAATTTTATGTCTTTTTTTTCTTTTCCCCCCCCCCGTCATTATGCTGTTTTAATGTGGCACATAATGATGCCATTACTGGATCCAAAATGGTGGCTTTGGCAACTGATTTGATTCCGAGGCTCCTTTTATCACCCTTGTGATATTTTGTTAAGAAACCGTGAGCTCACTATTCTATACCTGTATTTTATAATATAGAATACTTGGGCCTTCATCCAAAGCTGAGAGTTCATCAAACTTATAAGACAGAATTAGTGTCATTAATTCACTCTAGTTACCTTGCTTGAGGGTACAGTTTCAGCACTGAATGTTTACTGTAAATTAGGTTGCTTTTGACTCTGGCATGAATTAGCCTCATCTTGATTATGAAATAATCTTCAATGAATCAGAAGTTATTGGCTAATTGGACCTCAAATGCATTGACCTAACCCTGTGTCAAGATTATTGTGATGATTATGGTGCATTTTGATATTTTGAAAGATCCAAGAGGAAACCTTTGAGT